>PVKU01000902.1:0-374366 GCA_004027475.1 Anoura caudifer | reverse complement strand
GGAAGAGGAAGAGCAACAAGTGGAAAACTTATTTGAACAAATAATAAAGGAGAACTTCCCCAATCTGCCAAAGGAAATAAGACTTCCAGGAAGTCCAGGAAACTCAGTCTCAGAGAAGGTGGACCCAAGGAGGAACACACCAATGCATATCATAACTACGTTAGCCAAGATTAAAATGAAGGAGAGAATTCTAGAAGCAGCAAGGGATAAGGGGACAGTCACCTACAAAGGAGTTCCCATCAGACTGTTAGCTGATTTCTCAAAAGAGATCTTACAGGCCAGAAGGGCCTGGAAAGAATTATTTGAAGTCTTGAAAGGCAAGGACCTACATCCAAGATTGCTCTATCTAGCAAAGCTTTCATTTAGAATGGAAGAGAAGATAAAGTGCTTCTGAGATAAGGTCAAGTTAAAGGAGTTCGTCATCACCAAGCCCTTATTATATGAAATGTTAAAGGGACTTACTTAAGAAAAAGAAGATAAAAAATACGAACATTAAAAAGACAGCATACTCACAGATGTTAACAACCACACCTAAAACAAAAGCCAACTAAGCAAACAGAACAGGAACAGAACCACAGAAATGGAGGGTTAGCTACAGGGGAGTGGGAGGAGGAGAGAGGGAGAAAAGGTACAGAGAATAAGTAATATATACGGTGGGTAGAAAATAGACAGGGGGAGGGCAAGAATAGTGTGGGAAAAGTAGAAGCTAAAGAACTTACGACACATAGACATTAACTAAAGGGGGGGAATGTGGGTGGGAGGGGCTGTGCAGGGTGGAGGGGAAGGATGGGGGAGAAATGGGACAACTGTAATAGCATAATCAATAAAATATATTAAAAATAAAACATAAGAAAAAATTTAGATTAAAAGTTTAGATTAAAATTTAGATTAAATTTTTGTATTAAACATTTTATATTTATAATTTGACACAATTTTACTATTTGAGCAAAATCTAGTTTTTGGAGAGGTGGAAAGGCAGAAGTAAAAGGATTCTTTAACGTCTTTTCTTGGCAAGTGGATTGTGAGGGGTGGGGTGCAAATAAAATAATTTTAAATATCTCATCGTATTAGGGAGGCAGTAAAACATCTTGCTTGAAAATTGAAATCTTGATAACATTAGTGAATAGAAATATGCAGTTGGGATAATGGTCCAAAGAGGGAGGGTAACTATTCATTTGTTAATGGTTGGAGTGTCCATTGAATAGCAATTGTCTAAACCAGTATAAACAGTGGAAAGGAAGAAACAAATATGGATGTAAAAATTAACAACTAATAAAGTAACAAGAAAGGAGAACATGAAGCTTATTAGTTGCTATAATAATTGTGACCAAGTTGAATAAATTTAATAAAAGACAAGCTGATTGGGTTAATCCAACTATATTATGTTGTGTAGAAGAATGAGACATAAAATAACAATCTGTAAGTGAAAGCGTGTTTAAAGTCACAAAAGATGCAAGCAAAAAGAAAACATGAGTAGAATTTTAATAACAATGAGATGGTATTAAGAACTAGAAGCATGAAATAGGATGAAGGAGTACATTTAATAAAGGACACAGTCTATAAGAGTTATAACAACTAAATGTTGTCATAAAAGTAAATATAGCTCTGGCTGGTGTGGTTCAGTGGATTGAGTGCCAGCCTGTGAACCAAAAGGTCAATGGTTTGACTCTCAGTCTGGGCATATGCCTGGGTTGTGGGCCAGGTCTCCAGTTGGGGGGTGTGAAAGGCAACTGATCAATGTATCTCTCAACCACTGCAGTTTCTCTCCCTCTCTTCCTCCCTTCCCCTCTCTCTACAAGTAAATACGTAAAATCTTTAAAAAAAAAACAAACAAAAAACTAAATATATGCCCCTAAAATAAAATAAGCAAGAAGTTCTTGGTTAGAATACAACTGTGGAATATTTTAATACATGTTTTGAAAATTAGACAAGTTTAACATGATTTTGGAATAAGAGATTTTAACTGTAAAATGAATACAATGATTTATTTTACAGAAATGTACATTTTTGAGATCAGTTAGTGCATTGAAAGATGGATTTAAAATGAGCTATTATTGAAACTAAGTTCCCCCCCCAAAGCACCAGTAACTGATCCTGGGTTCTAGTACCACTCTCTATATAATAAAAGTAACATGGAGAAATGGCTGATTCTAGGGATGGGTTAAGGAAAAACACAGAATGAATGGAACATCTTACAGGGTCAGAAACCAAGCAAGTACTCAAAAAACAAAAGGGTACTTGCTTCAATAGATATATACTAAAATTGGAATAATACAAAGAATATTTTCATGGCTACTGTACAAGAATGACATGCAGATTACTGAAGGGTTCTATGTTTTTGTAAATTTTATGTCATCTGTATTTTACCAGAATAAAAACAAGACAAAGGAATGAGGTCTCATCAAAAGGACAGAAGAGCTAACTGAAAAAGCTCCAAGGGCCAAAACTGAAACAATTGGATTATAATCTAAAGTACAAAAAAACATTCATGAGTGGTACTAGTGTAAATGATTGAATAAGTTTATTTATTGAAATACCCTAGGATTTTGCAAGCTGCACAAAATGAATTGGGGAATGGACAGCTGTTTACTATAGAATTCCAAAAAATATGTGTACATAGTCCCCTCTTCAGGAAGTGGAGCTTAACTGTCCTCACTCCTTTTATGGCTGGAGACTTACTTCCAAGTAGTGTGCATACAAAGGAAAAATAGTAACTTCAGAGTGGAGAAACCTGGCACACACTCTACTACAGCCAAATGATCAAGGTTAACATCACCAGTGATAAATCATGTTGATATCATGTACCTCCTGATACATGATGAGAAGGGCACTGCACCTCTGTGATACTCTTACCCCAAACCCACAACTCAGCCTAATCATGAGAAAAATAGTCAGGTAGACCCAGGTTGAGGTGCATTCTACAAAACAGCTGATTAGTTCTTTTCTAGTGTCAGGGTGATGGGAAACTAAATGCAGTGGATTCTGGATTAGATTCTGGAATGAAAAAGATATTGGTGGAATAGCTGGTGAAATCTGAATGAAGTCTGGGGTTTAGTTAACAGTACTGTACCAATGTTGATTTCTTTTTTGACATGTACGATGGTAATGAAGGTGTTAACATTAGGAAAAACTGAGTATGGGATGTAAGGGAATTGTGAATGGTCTTTCAAGCTTTTGTGCAAATCTAAAATTATTCTAAAATTAAGTTTATTGTTTTTTCATTTTTAAAAAGGGAGAGGAGCCATCAATATGTGGTTGCCTCTCATGCACCCTGCACTGGGGACCTGGCCCACAACCCAGGCAGGCACCTTGACTGGGAACTGAACTGGCAACCCTTGGTCCCACAGGCCCGCGCTCAATCCACTGAGCTACACCAGCCAGGGCTAAAATGAAGTTTATTTTAAAAACTTTTAGGGCTGAAGCCTAACCGTTAATGAACAGAGCATTCTAATGTTAATTTAAACAATTCTGCAAAGAAGGAAAAAATAGCTGTCCCAGTTCATTTTATGCAGCTTGTAAAATGTTGGGTCCATAAGGTGAGATTTTTCTTTAAAACTTCTTTGTAAAACGTAAACCTTCATAAGCCCTAGTAACCTCCCACCATGTATATGGCATGACAGGGAAGCTTCTTTGCTTCTGCTTGGTTTGAGGTGGGAAAGAACTATCCACTGGGAATTTAAACTCTTGGCTTGAGCTTTGTTTCAGTTTGGAGTTTGAAATTTTAGTATCTGTAGAGTGATGAAACCCTTAAACCAAGAAACTAACATTAAATTTGATTTTTTTCACCTAGCAAAAATCTTTTTAAAACTAAACTAAATTTTAAAGAATACAAGTTACTAATGATAGAAAGATTTTAAAATTCTTTTTTAAAGCTAATGCTTTTATCCTAAAATTCTTACATTTTTGTGTTAAACCTAAGGTATGCTTTTATTTCTGTAATTTATTTATTATAATACATTTTTTAAAACAAAACTTAATTTGTCCTCTTTGTATAGGGAAACATGAAGCAAATATTGGATATAGAGTGGCCATAATGTCTGGTATGTTAGCAAATATACATAATAGTTTATTAACATTAAATTATAATGCATGGTAAGGTCATGGATATTACATGATGTATTTTTTTAAAAAATTTTATTTATTTATCTTTAGAGGGGAAGGGAAGGAGAGAGGGAGAGAAATATCAATGTGTGGTTGCCTCTCATGCGTCACCTGCCAGGAACTGGCCTGCAACCCAGGCATGTGCCCTGACTGGGAATCGAACCGCGATCCCTTGGTTCACAGGCCCGCGCTCAATCCACTGAGCTACACCAGCCAGGGCTACATGATGTATTTAGTGTATTCTTCATTTCCTATGCAGGACTCAGTGTGCTTGATCAAACTGCAAAGAACACAGTGTATTAATGTAGCATTTTCATCAATCCATGCACATTTATGATTTATTGTCTCAGATCATTTATGTCAGTTGCTACTGAACAAGCTGTGCTCACAGCATTCTACAGCATATCTGTATTTTCAGATTATTTTTGGCCACTCTAACTTACATTGTTAATAATCCTTGGTATTTAAGAATATCTGTTTACATTGTCCACTATTTTAAAAAATACATAGTGCACAGAGATTTTGGAGTTAACTGTAATTGTATCATCATACTTTACTTCAGAATTATTGCTTCTGTTGCATTTTAAATTTGGTAGCTTTACTTTTCCAAAGTGTACAGTTATGAAAATTAGAGATTAAAAAATTAGTTATGTGATTTAAAGAATATTATCTCCTCTTTAGTGTGAAAGTGTATGGAATATAAAAAGAATACATTTTATTTTTAGCTAAATTAGTGTAGTTAGGAGCTGAAAAACCTACCTTTATCATAGCACTAGTAGTACTACTATCTCTAATGCATTTTCTCATCTTCACAACTCATATCCTCACTAATATTAAAATTTTGGCAGGGTGGAAATTGCCCAGTTGTAATAAATGATGTTCTGTAATGATGAAAACACCATTACTTATCAATATTAATGCAGTGTAGCAGGATTCAAATTCTAGCATTATTATTTAACAGTTGTGTGATTTTGGACAAGTTAATTAACATTATTGCGCCTCAGTTGCCTCATTGATAAAGTGCTAATAATAGTATATGCTTTATAAGATTATTGTGAGAATTAACACAGTTAATGGAAGGAAAGGACTTAGAACAGTACCTGGCACATGATGCTCACTAATTGCTAACTGCTATAACAGATTCACTACTATCATTACTCTTACTGTTTTCTTTCTTGTGCCATTTTCATATTTTGTTCTCAATTTAGGTGGTTTGACCTTTAAAATTCAGTATTAAATCTTTACAGGAAACTTCCTTTAGAGTTTTTGTATAATTAATTTGGTATCTGTCACTAGTGTGAATGGATTTACAAATAATAGAATAACTTCATATTTTTAATTCCCTGGTTAAATAAAATTGGAATGTTTTTAGAAGCTTTTCTGCAGGATGGATAGTATCTAGCTACTATAGCTCTCTAGTCTTTTGCATTTTTCAAATCTCCTTTAATGCTTCTATTCCACAATTAGCTGTAGGTTTTTTGCTTTCCCCCCAAATTAGTGTATATTTGGACTTAAATGTTTAATTTTAGGACCCATATTTACTAGAGATTGTGTTCAAAATTCTAAAAATCAATTTTGTATATGAAGTTTGATAATGTAATTACTATATCAAAATATTATATCCCAATATAGTAATATTACAAGACTAAAATACTTGTTCCATGATTGATGGTTTTATACATGACACTTTTTGTAATGACTTTGGAATTCTCCTCAAGGCCAGTATTTTTTTCACCATGTAATCTTTTATTTATTTGTTTGTTTTTAAACAACTAGAAGCATGTACAACAAAATTAGGCAAATTGAGTATTATTAAGCTCAGAGATATCTTTACCCAACAAATGTGTATCAGTTAACTATTACAAGTTATTTTGTAATATGGTTTTTATAAACTGATTATGAAGAAAATTCCAAAAGAAAAATTTTTATGTTTTGTGCATTTGGGGAATAAATGTGTAACTTTCTAAAGTGACTAATTTGAAAAGAGAGTTATTTGGATGCCTGCTATGGGCTTTGATAGATTGACAGTCTAAATAAAAAATAGTCGCTGACTTTAGGGTTCTTATAGTGTATTAATAAGTTTTAGTATATTTGTGTAATATAGTTTTATTATTTTTATAGTGTCATTTTTATATAGCAAAGAAGTTATGCTCTGCTTCTAATTCTTTTCACTTTGAACAGTATTTTCTTCTGTTAGAATAAAACTATATAAATTTCCTTTTATAGGAAAGAATACCCACCTCATGTCCAAAAATTTGAAAGTAATCCTGTAAGGTTAGGTCGGCCCCAAGGTGTTGGTAAGTGTGCAGTTTATCTGTTACATTTGTAAAGGATTTTGAGTAGTTGTATGACAGGTAGAAATAAAGGTATGACACTGGTTTTAGAATATTCCCAGGTATAATAGAAATATTTAGAAAACCATTTTTATGACTGATTTGAGAATTTATTGTGAATGAAATTATCCTAAATGGTTGCACATTCAGTTGATTACAATTTGAAATCATTATATTAGCATTTTTGTTAAATTCAGGATCCAAATATTAACTGGGATTATAGCTTCATAATTATGTTTTGTTAAACTATGTTATAATATTGTATCATGCAACTGCCTTGACTTAAAGTTCTGGTTATTCTTTATTGTAAATGTTGAAGCATTATTTTAACTAAAAAATTTTGATATAAATTAGCACTTTTTCATAACAAGGATCATGAGGAATTTATCAAAATTAATTTTAGTACTTTTGTTTTTGTCTCCTTCCTTTAGATCGTTTAATGAAGAAAACAGAAGAGTCTCAATCACACTCAGAGTTTGAAATTAAGAGGAAAGTATCACAGAAACGTCACAGTGCATATCAGTCTACATCTCCTCTATCTCCTGCCTCAAAAAAATGTTTAACCAATTTAGAGGTGGGTAGAGAAATTATTTCTTGTTGTCAGTCAGATGGTATTTTTAGTACTTACTGAATTGTAGGTGACCTTTTCTCATAGGACTTGAAGAGAACCAGAAAATTTATTTAGGCAAGCTTTTCTGCCTTCACTAGGCCATTTTTAACTATCCAAGATCTAGAATGTATCTTTTTCTAAAAGGACTATGTCAGTGTCTCCCTTGCAATATACTGCAAATAACTGCTCTCAACCAGAATTTTCTGGAAATAATTTTCAATTTCCAGGAAAACAAAAAAAAGAAATAAACAAAACAAAACAGAAGGGTATTCGCATATCCTTTTACTTGATTCCTCAGTTTTCCACATTTGCTTTGGTGTTCTCCCTCCCTCTGCCTTCTTTCCTTCTCCCTTGCTACATACATGTCTGTGTATTGTTCTGTACCATTTGAGTATAAGAAACAGGCATGATGTTTCTTAGCATGAAGCTAATAAATATTAGCTTATTTATAGCTAATATTTTAGTGTGTTTTTTCTTTAAAAAAATGAAAACTGTAAAAGGACATTCTTCTATGTAATCAGATTACTACTGTCAAAATTTAAAAGTTAACATGGATTCAAAATTACTATATAATTCATATAGTCCATTCAGGTATTATCTAATGTTCTTTATTAATACAAGATCCTATTGAGGATTAGATGTTAAATTTAATTGCCATGATCTTTAGTCTTTTTTAGTCTTTTCTTGTCTTTCATAACCTTGATATTTGTGAGAAGTATCTGTGAGAAGACTAGATATTTGTGAGGAGTATAGATCACTTACTTTGAACCTTGAGTTGGTTTGTCTGATGTTTCTTCATGATTTATACATTTTTCAAGAATCCTCAGGTGTGTTGCTATAATCTTACTATTATATCAAGAGGCATACAATGTTGATTTTTCACATTACTGATACTTTTACCTTGGTTAATACAAGGTCTGTCCAGGAGATATCCAGCCATGTAATAGGAAAGATAAAGACATTTATCGAAGAAGATACAAGATAAAAGAAATATTGTACGTAGGACAATGATGCCTCAGTCCCTTTCAAAGTAGACACCTTGGGACCTCACACAGTTCTCCCAGTCTCCATCAGCTGCCCCATCACATTTTCCTGAATCTCATCAACAGTCTGAAATCTCTTCCTTTTCAAAGGTGATTTTAGTTTTGGGAAAAGTCAGAAGTCACAGGGTGCCAAATATGGGCTGCAGTGGGGCTGAGTTACCTGGGTGATTTGATGTTTCCTCAAAACTTCCGCACGAGATGTGGTGTATGAGCAGGTACGTTGTTGTGATGAAGCTGCCAATCACCAGTTGCCCATAGCCGTGGCCTTCTGAATCATCCAAATAGATCTCACAGAGGAATGTTCAAGCTTAATGCAAAATTGGATAGAGATTCGTTGGCTCTACACACCCAGTCATTTTGAATGTGATGGCCACACAATACCCATGCTCACTCAACAGTATCCATCACCCCCACTGACTAGTACATTGAAGTGGCGCAAACCATTCTGGCTTTGTTAACAGTGGCTGGACTTTTTCTGAACAGACCTTGTAGTTATGCTTAGAGACTGGCAAATTGTATGTGATACATAATTTGGATGTATTTTATTTTATAAGTCTTTCATGGATCTTTGTTTTCCAGAAGAAATTATGCTTAATATAAAATTGTTATGAATTTGCATTGCTGTATTTCATTTAAATATAATGTTTTCTCTCTTTCTTTTGGCAAAAGGCTAAATATGAGAGTGAGACCATTTGTCCCCTATTTGTGTCCAACCAGTTGTGTGCATTGTTTAGCTGTTATCTATGCATACAAAATACATAGGATGCTATTGAATGTGCTATGAGAAAAATAATTTCCTTATACCTGTATTTCACAAATAGCATAAGAAGAATTCTCCCGTGTACTGTCAGAGAAAGAGACTTTTTTTTTTTTTTTTAAGATAACCTACATATCCGGTGATAATGAGTTGGTGTTTCACTGTTCTTTTTTGGCCTGGTTGCAACTTGGTTTTCATCATTTTGTGATCTAGGGTAGCTCCTGGAATAGGTAACATGGTATAAGAGCAGGGCTTTGTATTGGTCATGTTAGGCAAGGCAGACAATTTTTTTGTCATTTTTTTTTTCACATTTAAAAAAGGGGACCAGACTAGAACAGTGGTCCTTAGATTTTTTTTGCTTGTGTGCTTTGCATATATTTTTGAATTATAAATACACATAGAAAAAATGTATAGAACTTACATATTCAGTTAAAATAATTTTGATATTTATATATACAGATGTAATATTTTATAGCAATCCCCTGCCATTTAGTACTCTTGCAAATACTTGAAAACTCCTGTCACTTAAAAGATTTAAAAGAATTTTAAACAACTATGTACTCTTTTATGAATTTTTAAGTTGACTTTGACCACTTTTCATCTAAAGTTTAAATGGTCTCACAGAAAGTAATAGCTGACACAGTGAAAGGAGTAACTTTTTAAAATAAAATGGTTAGATCTCCCTTCTCATGTATGGATCTTGTGGCATCCAAATACAGTAAGCCTTAATAATTACCGTCTCATTCTGTCATTTGCATTGTCACAACAAATACTTATTCACTTAGTTTCCTATGATATGAAGCTTGAAGTATTAAAAAAATTTTTATCTTAGATTATTTTATTTATTAAAAAGAAAAGCAGATTCATTGAAACAGATTAAATGGATAGTTGCCAGAGTGGAGGGGGTGTTGAGGGATGGGTGGAAAAGGTGAAGGGGGATGTAGTCAATAACACCGTGGTTCACAGTGACAGATGATTACCAGACTTAGTGTGGTGATTGCATTGTAAGGTATCTAAATGTCGAATCACTATATTGCACACCTGAAACTGATATAATATTGTGTACCAGTTATACTTAAGTTTTAAAAAAGAATACAATATATGATATATAATAACATACAAAAATAATTATTAGTAGATTAAAATTGTATATTGCAAAGTTTGATAAGCAATTATTTGGCATGAAGGTGTTTGAAATGCATCTTTAATTAGAGATATTGACTTGTTCTTAATTACTTCATGTGTCTATGGATAAACATGTGTTATATACTGAGACTCAACATCTATTCCTATATTTCTTCTTATAGAAATAAGTGCTGAGGAACTTTGTCCACATAAATAAATACATGACCATGGCAAGAATTATATTATAGTAATTATCACTTAATTCCTTGAACTTCTTCTAAATTATATGCCCTAAATTGCGTGATACTCTACTGTCAAAAAACCATTTTTTAATTTCAAAACTGTAATGTAGATTAGGCCTTTTTAAAAATATTTTGAAAGCACTGTCTTAGAATTCTATCAGTTGTCTTACAAAGTTTTTGTTAACCAAAACTTACAATTAATTCATTTTTTTCCAACATTTAAAATTATCCTTTTTTTTTTTTTTTTTTTTTTAAGATTTTACTTACTGCTCTGGCTGGTGTGGCTCAGTGAATTGAACGCCAGCTTTCCAGTCAGGGCACATGCCTGTGTTGTAGGCTGGGTCCCTGGTTTGGGGGCGTGTGAGAGGAGGCAACTGATCTGTGTATCTCTCACACATGGATGTTTCTCTCCCTCTCTTTCTCCTTCCCTTCCCCTCTCTAAAAATAAATCTAAAAAATTTTTGAAAAAAATAAAGATTTTGCGTATTTACTTTTTAGAGAGAGGGGGAGGGAGGGAGAAAGAGAGGGAGAGAAACATCCATGTGAGAGAGAAACATCAAAAGCTTGCATGTGCCTTGACTAGGGACAGAACCTGCAACCCAGGCATGTGACCTGAAAGGTCATGGGAATGGAACCAGTGACCTTTTGCTTTGTGGGATGGTGCCCAACCAACTGAGCCACATTGGGCAGGGCTCGCTTTTTTTTTTTTAATCCTCACCCAAGGATATGTTTATGGATGTGAGAGAGAGAGAGACAGACAGATACAGATATTGATATGAAGGAAAAACAGTGGTTGCTTCCTGTATGTGTCTCGACCAGGTATCAAACCCACAACCTTTTGGTGTGTGGCATGATGCTCCAACCAACTGAACCCCCCTGACAGGGCAGAGTGAGTGAGTGAGTGAGTTTCTTTCTTTCCTTTCTTTTCCTTTGCTTTCCCTTTCCCTTTCCCTTCCCTTTCCTTCCTTTCCTTTTCCTTTTCCTTTCCTTTCTTTGGTGAAGAAGAACAGTTGTGGCAGGAGATGCCTTGGCATCAGAAGCATAATCATAGCAGTTTTTGGAAAGGTTATATGTAAAAACTGAGAATGTACATACTGATTCCCTTAAGATCTTTTATGCCCTGTATGCTTTTGAAAATCTTTAGGTAGCCCTTGAGTCATATGTAGTTTATTTTGGAGACTGCTGCACTAGAAGGTCTCAAAATTTCTTCAGAATTCTGATACTACATCCTAACTGATAGAACATATTCCGCATTTTTTTGTGGTAGCCATGGTGGTGATGATGGGGAGGGAAAGAGTTAATTTTGAGACTTTTGTATTTGTTTGTTATTTGATGTTGAAATAAAATGCCAAAGTCTTTTATTTTTTTGGAACTTAAGCTTTCTGAACCGTGTAAATGTCCAAAATGTGGAAAAGTAAAATAAATTCAGACCAAATGCCAAAGTTGTGGTATTCTTTTTCCTAAGGATTTGCAAAGAAATTGCAGACAACCTGTAACTTTGAATGAATCAACTGGACCATTATTAAGAATGTCAAATCATCAGAATTCTGGAGGACAGAAGTCACAAAACATAACGGTCAAGAAGTTTTATGGAAACAGTGTGGGAAAGGTCCCACTTGATATTATTGTGAATTGTGATGATAGTAGACAGAATTATTTACAGACTAATGGGAAAGTTGTTTTACCTAAGGCAAAAGGAGCCAAACTCACAAACCTGAAAGAAAAGAAAACAAGCCTGTTAGAACTAAATGATCCAAGTAAGTGGTTTACTCCCTTTGGTATTACTTATATGAGTCCAGTATTTTTTACATATATTTTGAAGTGAGCATGAGTATATTTGAGAGGTGTAATTTTGATTTGTATCTACTTGTGTCAGTTATGTAACACTTTTTTGGATAGATGGTTAAATTTGTTTGTGTTCTCATCCTTTACTTCATAAACAACAAAAGCACAGAATTTGGCCCCAGTCCTAGGCCACTTCCAATTATGCCCAACTTCCTAACTTTGGTCTGGTTAACTTAATCTCCCTGATCTGTACATAAGGATTCGTTTCCTCATTAACAGTATTTTTGAAGCAGTAAATAAAATAACTTATAAAGTGCCTAGCATAGCCCAATAAAATATTTTACAGGTAGAAAGTACTCTGAAAATTAGTTTACTTACCACGTTGTTTCTCCCTTAAATCTTTTCCTATCTTTAGACACATGTGCGTGTGTGTATACAGAATGCAGTCCTGTTATAATAAGTAGCAAAAGATTGGAAACAGTCAAGGACTGGGTAAATAAACTATAGTACACGTAGTTGTAAAAGAAGAGAAAGTTATGATTTAGTATTTTGTTTAAGTGATTTCCAGGATCTGTTAACCAAATGAATAAAAGCAAGGTGAATGTCAGAGTGTCTATTATGCTACCCTTTATGAAGGGTGAGAGAAGAATCTAGGGTTTTTTTTTTTTAATGGAAAGATATCAGAAATGGATTTTAAAAATGGTTGGAAAATGGGGAAACAGTATGGGAATTAGAGATAGAGGCTAGATGTCTCCATATATACTTGTTTTATGGATTAGACTTTGGAGCCAAACAAATGTTTCATATGATTATAAAAGAAAATTAAATTACAAATTTTTGCTTTGATTTATTTTAGTTTTTTTTTACAAAAAATTAGAGATTTATTTTAAAAAAGGAAACATGAGTTTGTTGTTCTACTTATTTATGCATGCATTGTATGTGCCCTGACCAGAGATTGAACCTTAGCATATCAGGATGATGCTCTGACGAACTGAGTTACCTGGCTAGAGCTAAATTGCAACTTTTTAAAAACAAAATCAAAACTGAAATGAAATAAATGAACGTCATTATATATCTAGTTGGTGGCTTGAACACACAGAAGAATTATTTCAAATGGATGTAAATTAAAACAGGATTGTGGCTGTGCATCCTAATGTGAGATATTTTAAGGTCAAATGGAACTGCAAAGAAATCCTAAGTATATTCAGTGATACTGTTATTAACATTATTGGTATTGGGATTTGTATTTACAAATAAATAAATGATTACATTATTATCTTCAGAAACCAAGATTTTCATTTTATAGAAAAGGGATACAAAAGTAAAATGAAAGAGATCAATATCTTGTAACTTTACATTTAAATCAGAGCTAATATGAACTTACTGTATATTTTCTCTTAGACAGAAAATATGTTTCCTAGCTCTTCCCACAGAAAATGCCTAGAAACAGTAAGCAACCCTCGTATAGAAACCACCCTGGTTCCCATACTTGTGTTTTTGAATATCATATCCCACTAAAAATACCCAGAGCTCTTCACAGAAGTTGCTAACTCAAGGTCTGGAGCAAGAATGTATGAGTAGACCTAGATCATCTAGTCATATTAGGAAGCATGGAAGCTGCCAGAAAGACATAGGAGCTAAAATGAAAGAGCTCCCGTTGACCGATGATGGGAATACTTGGGTCACAAACAGTCATAACTACTATTGTTTTAACTATGTCAAGTATGTTATAATCATTCAGTTTATAATGATATCCCTAATTTTGCCCAAAAGAAAAACTACATTGGTTACTATTGGAGATTGCTTAAGGTTCCTAATCATTACTCTGAAAACTAGTGAATAAAGGGGATAAAATTAAGCTTTTTTTTAAACCTTAGAACTGTCAAGTTGTATTTTAATTCAGTTCCATATAAAAAACTTAGCTCATACTAGTGCATTAGCTTAGTTCTTAAAACACAGTTTAAAAGAGATGCTTTGTAATGGCTGTGCAGCTTATACCTATATTATGATGTTATGATAATGTTGCTGTTTGATGAGTATTTTATGGTACATTTTATGCCAGTGCAATATTAAATATTAACATCATTTGGATCTTTTCTAATTGTGAGGTTTTTATCAACAGTAAGATGGGGGGGGGGACCTCACTTACCAGTCAGTTACTGTGTACTATTTCAGAGCCAAACTTCATATAGGAAATGTAACATTCTGAGGAAGTTACCAATATGATAGGAACTGGAAGTTAATAAGGCTAAGTTGATAAGTAACAAATCAAATAAATACCATGTCTGCATCAACCATGTAATGCTGATAATACAAGGAAATAACTTGATGTGGTCCTTAGGTGTATTAAGCAGTTTACTTTTCACAGCTTAAGTATATCAACCATGAATCAAAACCATAAAACATAAACTTATTCCCTTGTGCTCAAAAAAATTAAAAACTTAAGTACTTCCCATGTAAGTATAAGAAAAAATATGTTCTATTTTAACATGTCATATTAATAATAAAAGTTATCAGCCCTGACTGATGTGACTCAGTGGATTGGCTGTCGTCCTAAAAACCGAACTGTTGCTGGTTTGATTCCCACTGAGGGCACATGCCTGGGTTGCAGGCCAGGTCTGTGGTTGGGGGTGTGTGAGAGGTGGTCAATTGGTGTTTTCCCTCACACATCAGTGTTTCTCTTCTCCCTCCCTTCTCCTCTCTCTAAAAATAAATAAATAAAATCTTTAAAAAATAAAAGCTATCATTTATTGCACGCTTATATTCCCTGCTTTGTGATAAAGTTTTGTACACTAATCTATTTAACTTTTATAATCATGTGAGGTAGGTACTAATATATTCCATTTTATAACTAAGGCAATCTTGGCTTAAGGAGATTGAATAAATAATATATACTTATGGACTATTGGAGTATAGATTTTAAAAGCATATTTTCAGCCCTGGCTGCGTAGCTTAGTTGGGCAGAGCATCATCCTGATATGCCAAGGTTGTGGGTTCAATCCCTGTTTAGGGCACATACCAGAATTATCCAGTGAATGTATAGATAAGTGGGACAACAAATCGATGTCTGTATGTACGTATGTATGTATGTATGTATGTCTCTCTGTTTCTCTCTAACCCCCTTCTCTCTCTCTCTCAAATCGATAAATAAGAAAAGAAATAAAAGCTTACTTAATGTTCTTTCTGGTTCCAAAGTCTGTTTTCTTTATATTCTTAATCATTCTTAAATTTGTACTTCTATTAAAATAGTTTATTGTGAAATTTGTGTTGTGGGTGGTCAAGTGATAAAATATGCAGTGTCTCAGGTAATCATAAATTCTGAGTAGAAAAATGAAGCAGGTCCAGGAAGGAGATTGATAATTATAAGGTGTCAGAAAGGGTGCTATTTTAGATAGATGGTAGAATAGGCAACTTTTGAACAGAGCCCAGAATGAAAGAGGAAGATATGCTGATATTTATGGGAACAAGTTTGGCATAATAAGTACAAAGACCCTGTATTAGTGTACTTGGGTTGCCATAACAGTACCACAGACTGAGTGGCTGAAACAACATAAATTTATCTTCTCACAGTCTGGAGACTTGAAGTTTCCAAGATCAGGGTGTGTCCTGGGTTGGTATGTCTGCTGAGGCCTCTCTTCCTGGCTTGTAAGACGGCTGCCTTCTTCTTTGTCCTCACATGGCCTTCCTTCTTTTCTTCTGTGCCTGTGTGGAGAGAGGCCTCTGGTATCTCCTCTTTTCATAAGGTCACCAGTCCTATCAGGTTAAGGCTTCACCTTTTGACCTCATTTAACTTTTTTATTACCTTCCTATAGGCTCCATTCCCAAATATAGTCACATTGGGGATTTAGGGCTTCAACATAGAATTTTGAGGGGACACAGTTCAGTTTGTAACAGACCCTGATGAAGAATTTTAAATATATATTAGAATATATTTTATATTTTATGTAGAATTAAAGCAGCTGTGAACAACTTTTTAACTTTATACCACCATATTTGTACACTCTCCATTTGCTTTGCAAATATGGTGACATTGAACACAACTCTCAATCATTTTAAATTAATAAAACAAGAACTAGTAGTACAGGTTTACCTGTTGCAGCATTAGGGTTTAAAATAAGTTTTTGATATAGTAGATACTGAAGTTTCAATGTCCCTGAAACATCATAAAAATAATTGTAGACAGAACACTAGGCACTGTGCTAAGCCTTTTACATACTCTTATGTTCTTGCGACAGTCCTTTGAAACAGGTACTGTTATTCTCAGTTTTACAGAGAGGAAAAGGTAAGGCAAATAGTGAGAATGTGGCAAACAAAACCCTAATTTAACAAATGTTTGTAAATCTCTTTAGACGATCTAATCTGGCCTGTTATGTATTCTGTCAATAAAATACCAGTTCTGAAAAAGATCCATTTTAAGCCCTTAAGCATTTGCTTCTGACACTGTACAGCAAAATAAAAAAGACAGTAAAAAAGATGCTGGGGATGATACCTCTTAGGGACACATATGCTACCCAAAACTAGCAACGAAGCATTTATGTGTAGATTACTAAAAAAGAAAATTGCTCCTAGAAATTTATGCATTTGTCAACAGATGATTTTTGTGTTTTTTTTTCTTGTGCCAGGCAGGTACTGTTTTAGACTTACATGGCAGTGAACAAGGCATAGTTAATGTGTAGTGGGGAGAGACAAATGAGCAAGTAAACATGCACAGCAAAAACAGATTTTGAATCACCTGATGGGAATAATCAAGTGCCCATATGCTTACTTTAAATTGGGTAGTCAATCAAAAAGGGATATTTAAGCTAATACTTGATGAGAAAAATAGGAGGAGTTAGGGAAGTTGCAATTCAAACAGGAACAAACTTGCTGTATTTGAGTAACAGAATAAATGCCTAGTTTGTTTGCAGTATAAAGGAGGGAAAATGTAGTAGTATAAGAAAGTTGGAGGAGTAAGCAAGGGCCAGATTATGTACATTTATAAACTAGATGAAGAATAAAGAGGATTTGACTTAAGTGCAGTGTGGGTGGCTCTGGGGAATCATGGTATAGAGATGGGTTTGATAAGATTTAGTAAGTACAAAGGGTAAGAGTACATTACCTTCATGTCTTTCCTTGTCCATGCTTATTTTTCAATAAGATTGAGCATTAGATGCTAGTCCAAGTTCTAAGGACCAGTTATGATTTCAGTGATTTCCTAAAAATGTGGAATGTTTTCTGGTGTGGTCATGTGAAGTTTTACATACATTTAAAATGCATGCTATTTTGTGAACAATTTGTATGCAGGTTATGGTCATGCTTTTGCTTTTTGGAACTTTAAGATAGACCTTCTGATTAAACATTTAACTTGTGTATGCTTCTTTGTGTGTGGTAATGATGGACTATAGAGTCAATTTCATATCTGTATGTTGTAAAAAAAAAAGATGCCAGATCTTATGCTTTCTTTATTTCTAATTATTTTCTAAATTTAACTTCATTAGAGTGGTTTGTACCTTCATTTGTTTATATTAATCTCAGATCTGGAAGAGATCCATACCAAATTTGGTATATTCTCCACTTTGATAATATGTTTACATTTTTAATATAAATATATATAATGCCAGAAATGAACTACATGAAGTATTTAATATATTTTATAGTCATCTTGTCCAGTGATGATGATGATGATGACAAGACTAACAGAAGAGAGAGTGTATCTCCTCAACCTGCCGATTCAGCATGTTCTTCCCCAGCACCATCCACTGGAAAAGTAGAAGCAGCACTAAATGAAAATACCTGTAGAGTAGAGCATGAACTAAGGAGCAGTCCAGCAAATTCAGAGTTAAATACAGTTCCGTTGCCAAGAAAAGCAAGAATGAAAGATCAGGTACTTTTACATTTATTGGCATTTATTCAGATTATGTCTCCCCTTTGGGATGCAAGTATTAGTTTAGAGGGTAATTTGACAATGTTAATAAAAAAAGATAAACTGTTCATTAAGTAAGGCTTAAAATACCACTTGGAAGATTATTTGGAAGAACATTCAATTACATTGAAGTTTAAAGTATAAAATGTTCAGCAGGAAGAGATAATATTAACCTTATATCAAAATGTAAGTATAAATAAGTATACTTGTATAATTTGGGGACAGGGAGAAGTCCTTTTAACTTGGATGTGTTTAAATATATCATTCTACTGTATTTTACTATGTAAAATTTTCAAAATGTTCAGGTAGAAAACATAAAAATTATGTCAATAAACAAACTATAGTGCTAGAAAGGAATATTTGTAATGCAGATGGTATACACTGTGTTAACATATGTAATAGACTAAGAACTCTTAAAAGTTGAAGGAAAAAAGAAAATGAAAAAAAAAGAAATCGTCAAAGACTGATAATAAACTACCACACGAAAAGGGTAAATTAGTAAGGCAGTACAAATTAAGGAAAATGAAATATAACCATATTCTAAACAGACTTTCAAAATTAATGCAAAATCAATTAATACATACTGCTGGCAAGAATCTGAGGAAAAGAGCATTTTTGTAGTTTGCTGATGGAAAAAAAGTTGTCATGATCTTTAGGCAAAGCAGTGTAAACACACCTATTGAAAAATTTTAAATGTATACTGAATGACCAACTAATTAATTCTCTAGACTCAATTTCAAAGGAATCCTCCCTCCACAGTACATAAGACTGTATGTATAAATATGGTTGTTGGCATACAACTGCATATTAAATCATTGCCCATTAATATGAAAATTGATAAAGAAATTATGATATAGCCACACCGTGGACTGTTATGCAGCCACTGATAATAAAAATTAGAGCTGTAGCAGTGACTTAGGATTTCTGCATGGTACTGTTGAGTGTGAATACCAAGATGCAGAAATATGTGCATATTTTCTTATTTTTGTAAAAACTTTTTAAAAGTAAGAAACCTGTAAAAATTATATATAGTTTACATATACGTGTCAGGGATTACAGGAATATAGATAAAAATAGGAAATTTACACACTTAGTTGTTAAAAAGGGAACCATAAAAAATTGAAAAGCAATTATAAGGATAAAAGAAAATGGATTAATATTTTTAATATAATCTTGAAGGATGCCTTTCCAAACATCTTGGCATAAGCAGTAGTAAAATGAAGAGATGAATACATTTGATCAAAAGAAAAGCACAGAACAGTATACCAAACATCATAAACATAATTTGATAGGTAAATGCAAATAAAGAAAAAATAGTGAAATATGTGACAGAGTGTGAGTTGGTCCTTTATATATTTTTAATTTCTTAAAAATCAAGAAATAGAAGCCAACTTTAGAAAAATAAGTAATGAAAATGAATAGAGTTGAAAAAGGTAGTATTGAAAATGAAATTATGAAAACTTCTGGAGTACAATAGTACCTCATCTTGGTTAAGGTTTGGAGAAATGGGATGTTAAGTGTGTAAATTGCTAGAGTAACTGTGCTGGAGGGCAGTTTGGCAGTAATTATACATACCAGGAGTTAGCAGCAAAAGTGCTTCTTGGAGAATAGTGTGTCATGGGAAAAGGTCAGAAAGAACTCAGATGTCGGCATAGAAGAGTGCAGTTAATAAATGACGGATTTCCTATATGGTAGTCTTTGTGGGTGAACAGTTTTCTAACTGGAACCCTGAACAATTAGGGTTCCTCAGAGATCTTTCAGAGGCTCCTTGGGAGGTTATGGATGACCCCATTTCTAGTCTGTCTCTCTACTGTGGATTCAGCTGGAGAAGCTCTTAAATGATCTATTTTATTATTGAGCTAAATAATAGCTCATTTGAAGAAAGAATTTTAAAGCCAAAAAGTGTTCTTAACTGCTCTGATAGGTTTCTGTTAGTATCTAAGAGAATATTTATGATAAATCTGTTAATAAGCCTGAAAGAGCAATTTACAGGTATAAATATGTTTTTGTTTTAATATTTTCTCTTGTGAAACAGATCACAGAAATGTCTCTATAGGTATAATGAGAATAGGCCTATCTCTGTGCATTGCATATCTTTCTCTCTTTTTTTTTTAATCAAGGTGATGTTTTATTCTCTTGATGATAATAATGAAGTTTTAACATAACTTTACTTTTAATTTAAATTATATAGTTACATAAAATATTTTGTATTATGATTACTTTGCATTTGGATTTGACTGAAATATTAAATCAAGTAGTTTAAAAATTTTAATATTTAAAGAGGAATCCTTTTGTAATGTAAATAACCACTTCTCTGAATTACCCATTTTCTCTAAAGAATTGTTCATTTAATCCAAATATTATAACCACTACCCCTATTACTAGCTAACTTTTATCCAGTATTTTACTGGATATGAAGCACTGTGCTAAGATGCTTATAGGCATTAGCTCATTTGAGTAGATACTCTTACTCTTCATATTTTACAGTTTACAAAACCAAAACTTACGGAATTACTATTAAGTTTACAAAATCAGATCATTAAAAGATGGTATAGCTGCGATTTGAAGCCAAGCAGTCTGATTCCCAGAGTACCATTTCTCACTCCTATGCTGTATTCTGAATTTTAAGTAATAACTAGCTAAAATATAACTATATAAAATAGAAGTGTTTAATATTATATAAAATCAACATGTTTCTACTTCATCTAACACTGCTGGAGTAATGTAAATCTTATATTTTGATCATTACATTTCTCATATTGGGTCTTCTTTGCATATGTAAAGTACTTAGTTTGCAGCCTCATTTTAGTAACTTACTAAGTGAAAATTATTTTTTCTTTTTCAGTTTGGTAATTCTATTGTCAGCACACCTCTAAAGCGTCGCAAAGTGATTTCTCAAGAAACTTTAGTTGATCCTGTGTCTTTAGGCTGCCCAAGTTCCTTTGACAGTGTCATTTTAAACTGTCGAAGTATACGAGTAGGAACACTCTTTCGGCTGTTAATAGAGCCTGTAATTGTAAGTACATCCTTTAGCACTCATTGTACTAAATATAAGGTTAAAAATTCTCTGATTAAGGCTAATGTATAGTACTTTAAAATCTGTAAGTTAAGTATTAAATTTAATAGAATATTAAAATTATTTAAACATTTTATATTTGTGTATATAACCAATTATAAATAGCTCCTCACCTTAAAAATCAGTGAGTAAAAAAATTTATCATAATTCAGTGTTCACTATAGTGACATATTCATTGTAGGAAGATACTTAGTATTTTCATTGAGTTAGAAAACTCCAAAATGTTAATCTTTTATTAAAAGATATATTAATCTTTATTCTTATGCCTGTTCAATGCATGAAAAGGGTATTTTAAAGAACACAAGGACAGAAAAAGAATCCAAAAGTTTGGAGTCTGCAGAAAAATGTCTTATAGCACTAAGACTCCTAGAAATAGATTACTGGACTACAGTAGTTACCCAGAAGGCACTAGATTAGTTCATTGTCCACAAAACCCAAATGACTTTATAGTTCCCTTACTGTTATCTGTCATACTTGTTTTCTTATTATTTTACTGCTACCAGTCCAATTCAAATGTTAATTTACTCTTTAAAATTTAATGTAATTTTCTTAATTAGTCTTCTAGTCATCATTTTTCTTCTTTCTAATGTGTTCTATGCATTGTTGGTAAATTAATCTTTGTTTAGCACTGCACTTATTTTGTAAGACTTATTTTACAATTCCTTAACTTGGTGTGCCTGACTATTCTTTTCTAACCTTTCAAACTCTGTCTTCTAGTATTGTTCTTTATACATAAAGCAGTATCAATGAGAAAACTTTGTATCATATCAGGAAAGTTAAATGGTAGCTCTTTTATTTAAATTATGGTAAATAATAGCTATTTATTTTCTAGGATTCATGATTCTAGGATAAATATAATCAAAAGGAGCCAAAAAAACTTTGTAGGTTAGTTTATAGTGTAAAATGAAATGTGGAACTGATTTCTTATGAGAGAAAAACTATATGGGAAACCAGCATTATTTTCTTTTTCATCAAAAAACTGTAGTTTCTCATGATTTCAAAACCAGAATGTTAAGTACTCCACAGAGTTAAAGCAAATTATATGTAGATTATTCATTATTGCTCAATAACATTGTTACATATCAAGGTTTTCGGGGATTTGTGAAGCTCTGTTATGTTTTAAGCCTTCATGCTACAGATTATCTTTACAGGTACTGTCAGGTAATGAAAATGTTTTTCTGTGTCTCTATACTTCTGAAATTTCCAGGGAAACCATGTACGTTTTATGGTTTTTTTCCCCATATTATTTAGGCCATCATTATTCAGAACTCCTTGGTATGATAATTAAGGGTGACAATTTAGACATTTAGTGTTAAAAGTTGCATAGTCCCAAGTCTATCTAGCAAGAACTACATGAAAATTTGAATGAATTTTTTTACATGAAAGTTACAGATTAGTACATATATGACCTGGTGAAGAGAAACTAACTGTGAATTTACTATAAGAAGTAAAAGGCAGGCCCTCACTAGTGTGGCTAGTTGGCTGGGCATCATCCCACAAATCGAAGGGTCACAGTGGGTTTGGTCCCTGTTAGGGCCACAAGAGGCATCCTAACAATGACTGATGTTTCTCACGTCCATGTTTCTCTCCCTCTCTCTCTTCTGCCCCCTTTTTCAATAAATAAAGTTTAACAAAACAAGAGAAATAAAAGGGAGTGTGTGTAATATAAAATGTGTTCACACAGGTTTCTTTTTAAAATTAAAATACAAAATTAAATATTTTAGCCAACAAGAAGAACAATTAAAAATTATTTTAGCCAACAAATAGTTGTGCATATGTGTGGAAGTTTGCAATCTGTTATTGACCTTCCTTATACCATGGCATTTTCCCAGAGAACATTTCTGATAAGGTATAGTGGATCTGTGTATAATTTCTTCAGATAGTGTATATTAAAAGGTAATTTGGCATTTTCTTTTTGAACATAATTTGCTCTGTTTTGCAGTGAAACAATTTATCTGCCATGTCATTCATTATCAATGAGAAACAGATTTTAAATATTTTTCTATTTTAAATGTTTTATCAGATTTTCTAGCCATTTATTATTAGGTAAATTATTTTAAATTCACTCAGTGTTACAGTTGGCACCATCTAGAAGTACTAGTTTTATTAAAAGTAAATATTTTTATTTAACCAGAAAATGAATTACTAAAAATACCATATAATAATTAATACTTAGATATAATTTACTTACATACATTTTTAAACGGGAAATATCTCATGCAACAATTTTATTCAAATGCTCCCACTTTAGTGTTTATATCTTATTGCTAGTTTTTGAGTCATCTAACATACTTTTCTAAAGCTATAACTTTAGTTTCTGTATCTCCAATTAACATGTTGCTTTCCAGTGAAACCAATTAATGTATTACTTTTAAACATGATATTTAGAATATGTGTTTGGTGAAATTCTAGAATCTGCAGTTGTACTTATAAATTTATTTTGTATTTTCTTCCTTTTTTTGTATTGTGAAAATTTTCAGACAGAAGAGTTGAAAGAATTTTACAGTAAACATTCATAAAACTCCCAACTAGATTCTGTCATTGGCATTTTACTAAATTTGCTATTTTTTAAAGTATATTTTATTGATTATGCTGTTACAGTTGTCCCAATTTTCCCCCCTTTGTCACCCCTCTGCCTGGTATCCCTCTTCCCTCCAGTGACCCCCCACCCTCTTAGTTCAGGTCTACGAATTGTGCATATAAGTTCTGTGTCTTCTCTATTGCCTGTACTGTTCTTACAATCCCTTTGTCTATTTTGCACCTACCCAATTAAGCTTCTAAATACTTACACCTTTTCCCAGATGATCTCCATATCTATGATTCTATTCCTGTTCTAGATGTTAGCTTAGTTTATTTTTGTTTTATAGACTCAGTTGTTGATAGTTGTGATCTTGTTGTCATTTTAATGTCCATAGTTTTGATCTTCTTTTTCTTAAATAAGACTCCTTAACATTTCATATAATAAGGGCTTCATGATGATGAACTCCTTTAGCTTTATCCTTCCTGGGAAGCACTTTATCTGTCCTTCCATTCTAAATGATAGCTTTGCTGGTTAGAGTAATCTTGGTTGGAGGTCCTTGCTTTTCATCACTTTGTGTAGTTCTTGCCAGTCTCTTCTTGCCTGCAAAGTTTTTTGTTTTTGTTGTTTTTTTTTTTTTTGAGAAATCAGTTGATAGTCTTATGGGAACTCCTTTGCAGGTAACTCTACCTTTCTCTTGCTGCTTTTAAGATTCTCTCCTTATTCCTAACCTCTGGCATTTTAATTATGATGTGCCTTGGTGTGGGCCTCTTTGGATCTACTTGTTAGGGACTATCTGTGCTTTCTGGACTTGTATGCCTGTTTCCTTCACCAAATTAAGGAAGTTTTCTTTCATTATTTTTTCAAATAAGTTTTCAAATTTCTTGCTCTTCCTCTTCTCCTTCTGCCACCCCTATGATTCATATGTTGGCACTTTTGGAGATGTCCCAGTTTTCTTAAACTCTGTTTATTTTTTTTTATTCTTGTTTGTTCATTTTGTTGTAGTTGAATGTTTATTTCTTCCTTATGTTCCAAATTGTTGATGTGAATTCCAGCTTCCTTCCCTTCACTGTTGGTTTCCTGTGGACTTTTTTTTTTTTTTTTAATTTCCCTTAGTATAGCTTTCATTTCTTCCCTTATGCTTTTGCTGTATTCAATGAGATCTTTAGCATTCTGATCACCTGTGTTTTGAGCTCTGTGTCTGGTAGGTTGGCTCTCTCTGTACTGCTTAGTTCTTTTTCTGGGGTTCTGTTCTGTTCTTTCATTCGGGCCATATTTCTTTGCTGATTTTGGTAGCCTCCCTGTGTCGGTGTACTAGGTAGAGCCTCTTTGATTTCCTGTCTTTGAGCACCTGTTAAGTTGTATGGTGCAGAGCCTTGGCTGTTCGCTGGGGCGGGGCACCCTGCTTTATGGCTCTGTGTATGGGGGAAGAGGAGTCAAAAGGGGCCAGTGCTGCTGCTGGCTTACTTCTGGGTGCTTGCCTGGCACTTGCCCATTTCCAGTCACTTCACTCACTTCCTTTATGCGACTGGCACCCCTCCAGCTGTTATCCTGGTTGTGATTCTCAGTGTGGGTGGGTTTGCATAGATTCTGGGCTCTCTTGAGAAACTGTCAGTTTTATCTGTTGCCCCAACCTCCACTGGGCTTACAGCTAGAAGTTACGAGGCCTTATTTTTCCCTGATGCTGGAAAGCTGGGCTGCATGGTCTGGCCTGGGGTGGCTCACAAGGTGTCTCCATGACTTTTATCCACCTCATGAATGTGGGACCGTGTTCAGCCAGCCGCCACCTTGCTTCGCTGCCTCCGTGCTTGCAGCCGCCACACCACTTCCTCTCTTCCCTAATTCCACATCTCTACCCTTCTTACCTGTCTGGTTGGATATAGCGTCTTTAAATCCTTGGTTGTCGGAGTTCCATGCAGTTCTGGGTGTTTGGCACTTCGGAGTGTTTTTCATTTTTAAGTTAGTTGTATTCTGTCTTATGGTTGTGCAGTGAGGTGAAGCATGTCCACCTGTGCCTCCATCTTGACCAGAAGCCCCAGTTTTGCTTTTCATGTATCTCTTCATCCCTCTATGTATTGATTCAGCTTATTTTTTAATGCATTTTGAATTTCTTGCCTCCTTTGATTCTTTTAACTTATGTAAACATTCAAAATGATTATTCATTCAAGGGGTATCAGGCTTAATATGTTTCCTTCACATTTAAAATAGTTAGCAAATTATCTTTTTATGATATAACCACCAATAACTGATTTAGGCAAGATGTTTCATATATGTTAAAATCATTTGGTGAAAGGTTATTAAGAAACAGGATATGCACAAGCATTTAAGTGTCTCTCCACTGAGGGAAATTACAAAGGGAAAAATATATCTTTACAGTGGAAAGACTTGGCACACTGTTTTGAAGTGATTAAGCTTGTAGCAGTAGTGGGGCTTCCTGACATCATGTCCAGCATGATGCAGTCCAGGATATTGTACAGTTTGCAGAACCAAGCCTAGATTTTTCAAAGGCTATGTCATGAAGAACAGGGGGAGATTTCTTTCTGGCCCAGACAAGCAGTAGACAAAAGAGGCTAATGTAATGTTACCTTGAAAGAATCATCAACTGGAGAAAAGCTAAGGTAGCATAATTTTGAGCAGTTGGGGAAATTTGATTATGAACTCAGTTTAAGTATGAACTGAACTATATGTTGAATGAAGTTAAATTTGATTTTCTTAGATGTTGTAATGAACCTCTGCCTTTATGCTGGTTCAGCAAAAAGGAAATGACAATATACATAGATAAAATGAATAGGTGTTGCAAGATATTAACAGTGAATCTGGGTAATGGTATTCAGCTGTTTATTTTAATATTCTGTCAACTGTTCTCAGTGCCTGAATAAAAAAGATGAAGCTTATCTCTGGCCAGTGTAGTTCAGTTGGTTGGAGCGTTGTCTTCCCATAAACTGAAGGTTGCTGGTTTGATTCCTGGTCAGGACATGTGCCTATATTGCAGGTTTGGTCTCCTTTCGGGGCATATATGAGAGGCAACCTATTGATGTTTCTTTCCCTCTTTCACTCCCTCTCTTCCCCTCTAAAATCAATAAGCATGTCTTTAGGTGAGGATTTAAAAAAAGAAAGATGAATCCTACCACTCTGTACCTTTCTGAGATAATTTATGAGTGAGGAAGATATTTTATATTTAAGCACATGGTAGATAATTCAATTCTGCCCTCTGTAGTCTGAGTACCAAATAGTATGTCATTTAGGGGTGTTTGTGGAAAAATCTTCATAAATCTAGATTGGCACTAATTTGTCTTATTTTTTTTAGTTGTGTTTAGATTTTATCAAGATACAGCTAGAAGGTAAGCTATTATATGTCTTCTTACTTAAGCTTTGTTTATACTAAAGCACTTTATAGAAATAAAAGATTAAATTATATTCATAGAATTCATTAAGATGATTAGTTATCACATATATTTTCTTAGCAAAAGGCATATCTTAATAGTATAATTTCATTCTGTAACATCATAAAACCTATCTTTAAGTTTGCAAATATACTTCATTGGAAACTCTTTTCATTTGGGAAAAATGTAGAAGCTTCTTTAAGATAGCTATAAAGATTTTTCTTAATTTCCCACTCTAAGTTACTATTTATAGAGCATAATAAATGTGTTTAACTTTAAACTTGTATTTTCTTATACTTTATTTATGATTTTCCCATTTTAAGAATGGATTTGTTTTCCAATTCTATTTGTTTGCCAATTCTATTTGTTTCCCTCCAGAACCAGAAAATGATCCTGTAGGGATTACTTTAAATACCTCTGATCTAACTAAATGTGAATGCTGTAATGTCCGAAAATTACCAGTAGTGTTTCTTCAGACAGTACCAGCAGTTTATCAAAAACTGAGCATGCAACTACAAATGAATATGCAGGATAAAGTTTGGAATGATTGTAAAGGAATAAATAAGTTTACAAGTAAGTTATATGGAATGGATTATAATACATACAATTCATTGAATAGCGAAATGTGAGTATACTTTGCTAGATCCCTTAGATGTATATTATATTATGTTATAATCCTTACAGGAACTTTCTAAGATAGATACTACTTTTGCCATTTTCTGGCTGAGGAAAGCCCATAAAGTGGAAGGTCTGGTGATAAAAACACAGGTTTACCCATTCAGCAAGTTTTCAGAATGGTTAGAACTCAAAAAATCTGCACTCCTTAACACTTGTATTATCTGAGTAAAATTATGTTAAAAAGTTTTTAATAAGTTTACTTTCAGTATTATTTTGTATTGGGTTCAGATGTACAGCATAGGGGTTAGATAAAATTATTATTTTTAATGCACTGATAGGTGCTAAATATAAATCAGTCATATAAATCTGGAATCCTTGAAATTTAGCCTGAATAGGAAGTTTATAAGTTTGTAGAATTTTTCTTCAATTGCTATAATAAATGATACGGTTCTCCAGTTTGTTTCTATTCACCTCTATCATTTATGGCATAGCATGACTAGTTATAAAATAAATACTTTTCAGCAGTAATTGCTGCTTCAGCCTAATGATGAGTAGATGATAGCTACTGCTAAAGCTGCTAGAGTTGGCACAGTACTTAATAGCAGTGTTTACAGTCAGATTCTCTAAGATACTGTCAGTTCACTTGGGAATTTCTTATTTGTGTTTGACAAAAATGTTAATTGATATATATATATTTAAAACTATAAATATACTTAGGATACTATTAGATGAAGTAAATTAGTTATTCCCATGAATAGATTTGCTCTTCAGCTGCTGCTAGAGTAATGTGTTCCGATTCCTTTCTCTTCATAGTTTAGGTGACAGGTAACGCTGCCACTGGTCTTTATTTCGTATTTATTGTAAATCCACTGTATGCCAAACATTGTTTTGAACATTGATACCAGGATTTTTGGTGATGTTATTGGAATAACTAGTTGTTACTACTTTTCTAAAGCTTCCCATTTACTTATTTTTTCTTCTAAACTTACACCAATTTCTTTTCAGATTTGGAAGGACAATATATAATTTTAATTTTTCAAAATGGCCTTGATCATCACACAAATGCGGCATTTGAAAGTATCATTGCTGCAATTGGTAAAAAGAATAATGTGTCCAATTTTTTTGCAAAAATTCCCTTTGAAGAAGCCAATAGCAGGCTTGTTGCCTGTACAAGAACCTATGAAGAAAGCATCAAAGGAAGTTGTGTGCAAAAAGAAAACAAAATTAAAAATGTAATTACGTTTTTTAATTTTTTAAAATACAATCTTAAATGTAGCTTTAAAGGGAAATATGTTTTATTGTAACACTACTCATTTCAGAGTTAGATCCTCTTTATTCCCATTTCAGAACTATTTGCTTTTGTATGCAATTTGTAAGTTGTCTTGTGTCAAAATACAACAGTGAATAGGTGACTTGGACACAAACAGTACTTGACACAGGTCTCAGAAATATTTTTAGTTCCTTTCCACTCTCTATTTTGTCTTCACTTTTCATCTTTTTCTCTCACTTTCAGCTTACATTTATATACACTATTACATTCCAGTCTTTTATTACCCTCTTTCTTAAATTTGCTGGTGGTTCCCAGTGATGCCATTGGCTGCAGTACAAACAAAGGACTTTTGGTCTCTGATGTATTTATATGTAACATATGCATACATGGTTGAAAACTTGGGATGTGAAGAATACTTCCCATACTGACTCTCGGCACTTGTAGCTAATTTTAGAATAAGTAATATAGTAGGTAACTCTGAATCCACCTGAGCCAAAGGCCGCAGTACTATTGTATTATGTAGTATAATGTTGAATAATACAAATATAACTTAAGTACTCTATAAATTTGTCCCCTACCACAGCAGCTAAATTTTGCTGACTTAATTTATTAAGGAACACTTAAAGTCTTTCAACCTGGCCTCATAGAGAAGAGCTATTCATATAGTTAGTGGGTTGAGGAAATGATCAGAAGAAGGAAGGGGAGTCATTCTCCTCCTTTTGCAGAATTCTCTGTAGAGATAATTTCAGAGGGAAAAAGAGCTCTTCCTTCACTTGGGACTGAAGCTCATTTAACTTTGTTTCCTCAGCCTCTGCACTCATATAGTATGGATTGCCTAGCCACTGAACTTAGGTAGGCCTCCACTGCTAGAAGAAAAAATACTGTTTCTGTTCTTTGGATTTTATTGATATAATCTAATTTATTATGGGTGGTAGAGATTTTAGAGAGATAAGATACCAAAAATAATTGTTACAAAAATTGGAAGTGTATTACTGAACCAGAAGTTACAGATTTTTTTTAAAAAGTGGACCCTAGTTTTTCCTGTTTATTTTAACTTAAAAAAAAGTATACTTTTTCCATCATATTGTAATTGAAATAAGCCAGGTGGTAAAAGACAAATGCCATGATCTCACCTATAAGTGGAACCTAATCAACACAAAACAAACAAGCAAGGAAAGTATACTTGATATATGGAAATAAAGAACAAACTGACAGTGATCAGAGGGGAACAGGTAGGGAGATAACGAGGGAAAGAAAGGGAAGGGTCAAGTCAAGGAACATGTATAAAGGATTCTTGGACAAAGACCACGGAGTGGGGGAAGGATTGAATGTGGGATGTGGGGGGTGGAGAGGGCACGGACAGTAGTGGGGGGAAAATAAGGATAACTGTAATTGAACAACAATAAAAACAAACAAATATTTTTTAAAAAGCATTCTTGCTTCGTGCTTGCTATTTTTGTTGAAAACCTTTCCCACTGACTTTGTGAATTAGTTATTTAATTTCCTTTTCCAGGTGTCCCTGGAATCTAAAACACAACTTAAAAGCAAACAAGAATTCCAGTTTTTTGATGATGAAGAAGAAACTGGAGAAAGTCACACCATCTTCATGGGCCCTGTAGAAAAGTGAGAGAATTCCTTTACATTTGCAACACTCTTAAATTTCTTTTCTGTTTTATTAAATTGTAATTATATATACCTATATATTTGATAATCTGCTTTTTAAAAACATTTTTGTTACAGATTGATAGTATATCCACCACCTCCAGCTAAGGGAGGTATCTCCGTTACTAATGAGGATCTGCACTGTCTAAGTGAAGGAGAATTTTTAAATGATGTTATTATAGACTTTTATTTGAAGTAAGTTAATTTTCTACTAACCTTTAAGCAAATCTTTAACATCCTATAATATATATCCTTGTTTTCTAGAGTCAAAACAGTTTGGGATTTGAATTTCACTACTGCCACTTAGTGTGCAAAGTTATTTAATGTCTCTACCTGTGCTTCCTCATTTTAAAAATGAGAATAATATTATCTGAAAGGTTTATAAGTCTTAAATAAGACAATACATGTTGACATTAGGAGAAATCTCTGGCACATGCAAAGTGTTCTTAAATGATAGCTTATTATGTTGTTATTTTTACAGTATTTTAAGTCTTTAAAAATTGTTACTACCCTAGGTTAGGCAGACATTTCTTGAGGAAGCACAAAATTATGATTTTACTTATTTCCTTCAGTAAATATTCACCAAGTACCAGCTATGTACTGTGTTAGAAGTTTATGATCTTGTAGGGAACACAAATATGGGATTAAAGCATTGATAGAAGACACAGTAGAAAAAGAATTCTTCATTCTTTTTTGAGGTTGGGAAATATGAGAGACCAAGAAGCTTTCCTGGAAGAGCTTACATCATGACCCAGTATACACATGCATATACATGTATGTGCAGTGCGTTTATACATGTATAAATTTGTATGTGTTTACTGGTTTGTGATATAAAATGGTGTACATATGAAAGAAAAGTATCCGTGTGCCTGGTGCTCTCCAATGCTTTGTTTATTCAAATGTATTTCATAGAACAAAACAATTTTAAAAAAATTCTTGATTGTTGAAAGCTGCTGAATGATTTTATACATTATTAGTGGTTGCAGTCCATTGTTCCAGGAAAGAAAACATTGTTATAAAGAGGGATAGTTTTGATCAGAGAAGTGATATCATAATTGTGTTTCCTTAAAATCATTTTGATAAGCATTTTATTATGGACATCTAGATGGGAAATTATTTTTTTACTTCCTTTTAATGTATTTTATTGATTATGTTATTGCAGTTGTCCCATTCCCCCCCTTCATTCCCCTCCACCCTGCACACCCCTCCCACCCACATTCCCCCCTTTAGTTTATGTCCATGTGTCATAAGTTCTTTAGCTTCTACATTTCCCACACTATTCTTGCCCTCCCCCTGTCTATTTTCTACCTACCATCTATGCTACTTATTCTCTGTATCTTTTCCCCCTCTATCCCCCTCCCACTCCCCTGTTGCTGACCCTCCATGTGATCTCCATTTCTGTGGTTCTGTTCCTGTTCTACCTGTTTGCTTAGTTTGCTTTTGTTTTAGGTGTGGTTGTTAATACCTGTGAGTTTGCTGTCTTTTTACTGTTCATATTTTTTATCTTCTTTTTCTTAGATAAGTCCCTTTAACATTTCATTTAATAAGGGCTTGGTGATGATGAATTCTTTTGACTTGACCTTATCTGAGAAGCGCTTTATCTACCCTTCCATTCTAAATGAAAGCTTTGCTGGGTAGAGCAATCTTGGATGTAGATCCTTGCCTTTCATGACTTGGAATACTTCTTTCCAGCCCCTTCTTGCCTGTAAGGTCTCTTTTCAAAAATCAGCTGACAGTCTGATGGGATGTCCTTTGTAAGTGACTGTCCCCTTATCTCTAGCTGCTTCTAGAATTCTCTCCTTCATTTTAATCTTGGCTAATGTAATTATGTGCGTTGGTGTGTTCCTCCTTGGGTCCAACTTCTTTGGGACTCCCTGAGCTTCCTGGACTTCCTGGAAGTCTATTTCCTCTGCCAAATTGGGGAAGTTCTCCTTTATTATTTGTTCAAATAAGTTTTCCACTTGTTGCTGTTCCTCTTTCCCTTTGGGTACCCCTATAATTCAGATGTTGGAACGCTTAAAGATGTCCTGGAGGTTCCTAAGCCTCTCCTCATTTTCTTGAATTCTTGTGTCTTCCTTGTTTCTGTTTGGTTGTTTCTTTCTCCCTTCTGGTCCACTCTATTGATTTGAGTCCCAGTTTTCCTCCCATCACTGTTGGTTCCCTGTGTATTTTCCTTCATTTCACTTAGCATAGCCTTCATTTGTTCATCTAATTTGCGGCCAAAATCAACCAATTCTTTGAGCATCCTGATGACCAGTGCTTTGAACTGTGCATCTGATAGGTTGGCTATCTCTTGGACGCTTAAAAGTATTGGCTCTGGTAGTTTAATTTGTTCTTTTGTTTGAGCCATTTTTTTTTTGTCTGGTCACGCCTGTTACATAGTGAGGGGTAGAGCCTTAGGTGTTCATCAGGGCAGGGCAACCCCATCTCAGAGTTGTGACGCTGTATATGGGGGCAAGGTCCAAGGGGGAGCAATGGCGCTTGCTATGCTCTCTCTCTGTTTTCAGTCCTCTCTGTGAGGCTGGGAGTCTCTCCCAATAATTCAACCCCCCACAAGTGTTTTCAATCAGTACTTTTAGGCTTTATTTCCCGGTGTTAGGGCACTGGGTTACACAGTCTGTGTCTTTGCCTGTTTTTGCCTGGTTTATCTGTGCGCAAATGTGTGACCATGGTCAGCCACCTTGTGCGCCTTGCTGGGTCTGCTCATTGCCTCCTCGTGCCTGGTAACCACAGCCTGCACACCTGGGTCATGCCAACTGCTGCCTGTGCGTCCGGGACCACTAGCCACTGCTTTTTCTTGCTGTGATTCCTCTGCGCTGGCCACCAACTCTGCCCCTCTTACCGGTCTGGATGAATGGTTGTTGGACTTCCATACAATTCAATTTTCTATCTGTTCTGGTTGTGTTTTTGGTTCTAAATTTTTGTTGTCCTTAATTTTGGTTGTGAGAGGAGGCACAGTATGTTCACCTACGCCTCCATCTTGGCCAGAAGTTAGATGGGAAATGATTTAAAGAATGTTAATTAAGGTGATATAAGCCTAATTAAATCATGTTAGTTTGGGTGAAGAGGAAATAATGAAATGTTTTAAGAGGTAGAACTGTTTAGCAGGACTCCACACCTGAATGAATGAATATTAAGAAGTCTAGAAATGAGTGCCAAATAACTCCTAGTTTTCTAACTAAGGAGAACTGCTAAATGATTTTGCCATAAACTGAAGCAATGAATGTAGAAGCAGAATAGGTTTGGGTAGGGGACAGGGAGATACTCTTTTTAGGTGCCTGATACAATAAAAGGGACTGTCAATAAACAGTTGACTATATGGTTCTGGATATTATTTGAGTTCTGGCTTGGAGACATATAGTTAGAAGGCTTTACTTTGCAAGTAGTAGTTTAATTATGAGACTCGATCAAATTGTCTAGGTAGAGATGTAAAATGAGAAAAAGAGCTATAAAGACAGAACCTGGAGAGTAGATTTAGGTAAATGGAGGAAAGCGGCTCCCATGAATAAATTTTGAGAGGTCAGAAGGAAAAATCAAGAGAGATTGATGATAAAATTGAAGCAAGGTGAAAGCTTTAAAGGAGAATACATTTAGTGGTATCAGTACAACAGAAGTCAAGGCAATACATGCTAAGTAAGTTTGCGGTTAAAGTGACCCTAATCTAACTGGAGTCCAGTGTAGAGCCAGACTTCTCCCTGGTCTATGGGGGTAATGAGATATTCTTCCCCATCTCCATCCGGTGGAGGGTACCAGTGGAGGCCTAGTGGGAAGTCTTCCACCCCTATCCATCAGTACCATGGAGCCCTTCTAGATTAATGGTGTCCTAGTACAGAACCTGAACTTCCACCCCCAATCTGGCAGTAATGAAGTGGTACCCACTTCAAACAATGGAGTATATGCCAGGGAAGGCCTGGTTAAACACAAAAATTAAATGAGATTCGGGGTCTTATAATACTCAAAATGTTCAGATTTTAATTTAAAATTATTTTTTCTTACCAAGAACCACAGAGATTTCAAACTGAATGAGAAAAGACAACCAATAGATAGTCAACACTGTGATAGCATAGGTATTAGAATTATCTGACAAAGATTAGAAACCATCCATCATAAAAATTATTTAACGAACAATTATAAACTCGTGAAACTTGTTGGCAGAATGGATTAAACAACACAGCCCAACTTTGTCCTATCTACCAAAACCAACACTTAGTAGATAATGATACAAATAAGTTGAAAGGGAAAGGATGGAAAAAGATACAGCATGCAAGTATTAAAAGAAAGCAGCAGTTATTATATTAATATCAGATAAAATAAACTTCAGGGCAAAGACAATTAATTACCAGGTATAAAGAGGGACATTATATAGTGCTAAATGAGTGAATCCACCCAGAAAACTTAGCAGTTCTTATTGGTTGTGTGGCATACAACAGAGCTACAAAATATGTGAAGCAAAATTGGATAGAGGTAAAAGGTAAGAAGGTAAGAAACAGAAGAATTCACAAATATAGCTGGAGGCTTTAATTCCCCTCTCTCAACAATTGGTAGAACAACTAAACAAAATCAACAATGATACATAAAAGTATGTGACAACACCATCAACCAACAGGATTTACCTAACATCAAGGAGTGATACTGTACTCCTATTTATGTTAACTATACCCCCTTTCAGAGACACTATTTTTCCTTTTGAAGAATTGATAGTAATGGATTATGTTTCAGTAAATTATAAATGTGTCATAGAATTGCTGGCAAGAGAAACTGCTTTAGATTTTAAATGCCTAATTTTGCAGATGTAGATCCCTTTGAGACCTGACATTTAATGACAAGTTCAAAGTTCATAATACCTAAATCAAAAGATGTTATTTCATACAAACCACCAACAAGGATATGAAAAGATCCTCCACGTTATTAATCATCAGAGAAATATAAATCCAAACCAAAATGAATGTGGACAAATGGCACCCTTTGTACTGCTGGTAGGAATATAAAATGGTGCAGCCGATACTGAAAACGGTATGGTGGTTTCTCAAAAGTTAAAAATAAGGTAGCACCGTATGATACAACAACCCCATGTCTGTATATGTCCAAGAGAATTGAAAGTAGCGTTTCAAAGAGATATTTGCACACTCATGTTCATAATAGCAATTATTCATAATAGTCAATGTAGGAGCAACCCAAACTGTCCATTGATAGGTGGGTAGGTAAATAAAACGTGACATATACATACAATGCAATATTATTCTTCCTTTAAAAAGAAGGAAGCCTGTCACATGCTACAACATGAATGAATTGGAAAATATTATGTAAAGTGAAGTAAGCCAGTACAAAAATACAAGTACTGTATAGTTACACTTAGGTAATTGAAGTAGTCAGATTCATAGAAAATGAAAGTAAATAGTGGTTACCAGCGTCAGGGAATTATTATTTTATGGATATAGAGTTTCAAATTTGCAAGTTGAAAAAGGTCTGGAGATTGGGAATATACTTAACACTACTGAACTGTACACTTAAAAGTGGTTAAGATTGCAAATTCTGTGTATTTTTTCATAATTAAAAAAATGTTATCTTTTAATCCTACTATACACTTAATGAACTAAGCTATTGAAAAGTCTCAAGTGAATACATAGAACAACACTGCTGTTGGATGAAGTATTCTGTGAATGCCAATTAGGTCAAGTTGTTTCATAGTGTATTCAACTCATTTGTCTTTAACTGATTTCTACATACTTATTCTATCAAGTATTGAGAAGGTTGATGATCTCTAAGTATGAATTTGTCTATTTCTCATTTTAGGTCTGTGAGTTTTTATCTTATGTATTTTGAGACTGTCATTAGGCACATACACTTTTATGCCTTCTTAGAGAAATGACCCCTTTATTAATGTAATGTCCCTCTTTATTCTTGAAAATATTCCTTGCTCTTAAACCCAATTTGTTCAAAATGAATATAGCTATTCTCACTTTCTTTCGGTTTCTGTTTGCATGGTATGTATTTCTTTACCTCTTTGCTTTTAACTTCTTTAAGTCTTTTTATTTAAAATACTTTGTCTTTTGAAATCATAGGTAGATCTAGAAGTTAAGTTGAATTCATAGTTTGTTTATATTTTAGTTTATTCCATTTCACACTGAAATAGTATATAATTTTTACATCACAGTAGGCATTTTATAGTCATTTGTTTATACTCTTATATTTTCAGGAGATCCCTTAACATTTTATGGTTACGCTTTAAAACAAATTTTATACAATAAACTTAATTAACTGCAAATTCTATCTTTTCTGATGCAAGTCAGTATTCCAAATAAAAAAAGAAAATCTAACAAAGTCCAAGATTTTTTTTAAAAAATCCATGTTTATATTTGTCTTGTGACATTCTTAGAAGTGAATTTTAAAAAGGAAAAGTTTTTTAAACTTCACTGTTAAAATCATTTATTTGGCTGTCGCTAGTGTGGCTCAGTGGATTGAGCACCAGCCTGTGAAACAAAGAGCTGCTGGTTCAATTCCCAGTCAGGGTACGTGCCTGGGTTGTGGGCCAGGTCCCCATTGAGGGGCATGCGAGAGACATTCGCACATAGATGTATCTCTCTCTCTCTTTCTCCCTCCCTGCCCCTCTCTCCAAAAATAAATAAAATCAGTTATTTGGCTGGTACCAGAGCTACTCGTTCTTTTCTATTTCTAACTCTACAAGTTAGAAACAAACTTTTAAACAAAATTTGCCAATATTATAAGAAGTAGAAGGGCACCTAGAGAATGTTAATAAAATGCAGAGAAGAAAAGAATTACTTTAATAAAAATTACATTCACGGTCACTAGAGTTTCAGAGGAACCTTAAAACCATTTTTTAACTGCATCCTATGGTTAAAGAAGTCACGATTTGATTGTTAGATTGTCTACTTTATAAAATGCCAAGTGAACAGCTTTACCATGACATTTAGTATTTAAATGATTTATACAAAAAATGTACCCAAATGGAAGAATTTCCCACAAGATTTTTGTAATAAACTCGAATTTTCACTTAATTCTAAAATAAGTGGTGTGGCCTTTCTAATGAAAGTTAATAGTTCTAACATATGTACAGTAAAATGACAACTATATAGTCACAGAAATATTTGTGGATATATATCAGATCAGAAAGACAAACTGTTTACTTTAGAAGGCATGGTTTTGTTTATGTATGAAGTTGAGAGTCAGTTTTCTTAAATCACAAATAACTTTGCTTTTTTAAGTTGAATTATCCCTTTGTGTATTTGATTCAGTTTTACCAAGTATCCATTGTAGTTTGGGCTGGTGAAAGCTGCATGGTTTGCCAATTATGTTATAGCCCCCACACTCAAATGTGTAGTTTACTGCATACTCTGTTTTTGAATATATTACTGCAGAGGTGATTGATTTAAATTATGTCATGAGCTGATTCACTGCCTTATAATTTCGTTTGTGGGGGCGCACTGAGTTGCCTTAAAGCAAGAAATTCTGTAATTAGGTCTTTTTGATCAGAACTTGAGCTTTGGAATTATCAAATACTGTGTTAAAAATGATATGTCTCAAGGTTTCCCCTCTGTGATATTGGCTGTTTTTGTGTAAGATTTCATAAGGTTTTCAGATTATCCTCATTTTAATACAATAAATATAGTCATGAACTTGAATTTGCATAGCTCCTTTAAGGGAGTTTGAAACATTAACAAATTTAATATATCATAATTTCCCTTTATGATATAAAGGAACTATTGCTATTTGTTTTGATGTCAACTTAAAGAAAAAGCATCTAAGGCAAGCAAAAGTTAGAATCCATATAAGATCACTTTAATGAGACCATTGTTACAGCCTCCCTACTGTGTAGGTTCTCTCTATTCTTTTCTGTTTTTATAAAAAGTGGCTGGGTCTTCATGGTTTATTAACTGAACTTTGTAAGAAAAGCAGGACACAGTATGTTGTGCTCCTAAAAATAATATAATATTGTATGTCAACTGTAATAAAAAAATAAATGAATGAAATATAAAGTAAGTAGCGTATAAAAATAATAGCTATATTGGGATATAATGCACATACCATACAATTCACTCATTTTAATTGTACAATTCTCTGGTTTTACTATATCCAGACAGTTGTGCAATCATCACCACAGTCAATATTAGAATTTTTAACCCCCTCAAAGAATCCCAGTACCCATTTAGCAGTGACCCATCATTTTCTTCTAAGCTCAGTGCCAGCTCTAGGCAATCACCAGTCTTTTTTCTGTCTCTATGGATTTGCATATTCTGAACATTTCATATACTTGGAATTATACAACTTGTGCTCCTTGCGACTAGCTTCTTTCACTTAGCAAAATGTTTTCAAGGTTCTTCTGTTACAGCATATATCAGTAGCTCATTTCTTTTTGTTGATGAATATGTTTCATTGTGTCAATATATCACATTTTATTTTTCCATTCATTAGGTGATGAGCATTCCTGGCATTTCCACTTTGTGGCTATTATAAATAATGTTGCTGTGAATGTTTGTGAATATGACCTTGTTTTAAAATATTAGATCTTTCAAATCACAGTTTTACTCACAGATACACTTTTCATTACTTGGAAATTATTCAGTAGTTATTGTCTAGAATATGAAGTAAATTTTGCTGCTTTCAGTTGTGAGGAATAGCTGTTGATGGTGACTAAATAATTTAATCACCGCCTGGCTATTCTTAGTGTGAGGTAAACTGTTAAATTCATTATATTGGAATTTTTTTTTTTTTTATAAAATAGATATTTGGTGCTTGAAAAACTGAAGAAAGAAGATGCTGACCGAATTCATATATTCAGTTCTTTTTTCTATAAACGCCTTAATCAGAGAGAGAGGAGAAATCTTCATGAAACAACTAATCTATCGTAAGTCAAGCTCTTGGAAAATATTTAACAGATGTGTGTAACAAATCACTCAAATTTAATGTATTAAAAAATCACTTATATGTATTGAGGCAACACAATTTATTATCAGTTAGCAAAATCATAACATTGGGTTGAATCCAATATAAATGTGGATCAATATCCATGATATTCTTTAAAATTTTTTTTTCAATATCCATAATATTCTAAAGCCTTAAAAATACCTGGAATGAATAGAAGTTATAGGTATAATGTTTAGCTCAGTGTTTCCCCAATATGCCTGGTGCTTTAAAAAAAATAACTTGGATACTTATTAAATACAGATTGCTCTGTTTTACCTAGACATTCCATCCATACTATCTAAGAGAGGAACCTATGAATCTATACTGTTAATAGTTCCTTGGATGATTCTTCTCAGATAAGTTAAGGAAATAACTATTCTACATATTAGACCTGAATACCTTTGTTTATAATTCCTCTCCATATACTGATTACACCCAGTTCTAATAATTGCTGGTAATTGGTCAAAAGATACACACAGAGAGTTGGTACACTTTTATCATGAATGCTGTTAAGTATCTTGAATTGATGGCTGCTGTGCATAATATAAATAGTATTATCCACTAGTTCAGTGATTCCTAATTTTGCATCTTAGAGTTGATGACATTGACATGGCTATTGATTTTAGAGGGGAGGGGATGGAGAGAGAGAGAAAGAAACAGAAATATCGATTGGTTGCCTCTCATACGTGCCTCGACCAGGGATGAAACCCACAACCTAGGCATGTGCCCTGATTGGGAGTTGAACCCGCGACCTTTCGTTTTAGGTCATGATGCTTCAACCAACTGAACCACACCAGCCTGTGTGACATTGATTGATTTTGACCAATGGTCAGAATGATCCTTCTTCATCTACTATAAGATAATGCTTTTCTGCTCTCTTCTCCTCACTTATCATAGGTCATGGTCTGATTTGCTTCTCAATATGGTTGCTCATGCCAGTTTTGCAATAATAAACAATAGTCTGGTTTATCCTAGTATGCGGTAACAGGAATTAAGTGTCATTCTTCCATATTCAGTGATGGGCAGTTTCACACCTTGCTAGCTCTATCTCAGATGTCTGTTTTCTTTCCTCAACTTGTTAAATCATCTTATACAACTGTTTGGTTTGTAAACATCTTAATATTCATAATTTGTAAATCGTTGCATGTATGCTGAAGCACTGGGAACATTTCAGAAGTGTATCTCTTGTCTTACAGAATACAGCAAAAGCGGCATGGGAGAGTAAAAACATGGACCCGGCATGTAGATATCTTTGAGAAGGATTTTATTTTTGTACCACTTAATGAAGCGTGAGTAAGAATTCCCTTTCTGTAAATGTGGTGACAATTTTTAGAAAATGTGTTTAGGATGTGAAGAATCCATTCATTTTTAAACTTCTTGAAATTTGCTATTATATATATACTTACACTGTTTATTTTATGAAAATTAATGCAGTTTTCCAGTAAACCATGTAAGGTATTAAATTTTACAAACAATAGATGAGATCTTTCTAATTTTCTTTTATTGGTCACTGTGGAATAATGTCAGTTTTACAAAGTGGTGCTTGTGGTCTAGCAAATGTTCTATAGAAAAAGCTACTTTATATAGGAAGATAATTAGGTCCTGTAAAAGAATCTGAATTTTTAGCTTAAGACACTTAAGTTCTTAACCAAGAAAAAGAAAAGATGGCTAGATTGATGTTACTGTCTGAAGTTGAAAACCTTGCTGACTACCCAAAAAACTATTTTCTAACTAAAAGGGGGTGGTTAAAAAATTGGATTATCTTTCACCCCAATGGCTAGAGAGGCGTAGATGTGTGGCATAGTATTATTATACAATTTAGACTTGAGTGTGTTTGTATTTCTTTTTTGTTGTTGTTTTCCTATGCCCTCCAGCCAAAGACCCCCAGGAGTATACCTGTAGTTGGATAACTCTGGGCTCATTGCTTGTATCAAAGGAAAACACATACTGTAGGCGCCCATGATGCTGCTCAGTGAAAGTGTGTTTGAAAGATCCTGTAATAGAATTTTGGCTTTGGTTTGGTGATATGGGGGAAGATCTAAGGAAGCAGTAGTTTGCTTCGATAAAGAAGTAGCAACCACTCATTTAGCAGAAAAGGGTATTTTGATTTTTTTTAGTTGTATTGTAACCTTGTCTGTCTCTGCTTAGACATATTTTGAAATGGCCTTGCTTTGTCTTCTTTTATTATAGTTGCAGAGTAATGTTGTCTGAAGTTGGTATTCAGTGAGATTGTTTATGTCTAATAAGCCCAGCTATGCCAGACTAGTTTCTGAATAATTTTTTCTCACTATGAAAAACAAATTCACTGTATAGTATAATGGAGCTGTATTTATTTAAAATTCTGCTTTAATTGTAAGATCTGTGCTCTTTAATTAGCTCAGCCCAAGATAGGTAGGCTAAGTTAAAACATTGGTTATGGAGAGAAAGCCCAACTTTTTTAAAGCTATATTAAAACTAATCTTTAGGTTCTTCATTCTTCTCAAAATAAAGTTTGCCTATTATGTGAAACGGAAAATATACATAGAAAGGCATTTGTTGGAAGTGAATATTAAAAATTTAAATAGAAATATAATTTGAGAGACACAGTTTAAAAGCAGAGATACATCCCTCTTAGTCACTCTATCTGATATGGATGGAAACTATGATCGTACTTCCAATAATCGTGGTGAAAAGTAGAGAAGGAATAAAGATGTGGAGTTAGAAAAGCATTCTGAAAGAGTACTGTGCCATTTGTGGATGGAAGAATAGCCTCCAAATCATAAGGGCTCATTTTGTTTTTGTTTTTTTGAAGAGGTAAAGCCACAAGTATTTATATACACTGAATATATTACATAGACTGCCATATATTTATCATCTGTGTTATTTTCAGTTTCTTAGTGGTAATTTCTTTTAAGTTAAAAGCTACTTGTTAAAAATTGTCACAGTAACTGACAAGGGGCAGAAGTTTGATACTTGGATCTAATCCATCTCCAGATTAAGTGAAAGTTACCTATTTGGCCTTATCTCCCACTGGTGATTTAAACTCAATGTAGCTGCTATTAAAAGGATTGTAAAAGCAAAACCCTGGCTCTTAGAGGTTGAAAGTGATCTCAGTGTATCTCATTGAGCTTTCTCCTTTCACCTGGATTTTAAGTTTTCACCTGGCTTTTAAGTGAGGCGTTAGAAAATTTATGTTTTATATCTGTATTGTCATAATTAAGAAATGTTACACACTGTTGATAGCCTTAGGTTACAGCTGTAGGTTGAGAATCAATGTATTATATTCTAATCAAATTTAAAACACATTTTTTTGTACTTTAAAACTTCTGAAATTGAGATGTGACCTAGAATCAGCTGTCTTAGAGTTGAAGTGAGGAAGTTGGTGTGCTGCTTATTTCTACTACCATAGCCTGACCTGTGTCCCTAGGATACAGAGGGTTAATAATTAGAAACATTCCTCCATCTGTCCTTTAAATACTGAGGATGCAGCCAGCCTGTCTGATCTCTCTGCTTATTCTGTCCAATGAAGAGACAGTGTTGTTTCTCAGGATTACCTTGGGATAATTTAACATTTTGCAGAAATCAGAATGTAGCATAACTTTTATCCATGTCAATATATTAATTTTTTCATGCAGAAAATAGCTACTAAACATCTGAGTATATGACAAATATTGTGCTATAATCTAATAAGTTCTCTGACATCTATGGCCTGTTCATTTTATCACAGCATATAACACTGCCTAGCAGGTAGTAATAAAATTCTTTATTAGATTAATGACTATTAGGCATTTTTAGATGCATAGCTTCTTACTCATTGTTTATATCCTACTGGTGGGAGCTATGATACCTGAATTCAGCTATATCATTAGCGTCCACTTGATAGCTGGAAGTCTACTAATACTTTAAGTTCTGTTACAATGATTAGATTAGATATGGTATTTCATTTTTGTGTACTTACATTTCAGTATAGCATGACACAGGATTATTTGATACTTTTAATGTTAAGCCATCCCTACCTTATTAGTTAGATAAAAACAGACATGGTTAAAGTTTTTAAAAAGTTATATGTGTCCAATATTTAGGAAATGTTCAAAATTAATAGTCTAATTATATTTCTGAAGACGTTTTAATCCTTAGTTTTCTGTCTTTTGACACACCGTATTTTTCAGACTATAAGACGCACCCAGGTTTTAGAGGAGGAAAATAGGAAAACATTTTTGAAGCAAAAAAGTGGTAAAATATTTAATAACATAAATAACATTTTACCAGTGTAAATATAAAGCTACATTCGGACTAGAAGATGGCACCCCTATTCCTCCTCCAAATTTGGGGGGTCTTATAGTCCAAAAAGTACGGTAAATAAGGCAAATGGAAGGTCAATGGGGATTTTGAATTGCAGTGATATAATTTACCTTTTGTTAAATTACCTGAAAAAAATTTTTTTTCATTCCACATACAAGAAAAGGTTTAAAGTATTGTTTGAAAAAATGAATACAGGCTACAAAATTCTAACAAAACTTAGGTTATTTTTTGACTGGACATTGTATTCTGTTAATGAATCAATGATCATACCAACAGTGGATTAATTTGAGAATTGAAGAAATTGGGCATCCTTAATAAATTTCTTCACAAAAGCTTTAGAAAAACATTTCAACTGATATTTATTGCCAAATATAATAAATTTTTTCTAATAATATATTCAGTAGTTTCATTTGTTTTTTACAGTGCACACTGGTTTTTGGCTGTTGTTTGTTTCCCTGGTTTGGAAAAACCAAAGTATGAACCTAATCCTCATTACCATGAAAATACAGCCATGCAAAAATGTTCAACTGTAGAGGACAGTTGCATTTCTTCTCCTTCAGCCAGTGAAATGGACAGTTGTTCACAAAACTCTTCTGCCAAGCCTGTAATTAAGAAGATGCTAAACAAAAAGCATTGCGTAGCTGTAATTGATTCAAGTGCTGAACAGGAAGAAAGTGACCCTCGTTATCGGAGAAACATATGCAGTGTGAAATGTAATCTGAAAAAAATAGATCATACTGCAAGTGAAAATGAAGAATCAAATAAAGGAGAATCTGCATGCCAGAAAGTTGTTGATAGGACTAAAAGTGAGAATGGCCTACAGAATGAATATTTAAGTTCTATGCACCATACAGGTATGTTTCTAAATGTTTTGAAAGAATCAAGGAATTCAAAGTAAATTGGATTTTTTAATAAACAGGGTTAAGATTTTAGGGCCCACTTTTTTTTAAAAGTCAGATTTATTGAAATATAATTTACTTACAGTAACATTTAGTCATTTTATTATAAGTATAGTTTAGTGAGCTTTGATAAATGTATATAATCATGTAATCAACACAACAGTTGAGATTTAGAACCTTTCCATCGCTCCAAAAAAATTTCCTTGTGCAGTCAGTCTCCTCCCTTCATGTCTACAGAGAGAGAACTTTTAAAATATTTTCTACTGATAGAATCTTGGATTTATTTTTATTTCATAGGAAATTAACTGTATTCAGGATCACCAGTAGTTACACAATCTTAGATCTGTAAGGTGAATTAGTTCAGTCTTCTCAATTTACAGATGGGCAAATGGAGATCAAGTGGCCAGAAGCAGAAATTAAAGTTTCTCCTCCAAAGTAGTTGTTGACGTTGAAATTAAAAGTTACTTTCTTATTATTCACTCTCCTTCATTGTTTTCAATGGGAAGGATGGCAGTGGTCCAGCCTCTCTCTATTTCTTCAGTTTTAATAATTTTTTTCTTGAATTACTTCCATATTTCTAGCACTTGTTATGGAAATCTGAGGTTTCTGTTCCAATACTTAAATACTTTCATACTTTGTGTGAAATCAATTGTATAATTTCCTTTCCAACTCCAAAGTGAAATAGTTTACTCTATAAAACCCATGACGTGCTATAGTATGTACCTTGCAAACTTATTAAACTGTGAGTAGATCCTAATATATTTTGTTTGGATGAAAAAAGTAAGGCATAGAAGAAAGTATGTGAATTCAGAAAGATGTGAATGCTGAACATACTCTTGGTATTTCTGCCAATTTATTTAAGTAAGTCAGAAAGCTGTTGCCGAGCTCTTATAAAAATATTTTTATTTTTTGTATACTTTGACATACTAAGCTGCAGTTTGACATACTAAGTTGACATACTTAGCTTTTTAATGAGCTATTATAAAGCTAATAATAGCACTAGAATGATGATCTTTGTGCCCTTTGCGAGATAAAGGCAGGAAGGGAATGTTACATGAATTATATCCCAATTGAACTATTCTTTTAAGTTCCCCTTTGATCAGTAATCTCATCCAATTTAATGTGAATTCAAATTAAAACTGAATTAAAGTACATGAGTTAAAACAAAGTAATGGGACAAAATCTAGAGTTTCATATACACAAACACCAGAAATTCCTAGTGGCCTTCTACTACAAATTAATGTTCTAGTCTTTAAAGTTGTAGTAACAGCCAGTTAAAGCTGAGTAAAAAATCTCACAAATGCTAGTGGAGACCAGCCAGGAATAATCTGTTTTATGTAGTTTGCTTTTTAATGTTTGTTTATTCTAGGTATCCTTTTTTTATTATAGTTTGTGCATTTGGTTTTTTGTTTTGTTTTTAGTATATATGTAATGGTATCAACTATGTCTTCCTTAAAAGAAATTAATTTACCTCTATTGTGTGTGATACACTGATATTTTTTATTCTCTTTAATGTATGAATTAATCCATTAATGATAGTGTCCCACAGTTTGAAACATGGTGCTCTACAGTGGGTCTGTTCATTTTTCAGGAGTGAGGTCCCATAGCTTTTATCACGTTTCCAAGGTATCATACACCAAGTACATTAAATAAGAGTATTCTCTAGACGTGACTTTACTACCTCAGAGAGGATGGTTAAGCAGTCCATTATGTAAAATGATGACTTTACTAAAAATTAGGATATAGCTTGTAAAAATTTTTGTGATATGATTAGTATCTCAGTAATTGTTTTCTGTTTGGGCTAGGACTATAGTTGACAGAACCTAATGAAGCATTTTAGAGTTTTAATATAATTTTAACCATCAAATATATACAGTTATTAATGTGTTGTCTACTGATGTCAGATAATATGCTGTAGTAAATAAGTGGAATTGTACCTTACCACAGAAATTAGGGTTGTGGGTTTTGTTTTTTTTTTTTAAGGTCAAGTGTAGGAAAATAATAATGATAATAATATGTCACTATATCGCTAACTTGCATTTGTTTTTTTTTTCACTTGGGCATGAAATAGTTGTTTTCTGTGGAACATGAAAAATGTGTATGTTTGAATTCTAGACACGTTCAGCATCTTCAAATGATCTCACTATTAGAAGCTCTCACGAACAGAGGCCAGTCTAAGAGAAGAGCTGATGGAATTAGTACCTCACAATTTGTATCAGGGCACTTGTTTACTGAATGAAATAATTGAAGGAGCTGAGAACACTACTTAAATTACTTTATCCATTTTTTAAAAATGTGCATATTGTTTAATTTCATATAAGCTTCATGTTTATATGATAGCTTTGTAGATAGAAATAATTTGCTGCTAGAATAACTTGATGTAATTGACTAATTCTGAATTTCTTGAGGATTTGAAGAAATTTTATTCAAATATAGTTGTTTTAGCTTCAAACATACAGATTTTTAAAGAAATATAAATTGAAAAAGTTGTTCTTTGCATAACTAAAGGATTTACTGTAGCACTTTATTATTTTAAGTAGTATGTTTTCATTCATGACATTTAGATTATTATTATGTCTTTTTAGGAACACACTTTATTTTTCTGTTTTCTTATTCCATCTTAATTATAATAGTATTTTTCATTCTCTTTTAAAAACCTGTGCCAGAATACAATTTATCCTACCTTAAAATTATGCTTTTTAAAACTTGGAACTGGTATGCTCTATAATAAATGATATTGGTGTATATGGTATTAAAGTGCCTGACTCAGTTTTCATGTAAATTTATGTTCCTTGGAAACATTTTCTGTGATTAATTTATTTCAGCAAAGTAATTGATTTTTAATAATTTAGATTCTTGAAATGGACCTTTAAAAGTACTTATTTCAAATTTTTCTTATGAGTCATTAATTTTTATATCACCAGCACTTACATTAGACTTGCATGGTTTTATTTTATTGAATAGTCTGTGAATATAACCAAATGTGAAGGAAAAATAGAGAGTTGAGCAACGTGTCCATAACTACTATCCTAACATGAAGGTTATTTTCATTTCTGCATTTTTTAAAATTATTTGTCCAAAAGCAAGCCTGTTTTACTTAATTTTAATCATGTTTATTTTTACCCTGTATTGTACAATTTTCGTATTTTCAGTTTTTTAAAGTGTCCAATATTTCATTTTGTGTTCTACAGTATGCTCGCTGTATTATTACTAGACACATAGGTTATTTTCTAACTGTTGTAGCTTTTGTTATTAAAAGTATTTGGCATACCTAGCACAAAAACATTTATTTATATATACATATGTACATAGATATATGTATTTAAATGTACACGTATATTTAATCATATAATTGTTACCTAGTTTTTAAGTTTTAATGTATTATGGTGTCTGAATAGTAGAAGCAACTCTGTAATTGACATGTCAACCCAGGGTTTTTAAAAAGTAGTTTATTTTATATTTGGATATTACATGCTGAGACAGACTTTGTATCCTTAATTACTATATCCTTTACTGATTAATAGCCGATCATCTTATAGCCTGTGTACTCTAAGTTATATGCATGTCATTTCTCATTACCTGATGTTTCTTATTAACACAGATGGTGTGAACACAATCAGACTAAACTATAGTGATGAGTCAGCTGAAGCTACTAGTAAAATGCTTGAAGATGAACTCATCGACTTCTCAGAAGATCAGGATAACCAGGTGAAACCTGCTTTTGGCAAACAGTTCTCATTTTTTACTAATTAAATGTTTTTTCTTTAGAGTCCTGTAGGCAGTTTCTTTAGTCACTAACTCCTGCATTGGGATTTGGATTTCATCTCAAAACAAAAATTAATTATTCAGTTAAGAAGTTACTAGGATATGTATTAGGGCTGTTTTGTTTTATTGGGTTGGCCAAAAGGTCTGTTTAGTTTTTTCCATAAAATGAAAGATATTTTTCATTTTCACCAATAACTTTATTGATTTGGATATTTTGAGTATGTCAGCTGCCTGCCGCTATTGGCTTCTAGGGGCTAGATGCCAGGGTGCTGCTAAACATCTTCCAATGCATAGGACAGCGCGACAGCAAGGAATTACTTGGCCAAAATGTCAATAGTACCAAGAAACTTCACAAACCACTTTTGACACGTTCCATCAGTCAGCACCTTCTCCACACACTACACAAATCTTCTTTTGCGTTTCAGTTGCATTTGAAATAATAAAGTATAATATGCCAAAAATGTTGCATATTTTCTTCCATCTTCAATATTAAAATGGCTGCACAAAAATTCACCAATTTTGATAAGTTTTTTTTAAATGCACATTGATATGACAGCAGTCACAATACAATCTAACAATGGTTTCAAATTAAGTAAAATACAACCAAGCACTACTAGAGCCACCTTACAGAAAAAAACTACACGAACTTTTTGGCCAACCCAATAGTTGCCCTTTTCTCTTCCTCTTTTAAATCATTTATGGGCTATACCTAACCTTTAGTCCGACTTGAAATTCAAAAGGCAGATGTTTAATTTTTTGATTATCTGGTATATGAGCACAGCAGAATTCCACTTTCCCAGTGATTCTTTTTCTTTTGTCTAATTTAATATATTTGGCAGGACCAGATAATATTCAGTTAAGACTAACATAGGTCAGCTCTAATATTTACTTAGTACCTCACTTGCTCTAATGAACTTTATAATACCCAGAATAAAGTATAGTATTGAAAATATATAACTTCAGTTAAAGGGGACTTTCTATTGAGAGAAAAGTGTCTGAGAGTCCTACAGCATATAGTTTCTTTAATTCTGTTTCTTTAGTTGTTAGGACAAAATGAATTTATCTAGTAGTGAGGATAGCTTTGTACTGCACTGTTTCTTCTTCTTGTTTAATCCTCTTGTGAACATGTTTTGTGATATTTAGAAGGTGAACAGTGTATGACTGAGATACAGTTTTTCTCTCCAACACATAGAGATACATTCAGATTGCATTTAAGGTGTGTAATGAGCACTTATGCTTCTTTAGTCATAGCAGTTATTTCATTCAGAAGGTTGCCAGAAGCTTTTTCATAGAACAAAAGAAGCCTTGTTTGTTTTATATTCCAGATAATTTATAGAATAAGACACGGTATCATTAAGCTCTCTTCTCTCAAGTGAAGTGGATTTTTTTTTTTTTTTTTTAAGGAAAACAGTGTTTCCAAATACCCTTGAAATATTTATGATTTTAAAAAATTACGTAAAAGAATAATAAATAAAAGTGATTCACACCCTACTGCAAAACAGTTCTCTTAGCCAACTAACTAGGTTTTTGTAGAAATAACTAAAATCAGAACAGTAGTATTTGGTTGGAGAAAAATCAGTCATAATATATTCAATGTTTAGAAATTTATTCTAGATTGAGTAAATGATGTAACAATTATTCAGAGACCTCTGATTTTTAGTTTCTTTTCATTAAAATGTCATTGTGGTGGCATTAGATAATTGGAAGTGAGTGACATACCAAACTTTCTAGTGTTTGATCACCTGGCTAGAAACTGTTTTTTACATATTTGTTTTAAAGGTTTTTATCCTCAATAGTGCTGTTTTGTTAGGTTATTAGTTATTTCGATTGTATATTTTCAGTACTAATAATAAGCTCTCCTTTATAGGATGATAGCAGTGATGATGGATTCCTTGCTGATGACACTTGCAATTCAGAAGTAGAACAGTGGCATTTAAAGCCTACTATCTGTAAACAGTAAGAATTAACTATACATATCTTGCAAACTACATGATAATTTTTGTTTATGTACCTTCATAGAATAAAACATGTCTGCATAGTTTTTATCTAAACAAGTACTTAAGTAAAAGTTATACTGGCTGTCAAATTCAGAGAGGAAAACTGGGTCATGCCCAATGCCTAAGGATCGAAATGGGGAGAAAGTAATCATTTGAATCCTCCTTTTGCTCATTTTCTTTGTGTGCACACACAGACATTTCCACCCCAAATAAGGGTGCACCTGTATTGGTTTTCATAAGTAATATAATATGTCTCTAGGGACTTCTTAGGTAATGAATTATTGCCTATCTGTGGACTTCATCTCTTTTGATTTTTTTTTTTATAGAAAATGTTGGCTGAAACTCCACTCACAGCTTTTGAAAAGAAAACATTTATAAAGAAAAATACAGAGACCTAGAACAGTTAAGAGATCTGCTCCAAATCCCATAAAATTTTAGCCAGAAGGACCCTAGACCTTTAAACATTCCAGGTCATTTTGCACTATATTAGACTTCCTCACTTGGGTTTGTAACAAAATTTTGAAGGTTGAGTCTGATTTGTATTGAGTGTTTAAAGTGGAATTTTGCAGAAATCACTGGATTCCAAGTGAATTCTTATATGTGATGATTACCTGTTTTGCTATCTGTAATAGGTTTTCGTTAAAATAGGATTATTTTCATCTACTTTTGCATGGCCTTGCTTTTGGAAATTTGGAATATAATGTATTCAAATTTTCAAAATTATTTTGGCATTCTGCTAAATTTCTTTAAGTAAATTTTATTGATTATGCTATTACAGTCTTCCCAATTTTTCCTCCCCCCCCCAGCATCCTGCTTCCCTGCAACCCTCCAGCTTATCCCCCTTAGTTCATGTCCATTGGTTGTACATATAAGTCTTTGATTTCTCTGTGTCCTATACCATTTTTTATCTCTCCCTGTCTGTTTTATGCCTACCAATAATGCTTCTTCTTCCCTGTACCTTTCCTCCCTTGTTCTTCCCTTCCCCTTCCCTGCTGAAACCCACCATGTGATGTCCATTTCTCTGATTCTATTCCTGTTCTAGTTGTTTGCTTAGTATTTGTCTTCATTTTTTTCTTTTAGGTTCAGTTGTTGATAATTGTGAGTTTGTTGTCATTTTACTGTTCATATTTTTGATCTTCTTCAATTTCTTAGATAAGTCCCTTTAACATATAATAAGGGCTTGGTGATGATGGACTCCTGTAACTTAACCTTATCTGAGAAGCACTTTATCTGCCCTTCTATTTTAAATGATAGATTTGCTGAAAAGAGTAATCTTGGATGTAGGTTCTTGCCTTTCGTGACTTGGAATACTTCTTTCCAGCCCCTTCCTGCCTGTAAGGTCTCTTTTGAGAAATCAGCTGATAGTCTGATGTGCACTCCTTTGTAGGTAACTCTCTCCTTTCCTCTTGCTGTTTTTAAGATTGTCTCTTTATCTTTAATCTTGGGTAACATAATTATGATACGCCTTGGTGTTTTCCTCTTTGGGTCCAACTTCTTTGGGACTCTCTGGGCTTCCTGGAAGTCTATTTCCTTCGCCAGATTGGGGAAGTTTTCCTTCATTATTTGTTCAAATATGTTTTCAGTTCCTTGCTGTCATTCTTCTCCTTCTGGCACCCCTATGATTCAGATATCGGAATGTTTCAAGTTGTCCTAGAGGTTCAAAAGTTTCTCCTCAGTTTTTTGAATTCTTGTTTTTTCATTCTGTTCCAGTTGGATGTTTATTTCTTCCTTTTGTTCCAAATCATTGATTTGAGTCCTGGTTTCCTTCTGTCACTGTTGGTTCCCTGACTATTTTGCTTTATTTCACTTTGAGTAGCTTTCATTTGTTCTTTCATTTTGCGACCAAGCTCAATCAGTTCTGTGAGCATCTTGATTACCAGGGTTTTAAACTCTCCCATCAGATAGATTAGCTATCTCCTCGTTGCTTAGGTCTTTTACTGGAGTTTTGCTCTTTATTTCAGCCATATTTCTTTGTGTTGACCCACGTTAAGTTGTAAGGGGGCAGGGACTTAGGTATTCACCAGGGCAGGGCAACCCTCCTTGTTGGGGTGTGGTGCTATCTGTGGGGGAGGAGTCAGAGAGGGAACAGTGAAGCTTGTCTGTTTGTCTCTAGCAAACTTTCCAACGAACTCTCATGTGAGACTGGAGTTTCTCCCACTGTGGCAACCTCTGCCTTACTCCACAGTCAGCTCTGAGTCTCAGTTTCCTGTTCAGCCAGCCTCGCCCATGGGGTCTGCCGCTTCTCTGCAGGTTCTCTGTCTGCCCATCTTACTGGTCTGGTTGGTCTGGTTAATTGTATCTTTTAATTCCTTGGTTGTCGGAGTTCCATGCAGTTTGATTTTCTGGTACTTCTGCTTGTTTATTGTTTTTAGATTTGTTGTTGTCCTCCTTTGGTTGTGCGAGGAAGCAAAGGGTTTCTACCTGCGCCTCCATCTTGGCCAGAACTCCATCCTGCTAAATTTTGAAGTATTTTTAGAAACCAACTATGGAACTTTAGTGAAATATATCAATAACTAAGATATAATTAGATTAATATTCTGTTTTTTTGGTATTTAACATAACTGTGGATCTTTGTTATTAGGGTATGCATGTCTATAGTTTTATTTTGTCCCCTCCCAAGTTTTACTGAGGCATGCAGAAGGAATATTTTATTGTTAATGTACATCTCTTTATGCACTTTTAACATTATAAAGTGTTAACATTTGGTCATTTCTACCCTGCAGACCTTGTATCCTACTGATGGACTCACTCAGAGGCCCTTCTCGATCAAATGTTGTAAAGATTCTGAGAGAGTAAGTCCAAAGCTGTACTTTGTACTTTGTATTCTGGTGGAAATAAAGGGTTGTATATATTTATATATGTATATTCTTATAATATATTCATTATTACAGGTATTTAGAGGTGGAATGGGAAGTTAAAAAAGGAAGCAAAAGAAGTTTTTCCAAAGATGTTATGAAAGGCTCTAATCCAAAAGTACCCCAGCAAAATAACTTTAGTGATTGTGGTGTATATGTATTGCAGTATGTAGAGAGCTTTTTTGAGGTAGGTTTCAATTTATTGGATATGATATAATAAATTAAAGAAATACTGTATTAGATCTTATGTTAGTATAAAAAACAATAAGTAAATATTTTGAAAAGTTTGAAAAACTATCATTTCAAAAGTTATACCAGAGAGCAAAAAACTGCGAAATTAGAGAAGTTTTAAGGCATAGAAAGGTTGCATATTTCATAAGATCCAGCACTTGTGACCTCATTTCTCATCACTGATCAACTCCTCCCTCCATTAGGTCCTTCCACTCTATTTTTTTCCTCTCTCAGATATATTTCTGGAGATATGTTCATATTCACTGTCTTTATTTCCACAAATTCTACTTCTCAAATCTCTGTAATATGACTTTATCCTCATTCTTATATTCAAATTGTTCCTGACCTCACAGCACCATTTAACACTGACCATTTCTTCCTTATAACACTCTCTTCCTTTGACTTGAGAGGTATAATACCACACATAACTTCTCTTGGATATTCTTTACAATTATCTTGACTCCTTTCTTTATTCACCATCCAGTGTACCACTAAGTCCTGTGAATTTTACCACTTCATATCAGATATGTTCAATTCTTTATTCCTGATGCCACTTTTTTGAAGTTCAGTATACTAGCATCACTATTACAAACTAGTGCTTCCTACCTTCTGTTTTTCATGGCTGTTTTCCAAAAACCCACCTCTAATCATGTTACTTTAAATCTTATAGTATCTTCCTGTTGCTTGTGGGTTAAAGAAAAATTCATGTGGCCTGCATGATCCAACTCCTGTCTGAGCTCCTAGCCTCACTTCCTACCATTCTCACTCTGGCAGTTTATAAACCAGCCACCTGAATGTCATTTTCTTATATCATATTGTGTTCTTTCTCGTCTCTAGACCTGGATACGTACTTCTTTACCCTGAAAACTTTCCTGTTTGCTTCTTTCATTTTTTACATAGCTAACTCGTACTTAACTTCAGGTTTTAGCTTAAACATCACTTTGTGGAATTGTGTTAAGCCCCCAGATATGTATTTTCATAGGATTCACTGCTTCTCCTGTCAAAATATTTGTCATACTCATTGTTTTAACTGTTATCTGTCTGTCTAGACTTGGCTCAACAGACCTTTTTATAAAGGACCAGATATTAAGTGGTATTTTAAGCTTTGCAGCTATCCAGTCTCTGTTCCTTCTTGGTTCTCATGTTGTGGCAAGAAAGCATCTACAGACAACATGTAAATGAGTTAATGTGGCTGGGTTCCAGCAAGGCTTCATTTACAAAAACAGACAGTAGGCAGAATTTGGCCCACTAGCCATGGATGGCTGACCCCTGATCTGGACTTTAAGATCTGTAGGTAGAAACTATATTATATGTCCAGTGCCTAACAAAATGCCTGACATATGATAGATAATAAGTAAACATGTAGTAAATAAGTTATTGATTTCTCATTTTCAACTCCGGAATGCTTTTGTTTTTTAATCTAAACTATTATTTCTTATAGTTTTCTAATGCACATTTAACATTTTTATTTTCAGAATCCAATTCTCAATTTTGAACTACCTATGAATTTGGCAAACTGGTTTCCTCCCCCAAGAATGAGAACAAAAAGAGAAGAAATCCGAAACATAATTCTAAAGCTTCAGGAAGATCAGAGCAAAGAGAAGAAGAAGCATAAGGACACTTACTCAACAGAGACATCTTTAGGCGAAAGAACAGAACACTGTGTCAGCAGTATCTCAGATTGACTATTTTTGATGCTTGTCAGTGTTGTCTTGAAACACCTTTGGGAATAGACAGTAAAGAACTGAAGTGCTCACTACTCAGAGTGATTTGGAAATGTTAATGCTTGTATAAATATATAATTAATTTCCAATGGAGTATGTATTAAGTCTGTAAATATGTTAATGAGGCCAATTTTTCCAGCATTTATAATTATTTTTTTCACTTGTTAGGAAGCTTTTGTTATATATTTTCTGTTAATAGTAATTAAAACTGCAACTTCTAAACAGAAAATAAATAAAAAATATTTATAGGAAGAAATGATTAATTTGATATTCTTTAGTGAATTTGTATTGAAGTCCTCAGTGGGTGTGATATGTTTCATGGGAATATTCAAGTATCTATGATAGTTTTTTTACCTTTTGCATTTGTCCTAAATAACTTGAAATATGAAAATAAGATGAACTCTATGGCATTTTGAACAAGAAAGACAGCTTTATGTGCTTGTATAGCAGGAAAAAATAACAGCTTTTTAAATTCCTATATTCCCTTGTGTCCAGAAGCTCCAAAATGGAACAAATATTTATAATTTTACATAAATATTTAAGAAGAAACAGTAACACAAAGAATAATAACCTTGAATTATACTACTAAATAATAACTATATCATATATTATTGTCAGCTACATTTCTGAAGACGTCTAAGACTCAGGTTAAAACTATTTTGGTAAGTGCAGCTCCAATTTTAAATATCCCATGTTACCTTTCTATACTATAGCTTAAAATAGTCTACAATCTGTGATATAGTTAATTGATAAACATTTTTAATCTGTGAACACAGTAATTTAAATAGGAATTTACTATTTTTTATAATGGCTTTTGCTATTTTTTCATTGCTCATTTTATTCTTGTTATTTTGATAAAGTATCAGACTTTGTGCATGAGATTTTTAGTGTAAATTATTTTTACATGTAAAAAAGTACTATCTTTAATCAGTTGCTTAATGCAGGGAAAAAAAAATCTCCTACCTTGAATTCCCCTTTTAAATTCTTAAAAATGTGATAGTTCTGATGACAGATTCACAACTCAGAGGAATCTTGCATTACCAGCTGAAGCTATTATTTTCAAATGAAATGTTGTTCATTTTTTTAATTAACTTTGAGACTTGAAATATATATATTTTAAAACTTTTTTGTCAAATAATGAATTTTAAAATGCACATATAACAAAAAATAGTTAACAGAAGGAAGGCCATTTTTATTATGATTAATTTTTTTTTTAATATGGCCATCTCTGGCATTGTGACCAACATTTTATGCTATTTTTAATAAAGGCCATGTGTGTTTGGAGTAAATGGGGCGTTGTTAACCCCCCCCAAAAAAATCTATTAAGACACACTCATTAAGAGAACCCTTTAAAGTATAAGCTTAAAGAAGATCATCATTAGCACTATCAATTATATTTTGTTACTTTGAGCTATCTTAACATTTTTAAATTTCTGGTTACATTATTTCTTTTTTTAGGAATGTCCTAGAGCTATTAGCTCAGATATGAAAAAATAAAGAGTTCAATTTTGTTATTTACTGAATATGGACAAAAAATGGAAATTGTTTTTAAAAATGCCTGGTAGCAGTAAACAAAATTGATATATTTAATTTTTTAATGTATTGTATTTTGTCAGAATTTGAAGGTACTGAAAAAACTCATTCTAAAATGCTTATTTGTTTTTGTTTTAATTTCTAATGGTTATATTTTGCGTTCTTAATTCTTGGTAAGAGAAAACTATAACTTGTCCTTTGGACCATCTCAAGTCAATCACATTTTGACATGAAAAATATAGGTTGATGCCATCAGCTTTCTAAGAGGTACAGTATTCATATATTTGATATTTCTCCCACTCCATGTAAAATTCTGTTATTAAAAGTTATACCAATGACTTTGTTTACACACACCCACACACACACACACACTCTGAAAACTTTGGAGACTGCCAGGTTGAACTCCAAAACTACATTTGAGAATCTTTGGTGTATATGCACATTTACTTGAGGATTGTGTACTGTAGTACTTTTATATGTACTTTAAAGTGGCTCTTAGCCTCTTAGAATATGTTGTTAGTAGTTGTGAAACAGAATTTTAAAGTTTAGTGGTTTGTTGCTAGACACTGAAACTGCATGATGAGTATCTGGTGTCTTACTTCATTAGATAGATCTGTTGTATTTGTTTTCTTGTTGGATAGAATAACAGTTAATCATTTTTAGAAGAGTTTTAGATTACTTGCCATAAAATTTGTATGTGTCTTACCTCTTGGTACTTTAGGAGCAAAGTAGACATTTAACTAGTTCTTTCCCTTTGGTATTGCTAAGACAGCTGAAACTTAATGTTATTATTCCAAGTACACATAAATTTCAATCATTTAAGCATAGTAACCTGTGCTTAAATTATTAGCTATATGTAGGAGGTTTTATTTGAAAGGATAAAATAATTATTTAAATTATATCTTCTTTTAAGTCACCAAAATAAATTCAGTATTTGTTTCTTTAAAAAACTATGATCTTTGAAGATATTAAGATACTTTTTAAAAAAAAAGCTTTAATTTCCCAGACATCACAGATTGTACTTAAAGTTGCAGAAAATTCACTGAACAGGAATAATAAAGAATATATTTTAATATATATATATGATCAAGAGTTGGTGGAGTAAAGCTATTGGAATATGACAGAAAAAATAACTTAGAAGAAGCGGAACCTTTAAGAGATGAGGTGTAGTGCTGTATATTTAGAAGAGAGACAGATAACAAGGTTGCTCTAGAGATTACTTTGAGGACGAGAGAGAGAGGAGATTATTGTGGGGGCAAACTACAGACTGTCTAGCCACATGAATGTAAATGTATAGTTTACCAATAGGAACGTAACACACAGGCAACACTGGACTGTGCTGGGAAATGTAATCTACTAAAAAATATGCTGAAGTACTTCAGCAGGACTTTTGGTACCTTTGTTGTTTTTCTACTCGTAGGGAGAAGAAAAAGGGTTATGAAAACTGCTCTTCGAAACTTAAATTTAACTCCAGAGGAAGAATCGGTTGATCAAGTTGAAGAAATGTGTACCTTGAGGGAAAGTAGTCCTACTATCTTTATTCTGACAAGCCACATCAAGGAATAATGGTAGGGCACCCTAAACTACTATTAAAGAAATCACACTGCAGCGTACTCAGGAAAATACCATAGACCCCATGGCCTGAAACAAAAAAATTAAATGCTTAAATATCTTTATTATCTTTATTGCAAATAATAGCTACGTTGTCATTATTGTTAAGTTATTACAGTGAAGAGTATCTTATCTAAAGCAAGGATTTTTATTTAGAAATATAAATCAAATTCACCTTGTGAACTTTTTAAAATACACATAACTCAGGTCTTAACTTCAGTGGTGCCATGAATTTTCAAATAATTCCTCCTGACATTCTGTTGTGCATCTTCTGTGTCAGGCCACTCATTTGAAAGGATCATTGTAAGTTCCTGACAGCTTTCAAGTTTCACCTCCCAAAGGTAATAAAGCTTGTTTGCATTTTCTTTCAAATGCTTTAGGTACCACTTCACTCCCATCCCCCCCAGTTCTCATTAAGAACATGATAGAAGGTCAATGATGAGAACTCATATTGTCATGAAGGGGAGAGGATAACTTAAGAATCATGCTCAATTTAAAAAAAAAACACATGATAAAAGAGGTTATTAAGTTGCTGTTACTAAGCTTTGAAAAATTTTAAAGAAAATTGTTAAGATAAAGGTTAGAGACAGGCAGATCAGTCTTGCTTTTCAAAAGGAAAAAAGATTCTGCAAATTATAAAACACATCAAATAGATAAAATTCTAAAGTGAATTATATAAATGGATGATTTGTGAACTCTTAAAGGTCACTAAGGAGTTAAGGAACCACTATAATCAAGGTTTTTTAAAAATGTTTAATAGCATTCTGGACTAGTCAATCTTGAATGCAGCCAGACTAGCAATTCTCAAAGTTTGTTTGATAACCCTAGTTTTGAAGGACATTTATAAATTCTGTGGTCAAATAAGTTTCTAAAAATTTTAAACCAAGTTAAGCAGGTTTCTTGGAGTTTTTAATATTGAATATGCTAATGTGCAGAATGATTTAACAAGAGGCAAAGTATAGAGCACAGCATGCTAGATAGAGAATTTAGACATATCTTCCTCTTTCTGTTCTGCACTGGTTCCCTAAACTGCCTTATAAATGCTCTGGATCAGAAGAAAGAGTAAACTACTTGGGGTATGTTTGTGAACTGAACTTTAAGAAAAGATGCTTTTGAAACTTATCTGAGGTTGGTTGTTTATTTACATTTTATTTCACTAATAGTTGGGTATATGATTTGGAAACTTGAAAATAAGTGACTAGTATCTTGGGAAAGTGAATTTTTATGTAAAACATTTTTCTGTAACCATTGTAATGAAAAAATACAAGTCTAATATATATATAAGTGAGTTCTAGAAAAAAGATTTAATGACACAAAAATTTTTTTAAAGATTTTATTTTATTTTTGGAGAGAGGGAAAGGGAGGGAGAAAGAGAGGGAGAAAAGCATCAATGTGTGGTTGCTTCTCATACATCCCCTACCTGGGACCTGGTCTGCAACCCAGGCATGTGCCCTGACTGGGAATTGAACCTGCGGCCCTTTGGTTCACAGGCTGGCGCTCAATCCACTGAGTCACAGCAGCCAGGGTGACACTAAAGTTTTTGTCATCAAATCCCCTAAACTCATCACAAGTAGAAATTGTGCCAAAATATGAGTGTGAGTTGAAGACTTATCGGGAGGCTTAACTGCTAGCTTACACCTCTCCCAACTTCCACGCCATCATCTTCTGTTTTAGAGTTAAACTGCAACAAACTTTATACCTAGAAGTGTTTACTTTTCTTTTGAATAAAGCTGCACAAAAAAATCACTGTTAACCTAATATACTTTCCATATTTTTAGTCCCTTAAATAACTGAAAACAAGCTGTTTAAGCCTGTTAAACATTTACTTACTGTTACATTTATCATAATTAGCTACATACATGTTGACAGGAGGGGATTTGATCCAAAACAAATTAGATGAAAAGAAATTGATCCTTAAATATTGAATAAATGTTTTGAGTATCCACTTTGCATTAAGTATTGAATATTTAAAACAACCAAACCTTTATAATCTTATTAACCAATGTCACCTCAATAAATTTAATAAAATAAATAAATAAAACAGCCAAACAGATACCATCTTCTCCCCTCATGGAACTTCCTTGCGGTATAATGGGAAAGACATCTGTTAATCAGCCTCACAAATTAATATCAAATAACTGCCATGCAGGAAAAGCATAATGTGTATTCAGAAAATAGAGCCTAATCTGGGAAGGCTGGGGAAATCTTCCTGGAAAATGTGACATTTAAGCTATCGGTAGACATCAACTGAACAAAGTATGAGAGGACAAGAGAAAAACTGCGTGTGTGGCTTGTACAAGGGCCCTGAGGTAGGAAGACGTATGACTTTTCCTAAATGATAATGGCTTCGCTTATTAGCTGTGTGCTAGATGTCAGACACCACTCTAAGCTTTTTCAGTGTATGAATTTATTCTTCACAATGACAATATGAGATATGTACTGTTATTACTCCCAATTTACAGAAGGACAAACTAAGGTCCAAAGAAATTGTTTCTCCAGCAAGACTGGACTAATAACACACCATCCTACCTTAGAAGCTCGGTTAACCTGGCTAGCTAAAAGAAATTGAAAAAAATAAGATGTACATATTTTTTAGAGATGCATGTGGCTGAGTCTTGATTACTATGGAAATTGGTTGTATGGGTTCATTTAACTGTTATCTTTTAGAATGTTTAAACATTTTCATAATTTTTAAAATAAAATTAAAGAAAGCTTGTGTAACTGGAGCTGAGAGTAAAGTGGAAGGCAAGCTGGGACCTGATCATGCAGGGCCTTGAACCATATTCAAGATTTTGGTCATTATCCTAAAAGCATCACTGAAGTATTTCAAGCAGAGGAATAACATGATAAACTATGAATGCTATAGGAATCTCAGTGGCAGTAATGAAAGCATTAGAGGCGGCGAGAATGAATGCAAACCTCATAATTAATTATGAATTACTATAGGGCAAAAGGTACAGTTATGCCACAGGGTGCTAAAAAATAAGACAATTTGGAGATTGCATTTGAGATAATTCTTTTTAAAAAATAAAACAGCAACAACAGGAAAGAATGTTCCTTTACTCCAGTCAGAACTTTCTTTTTTCATTTTATGAACAAATTATTGTCAAAGATACTTACATAAGTGAACAAAAAGCTGAAAATTGGACATAGAATGATTAACTGAAGGTACTGACAGATAATAGACTTTAAAAACAAAATTATAAAGCATGTGAAACTACCAAAGGAAAAGGGTTGCGTTTTTTAAAAATACCAAAGTATGTTTTTAAAACATAAACATAATAAAAAGAAAGTGTGAAATAGCATGATTAATACAACTATGCTAGGCCATTTGGTGCCTGACATTTCCAAACATACTTCTCAGGGAAGCCGCCCAAAGTACCTGTGGCATAGCTAGTCCCCTCCCATTCTAGTCTTGCTCTGTCACTTCCAATTGGCCTTAGGATTGTCACCTGATCTCAAGGAACGTTAGTTTGTAATTGTATGATTTAGAAGATTTTTAAAAACAGAAAATAAAAAACCAGTTGGATCCGATCATTGCAAATTTAAGTAAGAAATATTTGCAAATTGAGTATAGCGGAGAGAGGAGAGGACTATTAAAATGAGTCTACTAAGTTACCTTATTTCTAAGGTAAACTGTGCATCCTAGATACTGTGTATATTTACATTTTAACCTATGAATTATGGCTACATCTTACCAAGTAAGGAACAAATTTTCATCAGAACCACTTGAAAGTCTTGACAAAACATACTACTGGGCCCCATGCTCAATTTCTGATTCAAGGTTTTCTTCAGAGGGCCCTTCAAATCTGTGTTTCTAAACAAGTTCTCAAGCAAGATCACTTTTTGAGAACCACTGATGTGTTTCTTCTTAATAGCATTTAAAGCCAGGTATGTGAAAGCCTTTTCCTGCAGGTTAGACAACGAAAGCAAGCATCAAAGCATCTTGGATTCAATGAAGTACCGTATGAGATTATTTTATCATATCTGCTTAATAGTATTTGTAATTATATTTAAACATGTAAATAACTCAGGCATGGGAACATACCACATAGCTTTGCTATTTTTTAAAATTGTTTTATTCTGGATTTATCTTTCCTTTATAACCTGTTTGAACAATTTTGTACATATTCTTTCATTCCTCCCCACCCCACCCCGTATTCATATGATTATAGTGATATATGTTTAAAGATGTATTGTTTTTCTTACAAAAAGCTGGAATAATAATATAAACATTTTTCAGAATCTTCCTTTTGTCTCTCAGCAGTATCTTGTGAAAAACAATTCAAGCCATTAGGTATAATCAAAGTCAAAATCAATTATATGATGTACCACAATTTAGCCATTCCCTTAGCTCTGTCACTCTTGATTTGCTTGGTTATATGCTATGGTATCAGTTTCAAAATCTTAGTGGTTTATCCTTCCCAAAAAGTTTTCTTTGGTCATGCTCCATGTGCAAAGGAGGAAAGCAGGGGAGCCCTGCTCATGTTACTCATCTATCCACACTGATGAAGCTCTAGGTTAATACAAAAAGATTCTGCGGCCATTACAAAGTAGGAAGGGACCCTGGCGAGCAGCACATTGACTCGAAGCTTCGATCCAGGGGTGGCACATCACTTCCAATCACACTGTACTGGATAGTTAGGTGCACTCCTAATTTTAAGAAGAATAAAGAAAGTTGTTTCACTCTTACTATATTTCCAGAAGAGGAATGTTTTTCAGCAGCTTAAATGACTACCGTAAAGTAGTCATTTACGGTAGTAAAAGGAAACTTTATTTCCAGTTTTTTTGCAACCACGAGCATGCACTATATCTCTCTGTTTTTATTTCCTTATACTCTGGTAATTTTATTCTTGGGAATAGATTCCTAGCTGTTTCTGGATCAAAGATATATGTATTTTTAATTATTACAGATACTATCACCTTGTTTTCCAAAAGGATATAGGAATTTACATTTTGTTCACCATTTTATTAAAACACAAATCTTACTACATTCTCATCAGCAGTAGGTATTAAAACTTTTTAATTTTGCAAGACTTGTGCATGTAAAGCTCTTTTCATCATTACTTTGGTTTGCATTTCCCTTATGTCCGGTTTAAATTTATCTCTGGTTTAAATTTCATGACAGATGTACCTACTATCTTCTATTTTTCCATTGAATTGGTAGTTGTCTTTTTTCTTCTATTAATATTTAAGCCTTCTGCATGTTACATTATCATCTATGTTATAAATATCTTAGTAATCTGTTATTTGTAGATTTTGTTTATATTTTCTATACCAAAATCTTTATTTTTATGCATTTTCTTAGTTTTCAATCTCAGTTAAGAGGCTTCTTCTTGACTCATGATAGTACATGCAGTTACAAACTTGCAAGATTTTTTTTAAAAATTAAATCCTCACCCAAGGATATATTGATTTTAGAGAGATAGGAAGGGAGAGAGAAACAGAAACATCAATGTGAGAGAGAAACATCAATCAGTTGCCTAATTTATGAGCCCGGACCAGGGATCAAACCTGCAACCTTCTGGGATAGAGGACAATGCTCCAACCCACTGACCCACAGCACCAGGGCTGTGTACATTCAATGTTACTTTGTATTAGCTTCACATGTGCAACATAGTGGTTAGACAGCCATAGACTTTGCAAAGTGCAATTTTTTTTAAGTATTCAAACAAATTTATTTCTGTATAGGGCAAAAGATATGGGTGTTATATTCTTAATTTTATTTAAGATAGTCACTTGTATAGACATCATTTATTAAAAACACTTTTTGGCATTAAGATGATTTTCCATCTTTGTCACATATTAAATTATTATGTCACTATAAGTTATTTCTAAAATTTCAGTTTGGTTTTTTAATTGGTCTACACATTACTTCATTATGCCTCATCATTGTAATATGCAGTGAAGCTGTAATTAAAGGCAGTTTATAGATTTAAACACCTTTATTATTAAATCCAAAACTAAAGGAACTAAAGTCTAATGTTAAAAAATTAGAAGCAGAACAATAAAATTCACTTTTAAAAAACTAGTAAGAAATTAAGGAAGATTAAAATTAATGAACTAGAACTTACTCCAACATATTACCATACCCTGTCCCAAGAAAACCCCACAAATTTGTTTTTTTTTATGATAAATTAGATAAACACTTGAACCTGATCAAGGATAAAGTAAAATGAGAGAAGGAAAATAAAAAGGAGGAAGGAGGCATATCACATACAGGAAGGCTTTAAAAATTGATTTTAACATTCAACTATTTCATGCCATGAAAATAGGTGAAAATCTCCCAATTAGTGGTAATTTGAGGCCAGGGTATCATTAACAAAAAATTCTAGTAAAGATGGTGTCAAAAAGGAAAACTCAAGAGATTATGTAATACATGCTTTCAGACTGACAAAATCTAAATATTGGCAGTTATGATCCAGTAATAGCAAGTAAATAATAACCTATGACATGGAAGGTGGGGGGTGGGTAGGGCAGGGGAGAGTAATGGGGAGGAAAAGGGGATAACTGTAATTAAACAATAAAAAAAACACCCTATAACCAAGTTCAAGGATGTTCATTATCAAAAATACAGTGTCATGTCAAAGATTAAAGGCAATTTATATGACAAAAAAATTTAATTATAACAATCTTTAAATGAGAATAGAGGAATCTGTTATAATGTTGACAATAAATTTCTAGTAACATACATTAAATGGTGAAACATTTAAAACCAATTTAAATATGAAGGACTAAACAGACTTTCATACTATTCAACATTATTTGTACTTATAAGTAGATGTAATAACAAGAAAATAACTGATAAAATTTGGAAATTAGAGATAAAAGTATGTTTTTTGTTGAGTAGGTAATTATGTAATTAGGGAAGTTAGGAAACCTGTTTTAAAGAAAGGAGAAAATTTGCTACATTGCCTAGATAAATACACAGTGAGAATCTAGACACAAGAAATTGGAAAAATCATTCACAATAATGACCATGAACTATAAAATACTTAGAAATAAGTTTAATAAGAAAAGCACATGACCTGACTGAGAAAACCTAAACTATTTCATTGATAAGACCTACAGGAATGGAAAGATACAGATAATCACATTCTTGATGGGAAGGCATAATGCTATAAAAATTCAGCTCCCTCTTAATATATAACCGTAATTTAATTTTATATGATGCCAGTAGTGCTACTGTTTTAGATTTTACAATTTCAGAGCTTATATAAAAGAAAAAAAAGTGTCTGAGAAGAGCCCAGACAAGAGATAATCAGAATGTCTGACAAAACCACTGTAAACAAATCAATACAGAATCTGAGGAGGAAGACAATAAAATGAGTTATGACTAAGAATCCACAAGAGGCTAAGACATAGGAAGAGAGATAAGACCACGTGCAAGAGACATCAACAACACAGAGTAAGAAGAACAGCAAATACTAAAGTAAGCCAGTAATCCAATTGTTCAGTGTTGTCACCCCTTTATCTGGTGTTCATTTGGATTGTGAGCTTAGATAAATTGCTGCTTGTCATCTCAGCAGCATATGAAGTGCTAATTAGCATGTTTTAATAAGTCATTTATTTTTAATCCTTAAATCATTAAACTTAGTTTATAAGTAGGATGACTACAGGACTCCTGGGGAAAATTATTCTCCAGACATAGCGCTGGGTATGATTTCCTCAAGTTGCCAAGTGACCTAAAAGCCCTGGGGAAGTCAAGGTTCATGGGCGGAGAATCCATCTATTCTGGGATAGAGAATGGTTGTCAGACTTGTCCTGTCTTTGGCAGGCTTTTTGACAATGACATCACTAATAAATATATTTTAGGTTGTGCCCCCATCTAAAAATCCAGTTGTCTGGACAGCCGTCTCCATCACTATCCTTCCCTCCCTGCAGCTCCCCTGCCCGCATTTCTCACACACATACAAAACACTGAAAGTCTCAGGAATATATTTCACTCATTTGAAGATAATACTGAATTTTAAAAATTTTGGAGTATATTGAGGCAGATTATTTCCTAATTCTGTTTAATTGTTATTGGCATGATCAACATATTTCTCTAAAAATATTCTAGAATAACCAAAAGCAAAATTAAAATTTTTGATTGTACCCAAAAATAACTGAAGACATTTTTATGAATTTATTTGACAACTTAGATTGGTTATCCTTACATTATTAATAAATACACAAATATATTTCATCAGGAATACATATTATTTCTTTGGCAAGACAGATTTCCTGAGAGTGATTTTAAATTTATTTTTATTTTTTAGTTTTTATTTTTCTATTTTTTATTCAATTTAGTGGGGCAATAACAGGTAACAAAATTATACAGGTTTCAGGTGCACAATTCCACATAAATCATTTGTACACTATTGTGTGTTCACCACCCAAGACTCCTTCCATCACCATTTATCCTCCCATACCCTCCTGCACCTCCCCCAGTACCCTCCCCTGGTGGTCATCAAGCGGTTGTCCATGAGTTTTCTCTTTTTTCCTTTTTTGTTCAATCTTTCCACCCCCCAGTTACCCATCCCCCACCCCCATAGCTGTCAGCCTGCTCTCTGAGTTTGTTTCTATTTTGCTTATTCATTTTATTAATTAGATTCCACATATGAGTGAAATCATATGGTACTTGTCTTTCTCTGACTGGCTTACTTCACTTAACATAATGCTCTCCAGGTCCATCCATGCTGTTGCAATGGGTAAGATTTCCCTTTTTTGATGGCTGAGTAGTATCCCATTGAGTAAATGTACCACAGCTTTTTTCATTCAGTCATCTAATGATGGACACTTGGGCTAATTCTGTATCTTGGCATCTATAAATAATGCTGCAGTGAACATAGGGGTGCATATATTCCTTCAAATTAGTGTTTTGGGTTTCTTTGGTAAATTCCCAGAAGTGGAATTCTGGTTTATAAGGTAGTTGCATTTGTAATTTTTTTGAGGGAACTCCATACTGCTTTCCACAGTGGCTGTACCAGTCTGCATTCCCACCAACAGTGTATGAGGGTATCTTTTTCTCCATATCCTCATTCAACACTTGTTTGTCAATTTATTGATGATAGCCATTCTGATAGGTATGCGGTCATATCTTATTGTGGTTTTAATTTGCATTTCTCTGATGCTGTGTGATGTTGAGCATCTTTTAATATCTATTGGCCATCTATAAGTTCTCCTTGGAGAAGTGTCTATGCAGATCCTTTGCCCATTTTTAAATTGGATTTCTTTTGGTGTTGAGTTTTACAAGTTCTTTATAAATTTTAGATATAACCCCTTATCAAATGTCTCAGCAAATATGTTCTTCCATTCAGTGAGTAAGTTGTCTTTTCATTTTGTTGATTGTTTCCTGTGCTGTGCAAAAACATTTTAGTTTGATATAGTCTCATTTGTTTCTTTTTTGTTTCCCTTGCCTGAGGAGATACATCAGAAAAAATGTTGCTATGAGAAATGTCCAAGATTTGACTGCCCATGTTTTCTTCTAGGATTTTCATGTCTAACATTTTTCGAGTCTAACATTTAAATCTTTAATCCATTTTGAATTTGTTTCTGTGTATGGTTTAAGGAAGTGGTCTGCTTTCATTTGTGTTTGCATGTATCTGTCCAGCACCATTTATTGAATGGACAGTCTTTACCCTATTATATATTTTTGCCTCCTTTGTGAAATATTAATTGCCTATAGAGGTGTGGGTTTATTTATGGGTTCTCTATTCTTTTTTCTTAAAATTTTATTTATTGATGAGAGAGGAAAACACATGTATTTGTTGTTCCACTTATTTATGCATTCACTAGTTGATTCTTATATGTATGTGCCTTGACCAGAGATTGAACCTGCAACCTTAGCATATTTAGATGATTCTTTAACCAATTGAGGCTACCCAGCCTGGACCTCTATTCTGAAATATTATTATATTTCTTCAGGTCTGATTGCTGTGGCTAGGACTTCCAGTACTATGTTGAATGAGAGAGGTGAAAGTGGATGCCCCTGTCTTGTTCTCAATTTGAAGGGAAATACTTGTAGTTTTTGCCCATTGAGTATGATATTGGCTGTAGGTTTGTCATATATGGCCTTTATTACATTGAGATATGTTCCCTCTGTTCCCACTTTGCTGAGAGTTTTTATTATAAATGGGTGCTAGGTTTTATTTAATACTTTTTCAGTATCTATTGATACGACCATGTGGTTTGTGTCCTTTATTTTGTTTATATGGTGTATCATGTTTATTGATTTGTGGATAATGTACTAACCTTGCATCCCTAGAATAAATCCCACTTGATCATGGTGTATGATCTTTTCAGTGCATTGCTGGATCATGTTTGCTAATACTTTGTTGAGGATTTTACCATCTATGTTTATCAGGGATAGTGGCTTATAATTTTTTTTGTAATGTTTTTATCTGGTTTTAGAACTAGTATAATACTAGCCTTGTAAAATGAACTTGAGACTTTTCCCTCCTTTTGAAGTTTTTGCAGTAGTTTGAGAAAGGTAGGCTTTAGTTCTTTGAATGGTGGTAAAACTCACCTGTGAAGCCTTCTGGTGCAGGACTTTTGTTTGTTGGGAGTTTTTTGATTACTGCTTTGATTTCACTAGTTGTAATCTGTCTGTTCAGATTCTCTGACTCAGTTTTGGAAGATTGTATATTTCTAGGAATTTATCCATTTCGTCTAGATTGTCCAATGTGTTGGCATGTAGTTCATAATATTTTCTTAAAATCCTTCATACAATATTTCTTTGGTGTCATTTGTTACCTCTCCTCTTTTATTTCTGCTCATAGCAATTTTTAAGAAAGTACTTCTTATTCAACAATCATGACATTCATTTTAATATGACTTTTCTAAGATAAAGTAACTACAAATTCAGAAAACTTAAAAATTAAAGTATCAAGTAGAGTATTATTTTTTTTATCCTCACCCAAGGACTTTTTTTTTTTTTTTCATTACTTTTAGACAGAGAGGAAAGGAGAGAAACGTAAATGAGAGAAACATTGATTGGTTGCCTCCCATACGTGTGGTGGGACTGGGGGTCTTAATGTGCCTGGACCAGGGATCAAACCTGCAACCTAGGTATGTGCCACGACCTGGAATTGAACTGCTCAACCTTTTGATTAGGGAATGATGCTCCAACCAACTGAGCTACCCCGGTCGGAGCTCAACTAGAGTATTATTTTATTTTTATATTTTTAAATAAAGTATTTTAAAATATAAACTCCTATTTAAAGTATAATTTACTTAAGGAAAAAGTACACAGAGCATGAATGACTGTGTGTAGCTCGATGAATTATTGCCAAGTGAACCCAACTGAGTAACCACTCAGGTTTAAAAAAAAAAAAAAAGAACATCATCAGCACCTCAGAAGCCTTTCACATGCCTATTCTTAATTTACCAACCTCTTTTAATATATCATTTGAATCACTACTAAGTACAACAGTATAGCTTAGTTAGCCCTGGCCAGGTACCTCACTTGGTTTGAGCATTGTACAGATATGCCAAAGTTGTGGGTTTGATCCATCCCTGGTCAGGGCACATAAAAGAAGCAACCAATGAGTGCATAAATAAAGTAGAACAATAGATTATTTAGATTATTATTCAGCGAACATTCACTACTTACTCATCCAAAATAAGACTATTCTGCCCCCTTGATGATAGGCTTGCTCATCTGACTTTGACTAATGGAATGTGGGCAGAACTAGCAATGAGCCAATTCTTAGCCTAGGCTTTAAGAAATGTAGCAAGTTTCTGACCTCTGACACAAGAACAACAGACTCCAGGTAGTAATTGGGCCTTTCAGGAATGAGACATACAGAAAAGACCTGAATATACTGCTAGCCTGAGTTAGAGTTACCCCTGGAGACATATACTTGCCAGTGAGAGAAATAAATGCTTTTTGTTATATACCATTGAGATTTTATTGGCTACACAGCAAAGGCTGACATAATTATTTGGTAAATCTCGATAAAGCCTGAGAGAATGAACTCAGTTGTTACATTGTGAATCCACTTAATGCTTTGTGGAAACTTATGGCTATTATTAACTATAGGATAATATTTAACTCTGTCACATTTAGATACTTCCTGATAACCTGATACTTCTTTGTTTCTATTCCAGATACCACTATTTTTAGGGTAGGGAAAAAAGTCACTACCATTATTTTCATTTATTTAACAAACATCTTTCTGAAGAATATTGTGTATCACTAATATGTTTAAATAGTTCTCCCCATATCCATTCTTTTCCTGTTTTTAAATATATACATTGAAATTTTTCATATTATATATATCAACTTTATTTTATTCATAATCTTGAGAGAAGATACTATTGGTTTTTGCTTATATATTTTTTGTAAGAGCAACATCACAGAATGTTTAACACATGACACTGAGGATAACTGGTAAAAATAAAAAAATATTGTGAAAATCCATATTTTACAAAATGAGATAAAATATATATTGTATATAAGTTCTTTGTAAATGTTGAAGCACCTGTGGAACAGTGATTTACATCTAAATTTGTGTTCCCATGGAGAACTGGGCAAATCCCCTTCTCTTCTATAACAGGGTTCTAAAATGTTCAAGAATATTCCATTCTGAAGGACCTGTGCTGTCAAGAGTGTGGACCTGGGAAAGCGCAAGTTCGTTTAGCTCAGTCCCATCCCCCAAATGTTTACTGAGTGCGTGTCCTTTATGTCCCACTGACTCTGGATGTCCAAAGACGGCTAAGAGCCCAACAAGCTCACAGACGTGTGAAGTAAACATCTAACAAAATAGGAAGGGTGCTGATGTTCTGCACAGGTGCTTTCAGTTGACATTCAATCCAATCTGGAAGTTGAATCATATTTATGATATTAATATCGAAATATAGATTCATCACTGAAAATGATTTGTTATCAATTTGGGATTAATATACAAAAATACAATTTTGCAGCTTTCAAACTTCATTAATTTTTTGTTGTATTTTCTGGAGTATTTATCTAGGCTATGGAAAACTGACCTCCCTGAATTATTACTGAATTTTTTTATTCAAATTATCTATTTATAATATAGATGCTTATGATTTCCTTCCTTGAAATTAATTCCTTTGTTTTTCTTTTTCAAAGTTTCCTTAAATTTTATATTTCATTTTTTAATTTAATATCTATAAATTCACTGTAATCACTCATGTAACAAAAATAGATATACAACTACATTTCTTATATTTCTGGAAGTATAGCTATAGCAGCAAGACTTCTAGACTAGGAAAAAAATTTAGAAGTTGGTATATGTTTTATATAAATTACTATGGATTTTTAATATTCAGATTTCATCAATACTGTACATAGAAATCCTAATTGACTTCTTGTATTAATCTCTATATTTAAAGCAAAGCTAATTTCAAACATTTTTATCATCAGTTTTATTTCTAAAGATTTTTTCCTTGCACAAATACATCTATAAACTTTTCTGGCATGTAACAAGTTCAAGATTTTTTTGAATGTGTTCTTTTTCTTTACTTTTCAAATATTTTATTTATTTATTTTTAGAGAGAGGGGAAGGGAGGAAGAAAGAGAGGAAGAGAAACATCAATGTGCAAGAGAAACATCGATTGGTTGCCTCTCACATGCCCCCAACTAGGGGTGGTACCTGGGCCTCAACTCAGGCATGTGCCCAGACTGGGTATTGAACAGGCGACCTTTATTTCAAAGGCTGGCACTCAATCCGCTGAGCCACACCAGCCAGGGGTGAATGTTTTCTTTTTGAAGTATTTGTTTACATTATTTGTACATGGGGTTGGATAATATGCTGTTTATAAGCCTTGTTTTGGTTTGCAAAATGCTTCCATTTTTGCATTTTCTTAGTCCTTTCTCTGAAGAGGAGGTATTTTTATCATTGCTAAGAGACTAAGTGATTTATTTATACAGATGGACAGTCAGGCCTGGAACCTGGATTCTCCTCACACATTCACTTCATGTTAAATAAATTTTAATATAATTCTGCACCTTCAGAATGACCTTCACTCCTTTGCATTTTTAACATCTACAATTTGGTTAGGTTGCATTTGACTTATTTAAGTGTGAAGAAAAAAAATCGACCCTTCTCCGCCTTTCTTTAAATTACTGCACTTGAGCTGAAGATCACAGATAACAGCAAATAAGATGAAAGATTATTTTAAAGACATTTGACAGTTCGATCAAAGTGTTTGAAGTGATCTTTGGTTACACTTGTGCTGTTGTTTCAGTTTTAGTTATAATGACACTAAGAACAGGAAAAATTAGCTAGAAGTTTATATAAGAGAAACTATAGTTACAGAAATTTCTAGGGGCTAGAATAATAAATATTTAGTGATCCGGGTAAGGAATTGTTTTTAAAAAGTATCTATTGGTAAATGACATTTCAGCTTTAATTTTGTCTTTTATATAGAAAATATTTTAAAAGTAGATTAGCCTGTTTTCTAGAGTAAATTCAAGGATGATGTTTAAAACAGTCTATCTTTTTACAGAAAAGATTAATGATATAACGGTGATTACATCAATCATTAGTTTTTTTTTTTTGTTTTTTTTTTTAAGCAAAGTATGGGAGATGCAGAGGATGAGCTAAGATAATAAGGGAAAAAATCATGACTATCTCTTTAGGGATCTGCTTATTTCCTGTTTTATTTCCCTATAAATTCCAAGTGATTACCATTAATGCAAACTTGGTAATAACGGAGGCAATGATCAAAACTTCTTTTAGAAGTTACAATGTAAATATTCATTCATTTATTCATTGAATAAACACTTGGGGACCTACTCATTCCTCTTTTGTAAGATTGGAATAATGATAGAACTTTTCTGTATCAATTGGTGTTCTTGGTTGAAGATAACAGAAACACACTCTGGCTAAATTATCCAGAAAAAGAACGTATTGGTAAGAATATCATGCACCTCACAGAATCACTGAGGTGTATAAAATGTACCAGTTCATCATTTAGAATGTCGCTGTTGGCACTGTCACAACCAGACCCTGTTTGCTATAATTATCAACACCACTGTGAATTATCTGTCTCTGCATCTTTGTATCAATTTATCCAGATTCCAAGTTTCAGGTGAGAGCATCTGAATGACTTAACCCTGGTTGCCAGAGAGTGGGGAGCAGGACTTTGGCCAAATTCACTTGCCAAAGTAAGAGGTGGACCTTACTCCCACCAAGACTCAAAATTAAGAATTCCCCACAAATAGGATGGGAGTACAGAAGCTAGAGAGGCAAAAAGCAAATGCTCACCACATTACCTCAAAGGGCGGTGAAAATTTAATGGGATGATGTGCATAAAGTGCTTGGCACAGTGCTGGCACATAGTTTGCATTCAATAAATTTCAGCATTGTTATCATTTCACTGAGACAAGCCATGTGCTAGTCTGTAGGAATAAAAGTAATAGGGCAGAATTCCTTTTTTAAAAAATTTTAAAGAATTTATTCATTTATTTTTAGAAAGAGGGGAAGGGAAAGAGAAAGAGGGACAGAAACATCAGTGTGTGGTTGCCTCCTGCACACCCTCAACTGGGAACCTGGCATGCAACCCAGGCATGTGCCCTGACTGGGAATCAAACCGGCAACCTTTCGATTCGCAGGCTGGCACGCAATCCACTGAGCCACACCAGCCAGGGCTGGGCAGAATTTCTTAAAAAGATCAGTATTTTAGAGAGTTATCATAGAGCAAACAAATATAAAAACAATTTTAAAACCACTTAATAAGTGCTATAACATACGTATAAAGTGGATACTCTAGAAAGTGAGGAAAAGAAAAACCAATTCCACCAGAGTCAGGACAGAGAAATTAGACTGAGTTTTGAAGATTGAGAGGAGCATCTTGAAGGGCTTGGTGTATTTGAATTCCTACGACACGGATACGTTCAGGATTGTGAGGGATTCCGTATAACATATAAGTGAGTTTTAGCTGATCTGAAAGTCACCAGGATTTGGTATACAGTGTGACATAATTAGATTTGGAGGGAGGAGTACCACTCTAGGCGTGGTGAAAGAATGGACTGGAATGAGCAGAGGCGATGCCATGAGTTCAGATAAAAGATGATGGTTTGCTCTAAAGGAAGATGGTGAATCCAAAATTAGGAGTGAGGAAGGGAAGGAGTCCCTGGTGACTTCAAAGCCACATCTTGTTGAGACTAGTGACTGGTAATACCATAATTACAATAGGGTCTTTTGGCAAGGAAATCATTTGAGGCAGTTGGGAGGGAAAAGAGAGTGAGTTTCTTTGGGGTGTTCAGCTTGCCTTACTTTAGAAGTTGGTAACAGATGAAGTTAAAGCAGTTAAAGTGGGTGTCAGCCAGGGAGAGTTTAGAGGTGCTACATGGCTACAATATAGATTTCTGTAAACACGAAAGAAAAAATTGTGCATATGGTTTCAGAGGGGGGATAGCACAAGGAGACTCTGAGAAAAGAATCTCCCAAATATTTAATGGGCTAGAACAAAGTTGAAAAACCTACGTAAGACCTACATATGGAATAAATTGTTAAGACTTGGCCGCAGATGTATGTCTATCATGCTTAATGACAGTACACGCAGTTTCCCAGTATTGTCAATACTCTTGCTGTTTGTTCACTTGTCTCGCTTTATTCAATAATAATAATAGGCACTGTTTAATGAGTGCCTACCATGTGAACGTCATCATGCTTGGCTCTTGGGACACAGGGACACACAAGTCCCCTATTCTGCCCTCAAGGAGTTTACAGTTCAGTTGGAGGATACTTACAAGTAAACTAAAGTAGCAATAATGAAATAAGTGTTAGAAAAGATATGTGCAGTGAGTGCTAAGAGAGATGGGAGACAGCACCAAATTGCACCTAAGTTTTGGAATAAGGGAGTTAGGGAAAACTTCCTGGAGGGGTCAGTAGGCTCTGTTTTGAAGGATTAATTGGATTTAATGTGGCAAAACTCCAATGTAATAACAGTAATGCTGCTTGTTCTGGACACACAAGCACTTCAGAATGACTTGAGTGTAAAGTACAAGAAATGGAGAAGGGTAGTGGGTAGAAATGAGAGTGGAGTAAGCAAGTCGAAGACAGCTATTCAAAATGCAAGTAATTTCAAAGACAGGCAGGTAACACTGTGAAGAAGCTTGGTTAGGACGGCTTTATGGGGTTTAGGACAGGGACAGAGTTGGGGGAACAATAAAGCGGCATTCAATTTAATTGCATTTTAACAAAAGATCCCTACTTTGCTAGCCAAACAAAAACAGTCCAAGGATCAGGAAAGGAATCTTACGGACTTTATAGTAAGGGTAGTGGAGTGCCACTATAGGAGTTTAAAAAGAGGAGTACATAATCAGACTTTTATTTTATGAAACATGAACTTGGTGGGATTGTGGAGACTGGATTAGAAGTGGAGAAGACTGCAGCTTGGAAAAAGATTTGGTTAGGCAGCTAAAACAGTATGCAAGACCTGGTGTGCTGATGGCCTGAAAAGAGACAATGGTAGTAGCTACAAAGAGGAAGTGGCTACACCAGAGATACATGGAACTAGAGGCAAAGGGACTCAGTAATGGATTGGAACTGGGGGAGACAAAGAAAACGGAAAAAAAAAAAATTCCACGTCATTACTCACAATAAACTGTATAGGCTTCTACTGATGTCAGACCCTTTTAATCTTACATCCAAAATGAAGTCAAAGCAGTGAACCGAAACCATCCTCTTATCATTCTTTTCTCTTTTTTCCCCCCAGTTCGTTTTAAAACCCAGTTTTATATGCTTAAGATTTACCTCCTGGCAATCCAGAATTAAATTTCTGAGATTGCCGTAAGTTATTTCCTATCTTGGTTTCTCTTCTTTCTTACTTCCCTATTTGGTTAATGTTTTATTGCTTTAGCTGTATGCAAAAGTACCTCCTCATAACTTTTCCACCAAAAGAACTGTGGGACATCTGACTATCTGAAACTTGTCTCCTATTAGGATCTTGTCTTGTAGATCTGAAGTTTTCTAGTTGCTACTCGAAGATGTTGCAGAAATAAAATGTAGTTCTCATGTGCAGGTAACTCTAGCTTTTTTTCGGAGGAGACATGTAGCATTACAGAAAATTCCCATTTCATTTTCTTAAAAGAAGTCTCTCTTCATCGTAAAGGCAATGCACGTTTTCACTATGTCATTCAATTTTGCATAGCTACTTCATATTTAATTTTCAAATATGACTCACAGGTGTGTATCATTCACAGAAACAGTACAATTTAAACGACAGTGCTTTACTATGTAAATGGGGGGGCGGGGCTAGAGTCTAAAGAAAGAAAAAATTCTCATGTCAGAGTCCCTGCCCGCAAAAGCAGAATCCCAAATTGGGTCCCCAGGAAGGTTACTTCCTTCACAGGCAGCCCAGCCCAAACCAGCTTGGACTGCAGCCCAGGTCGCCTCGGTTCCTCGCTCTGCTACGACGCTGTCTCGCTTCCGCCTGCCCTTGAACCACGGGGGGTCCTCGCCCCCTCGCTGAACGACGTCCTCCCTCCCTGCAAGGCTTCTGCTGGTGACCGGTCTGGAAGGTCACCGCATCCAGTCCGGCCGGAGAGGTCTTGCTTTCCAGAAACAGCTGCGACGGCTGTTTCGCAGGGGGAAGCACTGGAACAACCGAGTAGGCCGGCGGCCGCCCGCTCCCAGCCACGGCCCCCACCCCAAGCTCCGCGGCCCGGCGAGCGCAGGGGCGGGGCGGGGCGGGGCGGGGCGGCCCCGGGCTCCGAGCGCCCCCTCCCGGAGCGCGCCCTGGCGCCCCGCGCTCCCGGCCGTCCCGCCCCGGCCCGCGGCGCCCCCGCCCCCTCGGGCGCTCCGTAGCCGTGACGTGCGCGCGGCGAGGCCGGGGACTCGGTGGGGCGCCGGTCGGCGGGTGGAGACGGACCCGGCATCTGTCCGAGCAGGAAGCAAGTGGAAGCCTCCGCCGCCCCGTGCCTGTGCTCGTCCGCGCCCTCGCCCTTTTCCTTCGCCTCCATACCTCTCTCACCCCGCCCGCCAGCCTCACCGGCGACAGGTGACCCCGCCACCGCGCACCTGCCTTCCCGTGCACACCGGTGAGTGTCCCGGAGCCCCGCCTGCGGGGCGTCAGCGCCGGGGCCTCGCTTCCCCTGGCCTCCCTGCTTGGAGGCCTGCTTCGGGCCGATCAGGTAGCCGACGGCTGTTTCACCTCCCGTGGACTCGGGTGGGTGAAGCAGGTGATGGGTGGGCCGGGGCAGCTTTGGCGGCGGCTGCTCACTGTAGCGCAGGGCTGGTGCTCATTTCCACCGGACGGTGAGAGGCTCCTTTCTTTCATGGGTTTCTCATCACCAAGATACCTTTGTGTGTCTTCACTGGCTCCCAGGTAGAAGCGGAGCGCTCAGGCGTCCACCTCTGCCGTGGACACTCCGTGATAGTTTTCTTTTTCGTAAACAAGCTTAAGATTCAGTGCAGAAACAGTATCGTTTGTTCTGGGATGTGAGGATCAGCTGGTGTCACTAGTAGTTTAATCATGTAGGAGACCAGGCTGGGACTGTCCGAATCTGTGCATTTCTAGTCTTTAGGTGGTCCCGTACTTTGAGTATGTTAATTTGCGTATGTTACCTAACAATATCTGTTTGCATTTGTTAATTTTCAGAGCTCCTTAAAACAATTAAAATGCTCAATTCTAGGTTTTTAAATAGGGAATCGTTTGATAGGGTTATATCTAGAGCATCCGTGTCGAAAGCATTTCCATTTATTTTCAGAAACACATTACATTTTACATGCGTTAAAGTTTGTGGTGGAGGAACGCTTCAGTTAGAATCCGCAGGTGCCAGTGAACAACTGGGAACACGGCCCCAGTTTAACGGCCTGCTGCTGCACACACTAAGTTAAAGTTTCATTTGCCTTTATGCTCTGGTGGTGTAGATGCAGTACATAGCTAGGCTTAAAGAGTCTTGAAAGTTAAGATTTAGCCGACATTACGCACACCATAAAATGTGAATCTCGAACGTAGGCTGGTAATGGTGATGGTACAAAGGTTGGCAGCAAAACGGCATTTCTGTACAAATTAACTAAACTTCATAGATGTCTTGGGTTGTGGCTTTCAAATTGGAAACTGTTTAGTGAAAAAATTACCTTGGTGTCCTTTATCGTTCACTTCACACGCACCACAAATTGAGCTATAGCCAGAGCTTAAAACAATGCAAGTGTGCAAAATAACTCATTGACTTTTAAATACACAGCCCATTTTAAGTGTTTTCAGTTGCGCAGGGGTTACGTGCACATTGGTAAACAGAAGTCATTTTAATCTTACTCAGATTTGCCCGTTGCATTTTTATGCTCTATGCGACATGCTATTTATTCTCTTAGCTTTTTGTGTTACGTTTTTGTTTGGAAAACTAATTTTAATAGGGAGTGACAAAAGTGATGAATGACTTTAAGAAAAGAGTATCATGGTTAAAAGCTATAAATATCTAATATTTACAACTATATATAACAGAAATATATTTTTCATTAGTGTGCACAAATATGAGTAAGGAAGATGTAATAAGCTATTGCAGTATTTAATGCAAATTCATACAAAGTATTACAAACAGAAATCATAAATCATAACCCAAGGGGCTTAAATGAAATGGATTTTTTCCTCTGTTTGTGTTTATGTGATCAAGTTTTAAAATAACAGTGGCCAGGAAATCTGAGAGAGGCTGAAGGCTCTTTTCTCATCCTGTTGTGACTCTGCTTGGAGACTGTGGTGTATCATGTAGCCCATTGTTTAGATAACTGGGCTGTCTCTGGGTTCTAAAATACAACTTTCTTTAGAAAGTTTTAAAACTGACCATGGAAGCACCAGAAACATTTTTTTAATTAACCAGTTTTCACTGTTGGTAATTGAAGCTCCATCTTTGATACGTAAAATGCCGGATTTAAAAAGATTTCCAGCCTTTGTGAGTTTCTCATTTCTGTATATTAAAACATTTTGAGTAAAAGATTGAAAAAAGTATTACAACTTTATGAATTTCATACAATTTAATTTCGATTCCCTTAATGAGATACTTCATAATTTTTGAACTGGCCCTCAGTAGTATAAGACTGTTGCCCATTTAATAGGCATTTGCCTTGATCAGAATACTAACTGGAGGACTTGATCTCCAAAATAATTCAAGGTGGTTGGTCTTGTCCTTCTACACTTGAGGAAATTTAGGCTTAGAGAGTTAAATATTTGCTCAAGGACATTAGCTCCAGGACAAAGCTTGGATTCACACTCAAGTTTTCTGACCTTGAGACCACTGTCCTTTCCAGAAGCCCAAGTTACTTTGATCTCAGTTCATTTGGTAGAATGTTAAAATAAGCCTGCAGAACTGATACTGTGTTAAAGAATGTAGCTTGATCCCTGGTTGGTGAGGCTCAGTGGATTGAGCACCAGACTGCAAACCAAAGAGTCACGGGTTTGATTCCCAGTCAGGGCACATGCCTGGGTTGCAGGTCAAGTCCCCAGTAGTGGGTATGTGGGAGGCAACCACACATTGATTTCTGGCCCTCTCTTCCTCCCTCCCTTCCCCTCTCTTTAAAAATAAATACGTGAAATCTTAAAAAAAAAAACACGAAAGAGATTAACCATCATTAAAAAAAAAAAAGGATGTATGTAGCTTGAGGTTTGAAGAAAGCACACAGGAGTGTATAGGCCATGAATGTGGTTCTGGAACTAATTTTGAATTTTGCTTTTTCATTCTTAGGATGACAGCCTTGAACAGTGATGTGATGTCACTTTATCATTTCTGGTGTGAATTCCAGAATATTATAAATATTGTGCACTTTTTATTTTGGTGGGTTTATAAGGAACTAAAATTAGGCTGTAATGTAACACTGGCTTTCATTGTAGTTAAAAGGAACAGTATAGTGCTACTGTCTAGGAAAGAACTTAAAAATGTTTCCTCGTATGAGATAGATTGTTGCCTGTAAATACGGTAGATATCTTTTAAATGTTAAATAACTCTGTGATCCCCGGGGGGAAAGACTTGTTTTCAGGTTATGACTAAATTGTCACCTGTGCTATTTGGAAATTTTTTTTTCCCGCCCATGTTTATTTCAGGAATGTCCCTTGGGCTCTAATAGATATAAAGACCAGAAAGGAGCACAGAAAGTCCATCTTTTGTAACAAAGTAGGAGCCTTTTCAGAATGTAGTTGGGTAAATGATAGGAAGAAAAGTGATAAAAAAGACAGCTTGGTGACTGCTTTTATAGGTGTTTCATTATTTGGCTTGAAGTAACAAGGATTTTGCATCTTAAGGATACTCAACTATATCTCAATATCACAAGAAATTCAACTGTAAATACAAAGCCATCATCCAGAGGTTTAATATAAATTATTAATGGATGATCTGTAAGATACCTGTGTGTGTGCATAGATAATCAAGAACTAACTAAAGTTAAATAAGCTGAAAATTTTATTTTTGAGGCATTATTGTATGTCTAGATAATCTTAACATATAAGTATTGACCATGTTTATGGTTTTCAAAAATAAACTTTTCTTAATGAGTATTATAAGAATGACATAATGGCTGAGAAATTACAAGTCCACCGAAAGTTCTTCCGAGTACTGAAGCATAGGAAGTAAAACTGGAAGAACAAATCTGTCATCTTTAGAAATCTTGCTCTGCTGTTAAGGAGAGGGAGTCCTTTTCTGTGCAGAAAGTATGTCTCCAGTGAAACCAAAATACTGAAGCACATTCCTTGGGTGATACTCACATAGGTTAATAGTCACGTTTGCACTGAATGATGTACACAAAGGAAGGCAATGTTCCTGGCAGAACCACAAGCATCTTTTAGGTGTGTTAGTCACTTGTTATTTCATTTGAAAGTAACATGCTGCTTAAACTTCACAAGGTAAGGGTAAGGTGTTGCAAATAGCAGAAGCTAAAATTTTTATTATGTGCGAATGAGCATCTTTTTCAACAAATATTTACTTTAAGGACCTACTGTAGTTGCAGTGTAACTATGGGTTGGAACTGTATCTTCCCTGTACTAGAAGATCTTTGATCTAGGAAACAGAGTGGCAGGGACATTAAAAAAAAAAAGATAAATCAAACATCCATTTAAAATCTAAAGATGTTTATGTCGAAGGTTAAAATACCTTTGTGTGGTGCTTTATTGTTTTGGAAGTTATTTTAAGTATATTTGGTCCTTCTGAAGTAGATTTGGTAAACTTAATTTTAAACTGCAGATGAGTAAATGGAGACAGAAATTGGCACCTGTTCAAGGTCACATGTGTGGCTGCTTGGAAGCATAGCTGAGAGTGGAACTCGTATCTGCATATTCCCATAGTGGACCTCCCCCTCCCCAGTTTAATCTCTTACATGTCAGTTAGAATTAACCTCTTGGCAGTGCTTATTTCATTTTATAGCTTTTCAGATGGTTCGGGAAATTCTGAAAAGTTAGGGTCACTAAAATGGTAATTGTTAAATAGTTTTTTAAAAATGTGAGGTAGGTCCTCTCTGGTATGGCTCAGTGGATTGAGCTCTGACCTGTGAACCAAAGTGTCGCTGGTTCAATTCCCGGTCTAGGGCACATGACTGGGTTGTGGGCCAGGTCCCCAGTAGGGGGCGCATGGGAGCCCACCACACATTGATGTTTCTTTCCCTCTCTTCCACCCTTTCCCTCTGCCTAAAAATAAATAAATAAAATCTTGCAAAGAAAAAGTTCACAGAAAAATTAAAATGTAAGGTAGAAAATAAGCATGAGGTATTATTATGGAACTACATTTTTAATAAATTAATGGAGCCAAGGTTGCTAATTAACTTTTCTAGTAGAAGAGTTTTTAAAGAAAAGTCAACAATTAGTTAAAAAGAAAGAAGAAGAATATTCTGGGGGACTTTTAAAGATAACTTACAAGTTATTGGCATATTTGTATTAAACTGATGATTATGCCTGTTTTTGTAGCGTCACTAATGAGCTGTGGTGTGCCTGTGCTGGTACCTTTATGCCTTTGTTCATTTAACAAATATTTGAGTGTCAACCATGGGCCAGGCATTGTTCAAAGTGCTGATGACACAATGACAAATTAAGACCAAGTCCTGGTACTAGGTGACATTTTACTGTTGTTTTGAATTAAGTTAATTATAGACTCTCTATACTGGTGTGTAATCAACAGGGCTGACCCTAAGGTTGGGAACTAGACTGCTGTCAGAGTAGTATAATTTCAGGGCTACTAAAAGACGCGTTTGTTCTACAGTATCCTTTTCCTGGCCTTCGGTCCACTGAGTTTACAGCACTGTTATCATTTGCTCCTGAAAACAGGAGTGTGTTCTATCTTCTATCACAGTTGCAGGAAACAGAGCTGAGAGAAAATAAATGAGACCTTACACTGACATGCTGAATTTTGTGAGAGAGGTAGTGGCAAAGTATAATTTTAATAGCAGCTCTTGATTATTGAGCTCTTGCTGTGTGACAGGTACTATGTCAAAGAAGTACTTTAACTCATTAGCTCAGTCAATCACCATGTCATTTCAGTGCACTTAGTGTTATGACCCTCATTTTACAGATTAGAAAACTGAAGCACAGAGATGTTGCATTCGCTCAAGCTCACAGCCAGCGCTTGGAGCTGGAATTTGGATCCCTTATAGTACTTAGCATGTAGTAGTTACTCAAGAAGAAAAAGTACTGGTATATATGCAGACTCTGCGTTTCTGCCACTACGTGGTGGCAGACCGTGTAGGTGGAAGGCCTTGGTGAGTGAGTGATGGGTGGGGAGAGTCGGGAGAGCTTGCTGGGTGAGTGGTTGGAGTTGGGGGGTGAGAGGGGACAGGGAGGGTTATTGTTTGCCTAGCTGCTTGGCCCGCAGGCTTAATCCTCCCTAAACACACAGATGCCTGTTTGTCCAGCTCCTGAGTAAGAGGACAGACAGGCAGACTTGAGGTGATCCTGGTTTTGCCACTCATGACCTTCGGTCAGATTGCTCAGTGTCTCTGGGCTTCAGGTTTCTTATTTGTAAAATGGAGTCAACAATATTACCCAGCTGGTATGGTTCTTGTGAGGACTGAGTAAGATAATAGTACATGTGAAGGACATTTCACGCCGTGCATCATTGCTGCTATGTGGGATTTTTTTTTTTTTTTTTTTTTTTGCCGTGTTTAATGTGTAATGTTAATTCAAAAGGAAGAAAGCAACATATTGGAGATTTGGGTGGAATCTTGAACTTGGTAAGTTTTAAAGGGCTCTGAAGTTTAGGTGTGCATCAGAATTTCCTGGGGGACTGAAGAACAGTTCAGAAAGGTACGCGTAGGGTCTGGGCATTAGCATTTTAACAAGCTTCTCTGTTGATTGACTTGCACACCAGAATTTGAGAACTGCTGGTTTAAAGCTTTTTTCATCCTTTGCTTAGGGAGGGTTTCAACAATAACAACAAAAAATACTGCTTGGATTAACCAGGGTTATAGTAGATGGAAGTGAAATATCAGTTACCAGAATCTCGTCATTGTTTTTTTTTTTTTTTCCTTTTAAGCATATTTGAGGCTTATAGCATTCATCTTGAGAGAATAATGCAGTGTTAAATTACACACTCAAATTTAATTGTAATGAATATTTCAGCTTATTAACCAGCTTCATGTGGAAGTAAGCTAGTTATATTTAATTTCTAAACAATTATACAGATGGCAGTAATATATAAATAATGCCCATATAGGTCTTAAGATCTTTTGAAACTTTTTAATTGGATTTCTTTAGATAATGGACTGCGTTTGAATAACCAGACTTGGCATTGCTAGCTGCATCAGGCGAGGTCCCAGCAGGAAAAGAAATTTCATCCTTGATGGTGCAAACGAAGAGATTATAGACGTTAGGGACAAACAAGGGGTGGTGAAGCACCCGGGAATAGCACCAGCAAGACGCCCTTAATTCCCCAGAGGTTGCCGAGCAGAGAACTGGCGTTGTGCGGCAGGGCCCTGCGGAGCTGCGGCTTTGAGGCAGGCGGCAGGCAGGGTGCGGGGCGGGGGGGTTCCCCGGATCTCTCTTCCCTCCGTCTTTAGCTCTCTGCCAGAGACTTCCTTTTCTTTTTTTTATTTAATTTCATTTAAATAAGTAATCCTATTTATTTATTTACTTACTATCCTCACCCGAAAACGTGCTTATTGATTTTAGAGGGTAAGGGAGAGAGATTAGAGGGGACGGTGGGGAGACAGAGGGAGAGAGAAACGTCAGTCTGTTGCTTCTTGCATGCACGCCAGCTGGGGACCAAGCCTGCAGCCCAGGCATGTGCCCTGCCTGACGGGGAATCAGCCCTCGGCCCTCAGTTTACTGCATGAGGCTCTGACCAACCAAGCCACGCTGGCTGGGGCTGACTTCCATTACTAGAACCCCGCTGGGGAGCCTAGGTCTTGATCTGTGCAGGCTCATCCTCCTGGGGCAGAGCAGAGCAGAGAAGGGATTTGGGGGGGGGGTGTTGTGGAGCAAGTGGAAAATTACTGGGGCATTGATTAGTACCTTTGGGAATTTGTAGCATCTCCTTGGTGCATTTAAAACAACTTTTAGCGTTGTGATACATCCTGCAAAATTCTTGAGAGCAATTTTCTTTTATATGCTTAAAAATAGATTTTGAGAGGGAGAAGAGATAGAAGAGATTTTTTTGTTCCACTTATTTTTGTATTCATTGTTTGATTCTTGTGTGTGCCCTGACCGGGATCAAACCAGCAATCTTGGTGTATGGGGTTGATGCTCTAACCAACTGAGCTACTCAGCCAGGCCCTTATTTATGCTTTTAGAAAACAGTTTATTCACTTCCTCATTTACTCAGAATACTATTTTGGGATCTTTTGGCAATCTATATAACCTAATGAGAAACATAATTTAGGTTTGTTAACATACTGCACTTTTTCTTAATATATTGTTTGGCCTTAATGAGGTTTTCTGAAATTTTCTTTATTGGATAGCCTTGGTTTGATAGAATCACTGTTTTTCATTAAAAAAATATTGTAATGACTGTGTTTCAAAAATTCTGGCTAGAATAATCCTTGGCTTTGTGGAGCGTTGTACTTCTCTATTCACTTGGACTCTTGATAGCAAAAAAAAAAAAAAAAAAAAAAAAACCCAACCAAACAAAAAAAACCCTAAATCCCCCCAAAACACAAGCTTGATGTAGCAAATTAGACTATTATGAAGTTCTCATAAAGTCTTTAAATTTCTTTATAAATCTGTTGCAATTTGCTGTTATTCAGCTGCCTTTTGCTAATGCTAATTTTATCTAGTTATTCTGAATTTTGGTTAAAAGTCTAAATCCAAGCTCTTTATTTTGGACAAATTCCTGAGGATTACCAAAAAAAAAGGGTTTCTCTCCTTAAAGATATGTTGTGAAGTTTTGTAGTATATGAGCAGTACTCCTCCCAAAACAATTAGATTATGGTTTGTTTTTTCTTCTTTTGAGGGTTCCAGGGAAAAAGAAACACACGATTTTATTCAGGTTGATTAGCAGCTAGACTGGGTGCTGATCACAGCTTCCGGAATAGGAGGGACTGTATTGTCTGGGGCTGAGCGAATTAATCAAATAACAACCACCTGGCTATGACATTTTAACATAAAAATAAAGGGTACTTCTAGATGGAAATGCTATAATTGGGTCATTTTTTGAACAAATACGTTTTTCATCTTTGAAAGAGTATCATGGGGAAAAAACAGGTTTGGAGTAAACCAGTATTTTTGTTTGGGGCAGCAAAATTATGCTTAGAGACTTATTTTTGTCTTTGTCAGCAATTTAGTTCAAGTTCATTGTGAATTTCATAAGCCAATAGCATACAAGATAATGTTGCTTTAAAAAAATTAGTTGTTGACATACAATTATATATTAGTTTCAAGTGTACAGCACAATGATTCCACATTTACGCACCTTACAAATTGATCACTACAAGTCTAGTAACCATCTGTCTCACCATACAATTATAATGATATATTGATTACATTCCCTATACTGTATATTACATCTCTATGACTTATTAGGATAATGGCTCTTAGTAAGCCAGTAAAGAAATAATGTGCTCCAGAGCAGGGATAGATAATTACACTGTTGTTCCGGGCAAGGGGAGGTGAGAGGAATAAAGTCCAAATTTAGATTAGGTGCACCTTTTTACCTGAGTAGGCAGGCACTCAGGAGAGGGTACCTGGCCAGGGGAGAGCTGACACCCAGCTGCTCTTGTTGCTGGGGCACGTTGCTAGGGAACCATGTTCCTTGTCGATGAGCAGAATGATCTTTCCTGGGACTGCTTCTCCGTTTCCACCTCTGTCTAGGGGGAATCGCCTGACCCAGACAGGAGCTAATGTACCTAGTGGTCTTCAGAGAGCTGTTTTTGTCAGCCGAGTGTCGCCTTGTCCAGATCCAAACTCTCCAAAAGTCATCACAAGTTCTCACTACCCTCTCAATGTCCCCTTGCCGTGGTTCCTTCTCTGCATGTTCTTCTCCTGAATCCTGAAGCCCCGAGTGCCCCAGTGGGGCGCCCAGCCGCTAAGCTCTTGAGTGGTAATCAACAACAACAGATGAAATGATGACATCCTGACACAGCTGACTTCATTCTTCTGTCAAAACAACTTCTAAAAACAGCTTTTCTTTGTCTTGTCATAAACAAGTGCTTCAAAACACCTCTATTTAAGTCATAAGCAAGTGAATTTGAAATCATATCAAACTCATACACAGCAACCAAGTATTGTCTATGCTTGAAAATCATACATTTTGATATTTTCTGTGTAAGTGGGCTTTTTCTTTTTAAAGGAGAGATTTCAGACTTTTGTGGTATCTTCTAAAAACATATTGTTCATTTTGATTTGACACTGATAGAATTAGTATCCCGCAAGAGAGAATTGAGGCCATTGGTTTTTCCATGTTGTGCTCTTTGAATTTCCCTGATTTGAGGATTGAGTTATTCCAGAGAGAGCTTTTCTCTGGTTCCTTGTGATTTTTTTTCTAAAATTAGATGAAATAGCTGTGTTTTGGTTTGTGGGCATGATTTGCAGTCTGTTATCCTTTTGGTATTTGGGGGAAGAACAAAGTGTATGCTTATGTATGTGTTTTGAAGAGGAATGTATTAGTTTCTGTGCTTTTCCTGCCTGTCACTGTTGACTTGAAGATAACTAGAGCAAGACGACCGATGTATCTGTTATGCTTGGGCCTGAGGTTTCAGACAGAACTGTGGCTTGTGCTGGCCCTCGAGATAATGGAGACAGCAGATGAGTGTAAAGTGTAAAACTAGTTATCACGTACACATGGCTAATTGAGGAAGTTTGTGTTAGTCTGAGAGGGATTTGCTATCAGGTGTGGTAGTGAGGGGAGGGGAGGAAGGGAATTGAATGAGTTTGACTGCATGACCAGTTGTTACTACAGATGTTTTTAGAAATCAGAAAAAAGAATTTCAGTTAGAATTTTGTATTTCATAGGGAGACATTTTGCTGATAAATTTGCCTTTTTGAGGGGAGTGCCACATCAATTAGGAATGTTTAAACCACTTAATTTTTTATAACTCATCTCCCACTTAAAAAATTTAATCTTTGTTGTATTTTTTCCCATTACCATTTAGCCCCCTTACACCCTCTTTGCCCCAGCAATCACCACACTGTTGTCCATGTCTGTGAGTCCTTTTTCCTTTTTGTCAATTCCTGCTTTACTTTGGTGACTTTGAATGAGTTGCTAGCAAAAGTGGAGCTAGCCTGATTGTACATACAGAATGTTAGTATGTCAGGAAATGGGCTATTATTTATGAAAGGAGTGCTTCTGGAACTCATCCAGAATCCCATGGACTTCGCTCATGTGCTCTAGGATCCCGCTGTGTGGCATGAAACGTTGACAAAGGCTACTGTTTTCAGTACGTGTAGACAGTTGAGTAGGTCACCAAGATTTAACAGTCAAAGGTTTATGTCACCAGTTGGGAGGTGGCAGTAGGTTAGGAGGATGCATTAAGTGAGTGATCCAAAATGACCCTAGAACAGTACAATTCTAATAATTCTTGAGGGCCAATGACGTGCTACTGCTTGAGTATTTTAGAGTTATTTTCTCACTCGATCCTAACGTCGACCCTGTGGGGTAGTTCTCAGCATCTCATTTCATAGCTGAGAACTGAGGTCTGACTAGCTTGCTAAGGGGGTGTAGTAGTGAGGGTCACGGTCTTCAGGTGATCTGGATCCAGAGTCTTTGCTTTGTGCGTTCTTTTAGAGATTCAGAACTTTGAAAACGCTCCTTCAGGATTGAGTTGTTCCGTCTTGCTACGTCTAAGGAAGGACGATGACATCATGACACTCATGCAGCTGTTGTCTGCTTTCAAGTCTAAGGTGGGCACCTCCTCTGTGGCTGTTTGGTCCTCGCCCTCTGGTTTCTGTGCCTCACGGTGCTCCAGCCTCCCCTGCTGCTGGTGAGGGAAGGGGGACCTTCTGGCACGTAAAGTCTAAGCCATCACTTACCGTTTTTAAACACCATAACAGCTACCGATTTTAATGTGTGCTTTATAAATTTGCTTTAGACAAATGTGTTCTTGTAAAGTTTTGTGTAAATTAAATAAGTAAAGAATTAAATTGTCATTTTTGTATTACTCTGGGAAAACTTCGTATTTTTTCAAGGATCCCAATAGTGATTTCTTTTGCAAAGGGAAGAATCTTTTTGTAAAACAAATTATTGTTTTCTAAAAATGATTTTCTAAAACAATCATTTACAGTAATATGTGTCTTTCACATGTTACCTTTACATAAACATAGGTCTGGCTGTATGCACACCTCATATAAATATGCCTAAGTTAAGTTTGAGCTCATATTTTGCTTGATAGTACTAATAAGGAATTAGAAAATAGGGTATGTTTTTCTTAAATAAATACTATTCATTAGATTTTCACTAAAATATAGTTTAGTAGGCTTATCTACACTAAGAATACTCTTTTAAGTGATAGATTGAGGGCTGATATGTAGCACAATAGTAAATTGTTTTTGTCATAAAATTTATCAGGTAAATGCTAGTGTTCTATTTAAATGCTTAAATCAGTGTTTTACAATATTTGAAATAAATTTTCTGAAAATAACAAATTTTAGAGAGGTAGTTTTATTAAAAATTATTGTAGTTGAAAGCAAACAAACCTCTGTTTGGAATGTAGCCTTGGGTAAAATAGTTTTTTTTTTTGTACCTAATACCAAGCTAATGAGGCCATGAACCCGGATTCGTTGTAATCTGCCTTCCGTCCCTAAACACTCAACAGAGACTGCTCTGTAACCTTCTGATTAATAGGTTCAGTGGCCTCATTTAGATCATTACTATTTTCTGACCTCTTCAGCTCTTGACCAACTAACTCTCCTTGAACTCTCTCCTCTTTGCTCTGCGGTCATGCCCTCTCTCAGCTCTTCCACTTTTTCCTTTTTTATTATTACTGCTTAGTTTTCCCTGCCTGTGCCTTTAGTGTTCATGTCTCATAAAATCCTGTACTTTGCACTTTGCTGAACTCACTCTTTTCTTATTTTTGATAATTATATCAGTCCTGTGGTTCCAGCTCTTATTCGTATGCAGATTTCCCCCAAGATTTCTTTCTGTATCATCTTGACCAGCATTTCTAAACTGATACTCTGCAGCAGCAGTTTTCAGCCAGTCTGCCAAAAGAATTTTTAAAACATGCAATACCTGACTGTTTAGGCAGGGACACGGACCCCTTTTTCCCTCTCAAATAAAAAAATGACGACAGCCAACACAACAATAGTTGTCCAGTTTGAATGAATCAGAATTATACCTATTTTTTTGTCAGATTGGCAAAAAATATAGCTTTTGGTGTGTGGCAGAATTTTAGTGATTAGTTTATGAGTGCCATGAAATGAAAAAGGTTGAAAATTGCTGCTCTACACGCATCTTAAAATTTCACAAATTCCCATTTTGTCCATCTCCTTTTAGAAGCTTCTGTTTTCTTCTGTTCCCCTGATGATACTCTCACACCCTAGTTGTTTCCGCTGAGAATGTTTTCCTTTTCACTTGCAATGTTTGCCGTTTGCCAAACCCTCTTTTCCTTCTGGGAGGTTGTCCTTCACTTTCTATCCCCTCTGACCAAAGCAGGCCTTACTACTTTCCCTTCCATACACATCTCCCCATATTTGGCTCTTTTCCTCGATGTACCGTCAGTCTCTCCTGTGCATTGCCATTAGGGTTATATTTCAAAGTCGGTATCTGACCGTAATATTCTCTAGTTCAGTAAGGATCCATATTAGCCCTCCAGTAATACATTTTAGATCCAGACTTTTATTGAAGGATTTGAAACTCTCATGTGGCCTAATCCCTTGGCCTACTTTTTAACCTCAGCACTTGTCACTTTTCTGCCATTGCTGTAGCCCTATTGATCTGCTCCCAAAACATGTCCTTATTCTCTCATCTTCTTCTAAGAAAGATTTTATTTATGTATTTTTAGAGAGACTGGGGAAGGGAGGGAGAAAGGGAGAGAAACATCAACATGTGGTTACCTCTGGCACGCCCCCTACTGGGACAACTGAGGCATGTGCTCTAACTGGGGATAGAACCAGCTACCCGTTTGGTTCGCAGGCCAGCACTCAGTCCACTGAGCCACACCAGCCAGGGCACCCATAGTCATATTCAAACAGACCTTCGTCTGGAATGTGCTTTCTTTAGTCAGTTTTACTCATTTTTCAGGGCCTGCTTGAATAAATCTTACAAAGTAGCTTTCCCAAATTTACTGTTTGGAGTTACACCTATGTTATAATATTTGTCACAGGTTATGTGATGTCTCTCTTCTTTAGTTTTTCCCTAACTCTCACTAAATTGTGAAATGACTAGAGAGTGTGACCTGCCTAGGAAAAGATTTGATAAAATTTTATGTAGATTAGCAGATCTTAGGTCTTAGGACTCCATTACAATGTTAATTATTGAGGACTCTATAAAAATTTTGCTTATCTTTTTGGTTTTATTTATCAATATTTACTGTGTTAAAATTAAATTTAAAAAGTATTTAATTCATTTAAAAATACCGATTAATGAATGTGTTAACAAAGGGCTCATTTTATAAAAAATAACTATTTTCTTTTTTAAAAAATATTTTATTTATTTATTTTTAGACAGAGGGGAAGGGTGGGAGAAAGAGAGGGGGAGAAGCATCAATGTGTGGTTGCCTCTCACATGTTCCTTACTAGGGACCTGGCCTGCAACCCAGGCATGTGCCCTGACTGGGAATCGAACCAGCGGCCCTTTGGTTCGCAGGCCGGTGCTCAATCCACTGAGCCACACCAGCCAGGGCGAAAAATAACTATTTTCTAAAGGAAAAAATTAGTGAAAAGAGTGACATTGTTTTACATTTTTGTAAATCTTTTTATTGTCTAACTTAACAGAAGATAGTTTGATTGTCATCTGCTTATGCGTTCAGTTTGTTGCATTATGCTGTTTTGGTTGAACTGTATATGAAGAAAATCTAGTCTCACGTAGACATATCATTGGGAAAGGAAGTACTGATTTAACTTTTTCAGATAATTCTGTATGTTCTTCTTTAATACTTCACTAAAACTCAGCAAGTGGTAATTTCTGAAAGTTCCAAAGTAGAATCTTTAACCTGTCAGTGAACTCTGTTTTGTACATTGTTACATTACAGTTTGTTGGCCTGTTTTGCATTTTGGATCTTTTACCAATGCATGACTTTATAACACGATGTATTGGTCATTTGGAATATGTTTCACTGAGTTATGCAGATTTTCTAAATTTATGTAATATTAAAATCATATTTTGATCTCAGCAGAAAAGTCTTTTTAAGTATTTAAATCTAAACAGCACAAGCTGTTATGCTCAGGTGGCAGATACAGGTTTTCCCAGATTCCGCTTTTCACTTGAATTTTACCATTGTCCACAAATACTTGTCACTTGCTTTCCTTGAAGTGACAGGCTTCACTCAGAAAACAAACAAATGAACACATAAAACCTGTTTCCCAGAAACCAGAGTTTGAATAACTAAGGTTTGTTAATCATTCTCTCCAATGAAAATGGTGTTTCATGAAAAAAAAGTCAATCAGTTCCTGAAGATCAGAACACAAAACATTCACACAAATATTTTCCTTGAGTCAACCATCATACTTTGTACTTTACGCCCAATTTCTGTTTTGTTATATAGAATATAAAAAAATTGTAAATTTGAGGATCAAGATCCAATGAAATCAGTACATTTTACTGCTTAATCAAATGTATTCCTTTTTTAAAAGATTTTATTTTATTTTTTAAACAGGGGAAGGGAGGGAGAAAAAGAGAGAAACATCAGTGTGTGGTTGCCTCTTACACACCCCCTACTGGGGACCTGGCCCTCAACCTAGGCATGTGCCCTGACTGGGAATCCAACTGGCGACCCTTTGGTTTGCTGGTCAGTGCTCAGTCCACTGAGTCATACCAGCCAGGGTCCAAAGGTATTCTTAAGTGAAGTGTCATTGTCTTTCCTGTTGGTGCAGGTGACCACTAGTATGGCTTGGCGCCACTACCTTGATTTTAGATAAACTGGTAGAAGTTTTACCCATTATTGGTTCTGCATTATTAGGGCAAATGTGTTAGTATGCAAATAGTTTGACCTTGTTTGATGCTCTGAAAAGCTCATAGGGATCTCCGGGGTTCCATTGACCACACTTGAAGTGCCAGTCTAGATAATTGTTGACTTGAGTTGTGAATGTGTTCAGGTTTCTTGTAGACCAGACACATGGAAAGCCTAGAAAGGTTGAGTTAGACGTTACCACAGAGTTAATTAAATTCCAATTCTTTATTAAGAAGTTGAAGGAACAGGTTTAGACAGATTAAGAGACTTGGTAAAGATCATTCAGCTAAATTAATGGCAGAACTGAAAAGATAAGTCATATGGCTTGGTTAATTCAGAGTTCACTTTTTCTGTCAATGTTGGGCAGTTGAAAAAGTTAGAGGTTATTTCAGACTCATTTTATATACATCTGTGACTAGAAAATAAACATATCTATGTAATAATATGGATACTGTCAAATACAATTCCTTAGGGGATAGATTTTTGAACTCCATAACCCAGAACTCTGTAACCAGCTTTCACCTATTTTATTTTTTGAAGGTCACATATTTATTACTGAATCAACCTAGTAGTGCGGAAAAATGTTAAAGAGAAAATTCATTGTTCCAATAAACTTCCCAGTAAAACACGCCCAGCTCTCCAGACAGTAAGGGTCTTTCCAGTGGTGTGGTGAGCAACCCAGACAAAGCATACATACTTGAGCAGCTCATGTGCAGTTCCTTGTAGGCTTAGCTGGGTTCCCCTCCATTGTCTCTTCTTGGAGTTGTGCCTGTTTTTGTTACCAGTTTTCGTCTGAGTCCATCGGGGAATGGGCCGGTGGGCTTCCCTTGGTTGGCCAGGAAGCTCTCAATCCTGAAAGTCTGGTGAGAAGGAATGGTGAAGCGGAGGCAACTGCCAGCTTCATCTGTTTTTCTTACCTCCTTTTTTCATCTAACTGAGTATGAAATTGCTTGCTGTGATCAGTTGGCAGGTTATGTGAGAAATTGGGCAAGTCAGCAGTTCATGTATAAACATTGTTTTAAAAAACCCTTAAAATATACCTTGGTAAAAATCAGTGTCATCAGTGTGACATTTAAGAGAATGACATAGCGTATGAATGAGCCGTGGACATGGACAGCGACGTGGGGCTTGACCGTGGTCAGAGGGCAGGTGGACTGGGCGGAGGAGGGCAAAGGGGAAAAAATTGGGACAAACGTAATAGCATAAACAATAAAAAATAAAAAAGAACAACATATTATGTATAAAAGTGAAAAATAATTGAGCATGATTTTAGAGAATATTTCTTTTAAAAATAATTTTATTATGGAATGTTTTAAGCACATTGAGAAAAGAAGAGCATATGAATCACTGTGTACCCATCACCCAGATTCAATGGTTAGCAGCTCCTGGCTCCTCTTACCTTGTCCTTTTCTGTATCAATAATTATTCTCCCTTCCTCTGGATTATTTTGAGTCAGATTCCAAAGACAATTTTATCATCTGGAAACATCTCAGGACAGAATATTTCTTAAAACTTAAAATTAGGCATTTATAGTGAAGTCAGGACTTGTTATCTAAAATAAACTGGATTTACCTCTTAGGAGTCATTTCCGGCCTAACCAACAAAAAACTGAAACCAGCGCAACATCCCTTATATCTTGCCGTCCTTGTTCTTTTGCCTTATTTCTCTTCCCTTCACTCTAAACTTCTTGAAAGAGAAGCCTCTGTTAGCTGTTTCTGCTTTTTCTCTGTTCATTCTCTTCACTGTAGTATCATTTCTGCCTCAACTATTCTGAAACTGCTCAAAGATTAGCAGTAACCTTCCCATGTTCAAATCCATTGGTCTATTTTCAGTTGTCAGCAGCCCTTCTCCTGCATTTGGTGATGCTGACAGCTCTTTCCGGTTGAGACTTCTTTCTCCTTCGGCGCAGTACTCTCTCCCAAAGTACTTTGAATGTACTTCATCCCCATCGTTTCTCATTCTTCCTTTAACGCGTCAGGTTGCTGGCCTTAGTCTCATTCTCTTTTACTGTTATATTAGTAATTCTCTACTCTGTCAGACTGGTGCCCTCTTTTCAAAACAATTGTTTTGCAATACCCCATCTACTATACTGATGAGAAATTAGTAGACAAAAACTTACATGTATGTACATATCTATATACGTACATATATTTGTATGCATAAAATTAAAAATATAGTAACTTAACATAAAAGTCATTAGAAATTGCATGTATCACAGTGATTAAATATATTAATACTTACATTAATAATATTAATACTTATAAATGATATAAATTTGAATTTAAGTACCCGTTTACTTATTAATTATATGTTAACATATGTATTTCAGTATGTGGAAGTGCAGATACTTCAATACTATAAGACAGAATAAAATAATGGATGCCAGTAGCCATACGTAGCACAGTCGTGACTGCGGCTGCTGCCAATTAGACCAACAAGTAGGTTCCTCATACCCATCACTTCAGTATCATGATCAGCGTTGCTGACATGACTTTCTCCGAAATGACAAACACCTTTTTATAAGGTTCCAAATAAAGGACAGTCTTTTTCCATTTACTTGGTATTATATTTCTGGAAAACTCAATGTATACTAAAACAATGCAAAAATATTTTTTTGTGTGTATATATGTATACACACACATTAGATTAGATTTTGGGCTTGTCTATCTTCTCTAAATTTGCTGTTTATATTGCTTTCTATGCATATTATTAATGACATCAGAATAATTTGAAATAAAAAGTAAAAAGTTCTTAAACCCTTTCACACAGGAGTCGTATCAGTTTGGACTGTCCTTCTAGATGGACATTTGTTGTGGCTGCCGTAGCTTTATTGAGTTTTCTTCGACTTATTCTTGAATGTTGTATGACTGTCTTTAAGTGAGACATGGAAGCATTTAAATTCTTAGTAGAACATACAAAAAAATTAGTGAAATAATAAAAACATTTTTATTGATATACTGAAACTATAATGTTATAAATAGTGAGTTGTAAAAACACAATTCACCGATTCTGCTCAAGTTAATAGCAGTTTGTTGCATTTTTAAACTCACTACAGAAATAATATTTTGCCTCCCCATTTTACTATCAGCATTTTAAAGGTCATACCTGTTGCAAAGTTCATAGGTAACTTTTTCACTTACAGTTTTAGATTATTGAGGTGACAATAGTCTGGTTTATTTTGGATCTGAATTTAAGTACAAGAATTTTGTGAGAGAGTTGTGCCTCGGATGTAGCAATCTACTTTTTTTACCTTCAAGGTGTTTGTGAATTTGAGGATGAACAAAGGTTAGAAGGAAACTTTTGCTGTAAATATATTAATTATTTTGCCATAGGAAGATACAGTGGGGAGATTGCTGTATAGATATGTCAAGAGATGTCATAACAAGATAGTGAAGCCAGAAAAGTTGGCATTTGTGCTTCCTGCCATTACCAGAACCAGTAAGAACAGACAAGGATTGAGTCTTTATGGGACCTTTATTTAGATGCCAGCAATCTGAAAAGATGGTGGTTTATGTACCTTAAAAATGATCTTAATGTCTCATCTCAAGCGGACCATTTTATAAGGAGAAGAAAAAGGTAGTTGAGGAGTCTGGGAAAACAGGTTAATCAGAAATTGCAGTCTAGGGGCGATTTTCATCTGTTGATCAACAGTTCTTTATCTGCATCAGGATGTTCCCTCCCTGGGCTTGCGTCTTGCTGGAACACAGTGGCTCAGATACCATCTCCATTTCTTGCAGACCCCTGGGGCATAAAGGTTGAATTGCTTGTCATCCTACGGGAGGCATGTAGGTCATCATTCCAGTTCTAGAATAACAGCTTTCCACATGCATTAATCACGTAAGCCTATCAACTGTAACTACAGCTAAAATCTTTAACTCTTGAGTTCCCCTATCAATACCTATTTGAAAACATGCCAAGAAATAATTTTCTCATACGGTTTATTACTATACAGTTAAGTATTTGTTCTCTCTTTAGTATTTGAACTTCTGAACTACCCCCCTTTATACCTTTCATTTTTTTCCAAGGACTGTTGTTTATGTATTTGAAAGTCAGATGTCTTTTAATTGATTTATCTTTACTGATTTTTTAAATGTCAGATTGATAATTTAGCTGATCCTTAATAGATAAAAATATAATTAAAGAATCTTAGTGTTGTTAACAAGGGTATTGTAGATGGCCTTGCCTAAGAAATATACAGAAATATATTGTGAATGTATAAGACACATAATGTAAGTTAGGAATGCTTTTCCTCACAGAAGTTTTCTTTGTAAAAGGATTCTGCAAAGGGCTCTTTTATTGGCCTTTCCTAAAGTGTGTGTGTATCTTCAAGAAAATGATGAATGAATGTATGTTGTAACTGAAGATAAAGTTATCTGCACTTGTTTCCTTATCAAAGCGTAGTATTTATAATTGTACACCAGATGCTAAGTGTATTTCTCTGTAAATTAAAGGGAAAAAAGTCAGCTAATCAAAGTTACAACCTGAACATTAAAAATTCCCCCAAATTGTATAAGACCACATGAAATCTTTCCCTTATTTCTCCTTGCAGTAAAAATGAGACTTTCCAAATGATTACTGTATCAATGTGAAAGTGATTGAACTTCCATTTGTTACTGTTAGAAGTGAAAGAGTAAATTCAAGGGTTCTCAAAATCCTGATACCTAGCTCACACAGCCTAGACCAATTAAACCCCAGATCTTGGAGGGTGAGACCTAGGCATCAGTAATTTTTCATAGGTCCCTAGGTAATTTCAGCATACAGTTCAGTTCTTTTACTTTTTTTATATTAAATCTGTGTAAATAAAACTTTCAAATACTGAGGAAACTAACACCAAAATATTTAAAAAATTTAGTTTTTGTACATTAATTGTTAAAACTGTCAGTCTCATGAAGTTGTTAAATGGAGCATAATCTATGGCAGAGATTTAAGAATTACTGAAAATTATCAAAATAGTATACTCATTCCTCATTACAAAATTTTGAAGCAGAAGTTAATTCTGTTGCATCTAGTTATTTGTTTCCAGGCAGATCGTATTTAAACCACTCAAAACAGGTCATTCACCATTATATCTTTATTTTAAAGTGCTTCTGAGATGAAGTTTCTGTAACCTCTTTTTGTCTTTCGTGCTTCAGGAAGATTCTTCTGTCTAACCTAAAATGCTCTGTCTCTATATTTTACCTTCCGGAGATGTAGGACATTTGATCATTGGTGTATATGGATACACATGTACCTTTACGTAAACACAGTTTTTAAAGATTATTTATTTATTTTTTAGGGACATGGGAAAGGAGAGAGAAAGAGAGGGAGAGAAACATCAATGCGAAATAGAAAGGTTGCCTCTTGCACCTGCCCCAATTGGGACTGAACCCGCAACCCAGGCGTGTCTGTCCTGACCCCTAGGGGAATTGAACTGGTGACCCTTAGCTTTGCAGTACAGCGCCCAACCAACTGAGCCACACCTGGGCTGTAAACACATTTTTAATTCTTATCATTCATGTAAGTGAACACTGAAATTATTTCTTTCACTCTAGGTAGCCTAAGTTAGGTAAACCTTTTTCATTATCCAATCAGAAAATTCTCCTTCTTGACTGCTATTTTACGTCTTAGTGTAAAGAAAACATTTTACATTAGGAGCCCTCGTTTAACTAATCTTTCTGATGAAGAGGAGGTAGTGGTGAGGAAATGACTAAAACCAGTTCAGAGGCATCAGGATGGAAACAACGGAGATGGTAAAAATGGGTTGGATTTTGGATATATTTTTTCCCTTAACTTTACTGAGATGTATAATAAAATACAATAAAAAAACAACAGTTCAGACACAGTGTGGAGAACCCAGATTCTGGAAGAGCTGGGAACAGATGGGATCAAGAGCACAGGTGGAGAAGTCAGCTCTGAAAAGCGTTAGGCAAGTTCAGGTGTGGATGAAATTACAGAAGTGTTTACAGTTGACAAAGCAGAGTATTGAGGGATTTTATACCTAATCGCATTTTTCTCCCCATCAGATGGACATTAGGTCATCATAAATTTTTATAGGGTGGAGATGGTATTGGGGCCTGTATCGGAGTGCGATACTTGGAGACAGGGTTATGAATGTGTTAGTTATCCTGTGATTTTAGTAAATATACTGATGATTAAAGTGAATTGTTCAACTACCCTGTTCAAAGATTTAGATTTTAAATATATTTACCTGACTTTTCAGGAAACATTGATTCTGTGAGGTAGGAAAATGACTATAAGTTTATCTGTGTGCTTTTCTGGTTAAATTTTTATAGGTGACAGTGGTTAGTAACATTAAAAACACTTAACAGACTAATTCTTTTTATTAGTATATTTTATTGCTTATGCTATTGCAGTGGTCCCATTTCTTCCCCATCATTCCCCTCCCACCCACATTCCCCCCTTTAGTTCATGTCCATGTGTCATAAGTTCTTAGCTTCTACTTTTCCCACACTATTCTTGCCCTCCCCCTGTCTATTTTCTACCCACCATCTGTGCTACTTATTCTCTGTACCTTCCCCCCCCCTCACTCCCCTGTTGCTAATGCTCCATGTGATCTCCATTTCTGTGTTTCTGCTCCTGTTGTATTGTTTGCTTAGTTTGCTTTTGTTTTAGGTGTGGTTAGTATCTGTGAGTTTGCTTTCTTTTTACTGTCCTATATTTGGTCTTCTTTTTCTTAGATAAGTCCCTTTAACATTTCATATAATAAGGGCTTGGTGAGGATGAACTCCTTTAAGTTGACCTTATCTGAGAAGTTCTTTATCTTCCCTTCCATTCTAAATGACAGCTTCGCTGGATAGAGCAATCTTGGATGTAGGTCCTTGCCTTTCATGACTTGGAATACCTCTTTCCAGCCCCTTCTTGCCTGTAAGGTCTCTTTTAAGAAATCAGCTGACAGTCTGATGGGATGTCCTTTGTAGGTGACTGTCCCCTTATCCCTTGCTGCTTCTAGAATTCTCTCCTTCATTTGAATCTTGGCTAATGTAATTATGATGTGCCTTGGTGTGTTCCTCCTTGGGTCCACCTTCTTTGAGACTCTGAGCTTCCCGGACTTCCTGGAAGTCTATTTCCTTTGCCAGATTGGGGAAGTTCTCCTTTATTATTTGTTGAAATAAGTTTCCCACTTGTTGCTCTTCCTCTTTCCCTTCTGGTACCCCTATAATTCGGATGTTGGAATGTTTAAAGATGCCCTGGAGGTTCCTAAGCCCCTCCTCATTTTTTTGAATTCTTGTTTTTTTCCTGTTTTCTGTTTGGTTGTTTCTTTCTTCCTTCTGGTACACTCCATTGATTTGAGTCCCAGTTTTCCTCCCATCACTACTGGTTCCCTGTGCGTTTTCCTTCATTTCAGTTATTGTAGCCTTCATTTGTTCATCTAATTTGTGACCAAAATCAACCAATTCTGTGAGCATCCTAATCACCAGAGCTTTGAACTGTGCATCTGATAGGTTGGCTACCAGTGCTTTGAACTGTGCATCTGCTAGGTTAACTATCTTTTGGTTGCTTAGATGAATTAGCTCTGGGGCTTTGATCTGTTCTCCCATTTGAGCCTTCTTTTTTTTTTTTTTCTTTCTTGCTCTGGTCGGCTGTTACATAGTGAGGGGTGGAGCCTTAGATGTTCCCCAGGGCGGGGCAACCCAGTCAGTGGGTAGTGACGCTGTATGTGGGGGCAGGGTCTGAGAGGGCACAATGGTGCTCACTCCACTCTCTCTCGGATTCCAGTCCCTTCCGCCGCTTTCCCCAAGCAAATTGGGCCCTTCTGGTGCTGATTTCCGTGTGGGTGGACTTGTGTATGTTCTAGGACCCTGTGGGTCTCTCTAACGAACTCTCCTGTGAGGCTGGGGTTCTCTCCCAGCACCTCAACCCCCACAAGTGTTTCCAATGGGTGCCTTCAGGCTTCACCTCCTGGCGCCCAGGCCCTGGGTTGCGCAGTCTGTCTTGGTGCTTGTTTTCGCCTCGTTTATCTGCGCGTGAATGTGTGACTGTGGTCAGCCACCCTGCGTGCCTTGCTTGGTCTGCGCTTTGCCTCCCAACGCTCAATAACCGCTGCCTGGGCACCTGAGGCGCGCTAACCACCGCCTGTGTGCCGGGGACCACCAGCTACTGCTTCTTCCTGCTGAGACCCCTCTGCGCCAGGCTCTGACTCTGCCCCTCTTACCGGTCTGGGTGAATCGTTGTTGGACTTCTATACAATTCAGTTTTCTATCTGTTCTGATTGTTTTTTTTTTTTTGGTTCTATATTTTTGTTGTCCTTAATCTTGGTTGTGAGGAGGCACAGTGTGTCCAGCGACGCCTCCATCTTGGCGGGAAGTCAACAGACTAATTCTTATAATTATGATACAGACTTTGTAAGATGTGAGTTGAGACAATTGGTGCAAATACTATGCTAGTGATAGTGGTGAGAATAGTAAGAATGAAACAGTCTTTGGCAACTTGAAATTTGTATTCTAGGAGGGAAGAATGTTTCTGTATGAAGGATATTGAATTTGCCCAAGTTTTATATAAAATTATGAATATTCCTTCAATTATAATTAGTAAGTAGGGATTGGAATGTTTGGCTTGATACTAAATTTTATAATTGAACCACTGTGAAGAAGCTAGGGTTCAGAATAAGCTGCAGAGTTGGAGAAAATTTTAGGAAACTGGAAGTGATTAAAATGGAAAAAAACTTAATGAGGTGATTCAGACGTGTTTTCAAATATAGAAGGAAGTGATAATATATTAACCAGCATTTTTTTTTTTTTTTACTGAAAACAGAGGAAAGCTTGATCTTCAGCTACATTCTGAGGGATTCAGACCAGTTTGTTCATTCATTCATTTAAAATCATTTGCCTGCCTACAAAGTGGAAGCCCCCTGCCAAGTCCTAAGGCACATCTGTGATCAGTGCAGACATGACCTCGCTATCATTAAGCTTATGTTCTAGTGGGGAAGCAGAACATCAGACAAGTGTTTGTCATCTGGCTGTACTTCAGAGATGTTCTGTGGGTACTATGAGAGCGTTTTGACGGGGAAAGAAGTGAGAAGGAACAGTGTAAGGTGGTGGTAAAGCATTAAGATAGTTATAGAATACCTTGTGACTAAAATTAACTCATTTTGGCAGTGAGGGGATTATTCCACATAACCAAAATGGAGTGAATAAGAATATTTGCTATTTTTGTCACTGTTATTGGTATTTTGGTGAATGATATTTTAGTATTTTTTTGGTGTATGTATGTGTGTGCCTATGTATTATTATTATTATTATTATTTGCCTGAATATTCTTTACAAAAATGAAATTAAAGTAAAATAATTCCTTCCCCATTTTTGGAAGACCTTAAAAATTAAATGCATTTTTATTTCTATAAGATGGTTGGGAAATTTCATTTCTGCATTTGCAGTGGATGATTCTTGGGTTCTCTAGTGCTGCTGGATAAAGAAAAGCAGTTGTCCTTAGATAACTGTCATAACAGTTTGCTGTAGCCCCAGCTTAGTAACACGTGCTTGATGACTTATGTGAAGAAGTGTCCGTTTATGATCCAGAACAAATAATGTGTTTTTGGAAGTGTTGTACCATATATAACAGGTAGTATAAATGTTTTTTAATTTTTATATAATTAAGTGGTTATGAATTATGTATTTGTTTTCCCAAGACTATTATTTAAATGCATGGTATATTTTTGCACCCAGTAGTATTGATAAATTCATACTAATTATAGCCTCTGTACAAATTTAAAAAAATTAATAGACTTCTCTCCTATAATCTTAATAGTTTGAATAAACTTACATTTATTTTCGACATGTTATTATTATCCATGTGTCTTTCTACTACTATATTGCTGATGTCCTCCTGTATGCCACTGGATCTTTTTTTGTCACTTCTAGAGAATGAATCTACTTTAGTATTTAGTGAGTATTGATTCTTTAGTGAATATTGAGATATACTGAAGCAATTTAGGTGTTTTTACTTTTAGTGTATCAACTGTCCTCTGTTTTTTAAAAAATGGCTTCTTACGTGATCCTTAGAATTTCACGATGTATTTCTTAGAGATTTTCTTTGGTGAGCAAAATTCAGGAAACTGAGTTTCCCCTTAGCATTAATCCCCTCACTTGCCCAACTTGTCAGGTGGTTCTTAAAACTTTGGGTAGTTTAGATCGGGGAATATTTTATTGTAATGTACACAAGATTGTACTTTGATATTATCATTTGCACATCGTAAATAGGGTGCTGTTTTTGTAGTACTTAGTTACGTCCCAGTAGGACCGGTGTGCTCTCTCCAGTGCATGTGATCTTCCTCCAACTCGGACTGTGCTGTTGCTGGGTTGCAGGGGTAAGGTCAGAGTCTAGACAGTAACCGGGCTGAGCAAATTATTGTGCGGCTGTGAGCAGTCACGGAAGAATGTGTGCTGGTCACCTCTGGGTCAGGAATACGTATGGAAGGTCCTGCTGCCTTGGACCTGGGCATGGGGGGCTGGGCTGGCCCTTGTCCTTCAACTTTGAATAAGACATGTTGGCAGCTTTCCAGATTGGAAATAAGCCTTCTCAAGTTCCAGGCCTACCTTTGCTCGTCTGAGGGCAGTGTATGCAGATAGCAGGCGTCCGGGGTGGATGCCTGGCTTTGCCAAAGATCAGTCTCCTGTCTTGAGAGCCTTGCTGCTTATCTATTGACAGTCTGGGAGCAGATTGCGAAATACAGGTCAGGAGGTGTATATGACCTGTAAAAGGATCCTCTCGTTTTCCAATTAGGCTATTCAGGGCTTGAGCTTTGTTTGGTTGTTACTTGTTTAATGCTATTTTATTATTGGTTCACCATTTTTATGTCTAGTCAAAGTTTAGTGATACATTTGTTTGAGGGAATATGGCCTTATCAGAAATTCGTACTGCTACACTCAGAAAGGCATGGAAAATGGCTTTCTAATGGCGTTGCTGGGTGCATTCATGGTAACTGTAATTAGTGCAACATTAAAAAGGTGGACTGAATACGAGGTAGTTTGATAGGTAGAATGCATTGGTGTTTTGTGTTCCTGGGATGTGCAGCATATCACGGCTGTAAGATTTCATACTGTTCATCTCTTCATACCTTGTTCAAAATGTGCCCCTGCAGTCTCCTTTGTCCTGCTCCTTGTCCTTCACCAGCTTCCCCCTCCCCCGTCAGTCCCCCTGCCTGTGAATACCTCGTGTTAGCACTTGGTGTTGTGCAACAGTTTACTTATCTTTCTCCTTCAGTAGGTTGTAAGCATTCTTGTGTGTTCAGGGCCTTGTACTTTGCCCTGTTACATTAAATCCTCAATAAATGTCTACTCAGTGAATAATTTCATTGCAAATTCACATAGCAAATGTGAATACTCGTATATTGTCTACTTGTAAAAGTTTTCTCAAATTATAAGTTCTAGGTCATGTCATCTACATAAAAGCTCTTAGAGGTGGTGAGATTGGGATTGTTAAGGGCTTAATGAGCCCAAGCACCAAGAATATTGCTAAAAAACATACTCCCCAACTAGTGGTGATGGAAAGAAAGAATATTTAAGAACCCTTTCTTTAATAATTTGCGGGGCATAGTACAGGATATTGGCTGAGACAGGATCATTTTCATATGTGAAAACAATTTAACCTCAGCTTTTTATAGCTGTTTGAGCTAGAGCATCATTTTCAAAAATCACAAAGCTAAATTTAGTAATTTGGGCTCATTCCCAGTTTTAAACTTCCATCCTAAGGTTTGTGTACGACTTTTTTTCTGGCCTCAGGGTTGAAGAAGTCCGACAGAGTGAAAAAGACTGTTACACTTGTAAACACATACGTGCTTGTAGGACCAATTTCAGTCTTTATGGAATTCATTTTATTTTTGGATGAAAGTTATTTTAAAGGTAACAATGTTTTTAAATTATAAAAGCAAGAGCTATTCTTTGGAAAGTTTGAAAAATATGAAATATGTAAAGGAGAAAAGAAATTATAATACCACCACTTAAAAATAAGTATCGATATTTTATATACCATTTATATAAAATGTGAAACTTAGTTTATTCATTATACATATGTTTTTTATAAACATGTTTATATAAAATTTTAAAACTTGATTTATTAGTTAATTCTTCTTGCTGGATCAGGTAGATACTATGCTCCACTTTCTTCACGTTGTTTTCTTTTATTTTCCTAATTAACTGTAATTTGTCTGGAATTTATTGTGGCTCATGGTTGGAAAGTTGTTTTAAAGTTGTAATATTTAGTCATTTTTCCTTTTGTCACTGAGAAAGAAAATTCTGATCTTTGGAGTTGTTATTGGGGAAGTTTTGTTTTAATTCCTCACATTCTTTATAAAAGTCCCCTATATTTTTTGAACAATACTTTTTACATTGTGTTCATTTAAAGTAACTAACTAATCGGTGAATGCATTCATTTGCCAACAACAAACCAAAACAATACAGATATAGTTCATATTCCCACAGGACACCGCCTGGTTCTCATCATCTAGAAACCGATCACAGTTTTCATTTTGGTGTGTATACTTCTATATCTTTTACCACAGTTTAAAGTTATAGGCTTGTAGACATATGTAGTTTTGTGTGTGCTTTTTGATATAAAAGAATACTTTACAAAATGTTTTGCAGCTTCGTTTTCATGTACCAACAGGCCTTACGTATCTGTGTTGACAGGTGAAGTCCCACCTCACTGTTTTTGGCTGCTGCTGGACTGTCTGTAGTCCAGATACTGCAGTTTATTAAACTGTTTTCTTTATTGATAGGCATTCAGATTGTTTGCAGTTTTTCTCACAGGGCTGTAATAAATGTCCTCGGTGTATGCTAAGGAAGTTCAGAGAGTTTGCTAGTTTGTAGTCTGACAGAGCAGCTTGATGTTACCGCTGTTTTAATATCACTGTGATGGGTAAAAAAAAGTATCTCATTATTGTTTAATTATATACTTGGTACTTCCCTAAGGGGAAATACCAAAATTTAATGATTACATGGAGAAAATAGGGATGGCTGCTTGAAGCATAGACTTTGTGTTTAAGAGGTAAAGTGTTGATTTAACATAAAGAAGCACTTAATTTTTTCCTCCATTTCATTTTAGTTTTCATTTGAGTAGAGCTGTAACACAGGGAAAAAGTATTATTTACTGTGAAGTTTCCAGAATCAGTTGTTTTACAGTCTAAGACCTTGGGAAACATTTCCAAACTTGACAAAATTCAGTTTGTTTAATAAAATATGGAACTAAGGCACCATGTTATATTGTGATTTAGAGGAGTAGAGAAATAAGAATAAATTTTAAAATGGTTTGGAAAATAGGCAGGTACTGTACTAATTAGAATTTAAGTATATAATTAAGAGTGTAGCTTTTGCAGTGTTAAATTTAAATATTTGTATATTCAGGATGGGTTTTGGTTAGTAGTAGCGTGATCTATATGATAAGCAAACCGAAACAAATAGGAATATAGTGCTAGAAGGAAGTGATCACTGGAGACTCCGGTCAAGATGGAGGAGTAGATTCAACACTGTGCTCACCTTCTCCCACAACCACGTCAAAATTGCAGCTGAGTTCCGGCATAGCCCCCCTCTGAAGACTAGCTGAACAGAGCTCTCCCAGCTAAGGATAAGAGAAGAAGCCGCATTAAGACTGGCACAGTTCACACGGCACGGGGAGGAAGAAGAGGGAACGACCGTCCCACACATCTCTCGGGAGGAACCTCTTGGCTGTTTTACCTACTTTTCCGAATGGCTCTGTGGCTTTGCTCCTTATTCTCTTTACAGAGCAGCAGCCTTCCTCCTGCGGTTTTCTTTGTAACTGCTCTTGTTGTTTGTGTGTATAAATCTGTGGTTTTCAGTAATGCCAAAAAAAGAGAAATAATCATAGAATACCCAGCTAAAGTTCCTCACAAAGTTGCCTTTCATTAGTGCTACTTGTTATAATGTGTCAGTTTTATTTTAGGAACTCTGTGTTGTATTCATTAACATTTCGGGGTCATGGCAAAAATCATTGTGAAGATAGGACACTTTAATTATGCATATTAAAATTCTACTTAAGCATATTATGAATTTTTTTGTTCTTTACAGGGACAAGTTAATGTAGGTGCTCGATTTGAAAATCTGTACGGATGAACTAATAATGGTGCACATCTTCCTCCTTAGAAACTTCTTCCTTATTCTTAGCACCTGACACCACGTTGGTTATACAGGCTCTGACCGGATATACCTTGTTTCGCCATTTAGGTTGGAGAGGGCTTTTCCTCTGCATCTGTTCGGTTAACAAAGATTTAAATAATTCCCACCACTGCATTGGATGATGGCAGTACATGGGTAAGCAGGATACGATTTGTGTCCTTAAACTAAGGAAAGGTTAAAACTTAACAAGGAAGTATAGAACAAAGCAGAGAGAAACCAATGCCATACAGAGTTAAAAGCAGGTACAGAGGGAAGAGTACCTCATTCTGAAAAGGGTTATCATGTAAGACTTCAGGGAGGTGATATTTGCTTAGTTTTTGTAATAAGTAGAAATGCAGTATGTGGTAATTGAAAAATAAAAAAAAAAAGCAAAACAAACAAACAAACAAACAAAAAAAGAAATGCAGTATGTGAAGAATGGAATGGGGGAGAGGCGTTTCTGGTGGGAGGAGTGCAAATTGTGCATGTGAAGTGGTGACCTTCCAGTGTGCTTGGTGCGCAGGGTACCTGCTAAGTGCAGCAGTACCTTTGGAGAAACGGGCCCTTTCAGTGTCGTGAGAGGTCCACCGTCTGAGTGCCTTCATCTCCAAAACTGGGTTGACGTGTTGATCTGTGCTGGGTGATAACTCAGCTTTCCTGGTTTTCAAGATTGCGTGTGTTTCCTCTAGTGTCACTTGCAGAAACTGTTTCTATTCAAGATAAGATAAGACGAAGGGATGGGGGGAGTGGGGTGTCACCTAAACCGCACAAGGACAGATGAGGAGCTGTGCTGCAGTTCCGAGTGAAACTAATTATTCTCAGTAACCTTACTCTAAACATTAAAGTGAGGTGAGTCTTGTAAATTTAGAGATAACTTTGGAGTGGGCTTCACAGTTTTTTGACTTACCAGAATTTTCATAAATGCATTTCCTGTGCATTTTGTATCTGAATTTGCACTAGGCATTTTGTTGGAAGTTAGTGATAGGTTGAAATGCAGTTATTCATTAATTATGTTAATTCATATCAGTCAAATAGCTTTATGTTGTTGTGGATTTATCTTGGTTTCTGTGCCTTTTACTCATATGTCCAAGATGATGGTATGGTATCTTGTTGCTGCTTCTTCCACAAAATCTTATGTTTTAAATTTTCTTTATAGCTGGTTAAAAAGAAAAGTGGAAAGAAAAAGACATGATGAGTCATTTAGTATGGTGATATTTTCAAATCTCCTCTAATTTTCTCTTTGCCTACATTTATTTAGTTTATCTTGCTAAGTGAATTACTGTTTTCTTAACCAGTTTGTGCTTCTGGTTGTTACACTTTTCATCCTCGTTCTGATATCTCATCCCTCGATTCATGTTTCCCTTCTTTTCTTTCCCTTTTCCCTTTTAAGGCTTGTTTCCATCTGTCCTTATTTCCTTGCCCCATATCTATTATTTTTGTGCTTACTATCTCTTACGCTGAAAACAGATTCTCTGTTCGTCTGACAAGGATTCTGGCTGTTTTTGTGAATCTCTCTGAAATCTACTTGTTGCAAATTTAGCTTTGGACAAAAGAACAAGCGATAGTCTTTGATATCCCCAGATAGTTTTTAGACTCTTTCCGCAAGATACCTCTAGTTTTCTCCCAAGTTTTATTTTTATGTGTCCTTTGGGAAGTTTACTGGCATAAGGTCTTGTTTTGATTTGAAATGAGAATTACTGCGTGGATTACATGATTGGGTTCACTGAACTGGTAAACCCACTTGTGAAATTAGGACAGTGAAACAGCCTTGTTACGTGAGGTTTTCAGCATTCCTCACTTTGTTCCTGTATTTTGCTGGCAGCTGACAGGGTGGAGCTCTTTATTTTAATAATGAAATATTTTACAGAGGGGGTAATTTATACCACTGAGGTGGTTTTTGATCTCTCATTTGTTGTTGTTTTAAATATCCTATTGTTTCAGTAATACTGAAACATACCATTATTAGACAAGCCCTTGGGCTGTGTCTAGTGGTCGATAAAATTGATGATTTTGACACTAAAGGCATTGTTATGGCCATTTTTATTGTATTTGCCAGCATTTTTGAAAGAGTTGGAAATTACCTTTTAGATTGAAACACAGTCGCTTGAATTTTACATTTATCTGTGAATCTTTAGAGTGGGGGAGAGCAAAAAGACAGGCTTTGTTTTAGGGAGAAGTCACATTTCTGCTTAAAGGTAAAAAGGAATAGAGGGAAGGAGTTCGAATTTAGTTCTTATTCATCAGAGTTTGCCTTCAGCAGGATTGTAGTGGGAAGGACCTTTTGTGTGAATGAACTGAGAGATCCTGAATGCAGGTAAGTTTATTTCAGGGGCTGGGGGTTAAGAGAGAAGTTGGAAATAATTAGGGTTGGGCGTAGAGAATGGAGGTGAAGTTAAAAGCCAGACTTAGAAAGGAAAAAAAAAAAAAGCCAGAATTAGGAGTGTAGTAGTAGAATCAGGCTGGGGAAAACCAGCAGACCATAGGACGGGGGCGGGGGGGGGAGTAAGGAACAGAACAGAGTGAAAGGGGCATGTGTACTTCAAGGAGGCAGAGGAGAAGAAGAGGGTGGAGCAGGGGAGTAAAGTACCAGCCTGTTGAGATGGAAAACTCTTGCTGTAGTTTGAACCCATTATAGACACACTGAAAGCGATTTGTTGATTAATTTGTTAATTCTTGGAACTGGTAAAGGAGACACAAGTGTGATGATGTAAGGAGTCACTTTTTGGTTAATTTTAATTTTTTCCCATTTTAAGTTTTTCCCTATTCTGAGGTCATGAAGATAATCTACTGGATTGCTTGCCTTTCACATGCAGTTTTGTAAACTCCCTTACCCTTCCACCCCGCTGGTGTAGAATTTTTGGCCATGATATGAGGTAGTGTTACAGAACAGGGCCAAGGGGGGTACGATATACTATTACTGAAAGGACCCCCCACTAGGTTCAGTTGTCCACTGCCAGAGAAAAGACGTCTCTCAATGCCAGAGATTTGTGAAAAGGAAAGGAAATATTTATTTAATGCTATACAGACTTAAAGTAGTGACCTAATGTCTTCATTAAAATATCAAAGTCCTTTAGGATACCCACAGACTTACACAGTCCTTCCTTCTCCCTCTGCCCTAAACTGAGGAGCAGTATTTCAGGAAAAGTAGTAGAAGTCCGTGATTCAGGCTCCTGGCACCATCAGCTGTGTCACTGTCCAGGCAGGATCTCTAATTAATCCAAAGCCATGGGGCACCTTCTCATGGCCCACCAACAAAAGTCCTTGTACCCTTCTTCCAGGCAAAGTCTCTCCTGCTTCCTAGGCCACATGGCCAAAGGGAACACCTCAAAGCTGTGTGGTCCTCTTCTACCAAAGCTGCGGGGATCTCCACTCTGGCCAAAACCATGTGGTTCTCCCCTGGCAAAGTTGGGGGGAGGTCTCCACTCTGCCAAAACCACGTGGTTCTCCCCTCAGTGGCTGCCGTGTCTGGGTTTAAATCTCCATGCCAGTCTTCCTCTGTACCCCCATTTCCGACTCCTCCTACAATCAGTTACACCTGCCGGCATTCCTGTATTATTCCAAGGTTACTGGGCTGCCATTGTGAGTCTAGGCAGGTGTGGCCTCATGTCATGGAGCCAGTCTTCCCCAAGCTCTCACACAGGCGCTATAACCAGGGGGAGCTGCCCCCCAGTTACATTTTGGGTGGAAGTCCCTTCCATCCCCCTGGTTCAGAGCATGGCTACAGCTATTTAACATTTAACATTTATTTAGCAACCAGTTAAAGGTCATAGACATGTTAAATGACCAGGCCAGAGGTTAGCTGCTAAGCTGTTGCTGTACAAAACAGCTCTGCATGTTCCTGCTCCATGTGTCCCTTCCCCCAACTCACCCCTGAGGGGGAGGGGGAGAGGACATCCTGTATATCTTTCTAATATTTCCTGGACACCTTGAGTTCTGGACCCCATTCCAAATCCCTATTTGGGGCCCCCCTCTTGGCTGCACACTGTTTCAATAGGACTCATACTTAATTTTTTCCTAATGTATATCTAGTTTTCCTGGTAGCCTTTATTGAAAAGGTAGCCTTTTCCTTTGCATCACTTTTATTCTGCATTGCTACTTTTGTTGTGAGTCATGTATTAATATATGTAGGAATCATTGTTCTGTTTCATTGGTCTGTTTGTCTATTCAAGTGCCATTTCCTTACTGTTTAATTATTGTAGCTTTATAGTAAATCTTATTTTCCCATCTAGTTCTTCTTTGAGATTGTCTTGGCTGTTCTTGACTCTTACATTTCTCTATAAACTTTATTTTATTTATTTTAATTTTTATTTATTTATTTTTAGGGAGAGGGGAAGGGAAGGAGAAAGAGAGGGAGAGAAACATCAATGTGTGGTTGCCTCTTATGTGGCCCACACTGGGGACCTGGCCTGCAACCCAGGCATGTGCCCTGACTGGGAATCGAACTGGCGACCCTTTGGTTTGCAGCCCACGCTCAATCCACTGAGCTACACCAGCCAGGGCACATTTCTCTATAAACTTTAGAATCAGCTTGCCGAATTCCAAAAAAAAAAAAAAATCTGCTGGAATTTTAATTGAGATTGTATTGAATCTAGAGATTGCTTTGGAGAGAATTATCTTCTCATTGTAGTCTATTGTTTAATCTTCTTTAGTCTTTGTTAATTTCTGTGAATGATGTTTCATAATCTCATAGTTTTCTCTGTGGTTGTCTTACATTTTTTTCTTTTTAACTTTTACTTTGTTCCAATTTCAGATTATCAGAATTACAAGAATACCCTACCAAAATCCCTGCGTACCCTTCACCCATATTCCTTAAATGAACACCTTACCACATTTTCTTTACCCTTGTCCTTCTCTTTCTAAATATACGCACACCTGACACTTAGAATTTTTTGAGTATAAGTTGTGTACTTACACTTGCTTCTTTACCAAAAAATCTTTACCCCATATTTCCACAGATAACATTTGCCAATAATATTTAAATTCTGTAGACCTTATGTGGGAATCATGAATTGTCTTAAATACATCATTCATAGCAAAGGTGAACCCCAGGTCATATGCTGCATCCCGTTGTCATGCGCTTTAGTCTCCTGTCACTTGGAACAGTTCTTCATCTGCCTTTGTGTCTCATGAGCTTGAGACTTTTGAATAATTCAAGCTCGTTGTACAAGGACTCTAACTGGGTTTGTTTAGTATTTCCTCATGATAAATTCAGGTTATGCATTGTGGCAGGAGTGCCACAGAAGTGGTATGATGGGCCAGGACTTTTATTTGATTAAGGGAGTATCTGCCTTCCTATATATAAAGCTCCTGTTTTCTGCTTCGTAAGTAATAAGTATCTTTGGGGAGATGCACACATTTTTAATTAGATTTATTTCTGGGTATTTGATATGGTCTGATGCTATTGTAAATGGTAAATGTTTTTAACTCGTTATTGGATTTTAGGGCAACAAAAGTCTAAAAGGCCACAAAAGTGGAATAACACTACTGTTTTTCGAACAGTGGCTAGTTACTTGCATTTTTGGCATTGTTAGTCACTGAATCTGGTTCTCCTCTGGATTTCACAGAGAGCATGCACTATACTACAATTTACCATAAAATACCTGCTTCCTACACACATTTTAGGACAAACTGCCACCAGAAACAAATCAGAACAAATGCATCAGGGGCTGAGCAGTCTCAGCAGCAGGTGATGCCCATTTGCAGGGCTCTGCCAAACAGGAACTGGACGGGCTGTGAGCAAAGCAGGTGAGGAGTGTTAAGGAGTGAAATATTTTAAATATTAATAATTAACTGAGGCACGGCACTGTATTTTCTGCAAAAGAAAATAAACCTTTAGTAACATGCTAACAAATTTTATCTCCAAAGAGATTAGTGCACTGGCAAAGTGCTGTGAGAACAGTGGAGGGCTGTGGACAGGAGGTACCCTAAACACCCAGCCTTGCAGACCCCAAAGTAGTGATGACCTTCACCGGTCACTCCCTTTGTCAGGGGTCCAAAAAAAAACTTGCAGCATGAACACCTACCTGCTGAACTTTCACTCTAAGCAGCAGACTTTAAGGAGTCAAAGAGGAGTCCCCAGCGGCCAGGGAACCAGATAAACACATTAAATGTAAACTTAGAAGACAGTAAAATGGGGCGCAACCCCCATTCACACCGCAGAGGTGCGGACAGGATCCCTAAAGTAGCTGTTAGATTTAAAAACTGAACACACCTCGTTTCCCCAAGAAAACACAGTGCGTAGAAAATTCAGGGGTAATTGGAAAAATCATCAGAGACCTGCTCAGTGAAAATAAGCTGCTGAACTCCAAAATCATAGGGCTGCAGTGCACCCTCCGTTCACTCAGGACGCAGTGTCTCTTGCTGCGTAGCAGAGAGGCAGTTGGTGAAGGTCATCAAATGGCTTTACAGAGCAGCTTTGTAAACTTTCCTTCTGGGCCAAGGTTAGGCCTATGCAGATTCAGGCAGCCCTGCAAGGCCTGCGAACAACAGGATTTCAAAGTTCCAAGGTCTGGCTCTTCCTTCCCAGCTACCAGGGCAACACAGAGACTCTCCTCTCAGGTTACATTTTATGTTTTGAAATATGGGACCATCTTTTAAATATTCGTAAGGCATTTATTTGTTAAAACATTCATTGCCAAAATTTCACAGTAGCTTGAAATTCAGATGAGTCTTTACATTTCTGTACTGAGTTCTCCACCTCAGTGTATCAGATAAAAACACCTCTCTAGCGATCAGTGTTACCAGCATCCATATGGTGAGCCCATGGTCTCAGCCTTACTGTGCCCTCGGTGAACCAACTAGAAGTTAATACTGCTCTGCTACAAGGTAAAAGCTTGTGACAACAACTTGTTGGAAAAGGAGTGAAACTTTGCAAAGTGCACTTTAAGAAGAGGTACTTTTGCTTATGAAAAGAAACCAGTGAGTCCAGTAAGAATAATAAAAGGGAGTATTTTACCGTTAGGCACATGATTTATAGTGAAGAATTCAGATGTTGTTCTGCTGGTCCGGGCTGCTAATATTCCCCTTGTCCCTCCTGCGGGCTCCTCCATCAGGTATCCCGAAGCCTTCATCTGTGGAATAAGAATGTCCACAGTCCTCCGCAGTACAGGGTGTTACCCCCCGCACCCCGGTTCTCTTGGCAGATAAGTCCAGTGTTCCTTAGCTTTCCAAAGTAGAGTAGAAATCTTTCTCCAAGCTCAACAGTATGTTTTACTACGTTGACCTGGTCTGTCAGTCTGGCTGTTTCGTCATCCTTGATGCCCACACCGGGACTCTTTCACGCCACACTCAGGCCAGCGGTTGTATGAGTCATGGTGGCCTCCGTGGACCTGCACTGCTAGGGCTGAGCGGTTTCGTGGGTTTGTTTGGAGTGGAGCCCCAAGGGAGGGAGCAACGGCAGTTTCTTGACCTTGTCCGGCAGTTACAGGGTCATGGTCTTTGCCATCATAGTTTGCATCGGAAAACTTCTTGAACCACCAAACAATTTCAAAATTGTCTTGAAACATTCCTTTTACTGATTTGTCCGCAGGAAGTATTTTGTCAACATCTGTCCTCTTTAATCCCATTTGTAGTATTTTGAAGTTATGGATGTATTCATGTTCCAGTTTAGCTTGGAATTTTACTTCAAGGCAGTGGAGCCAGGGAACAACAGCATGTCCACAAACTGACAACAGGCAGCCCCTGAGCACAATTGGATCTTTGTCAGATTCAGCTGCAGTGACTCATTGATCCAGGCCAGGACATCATGTCAACTTAGGTTATCACTGATGACTGACGTTCAATATATGTTCTGTGTTGCCACCCTTCAAGGCCAGGCACGTTCATGGTATTCGTACAGACAGAAAAATGTTCACGGAGCCCTTGGGATGGCTGACATGCCTTTATTCACGGGTGGGTAAGCCACGCATGCTCAAGCTGCATGTCTGTCTGCATGTCCCAGGTCATGGCCCTTGCTCCCCAGCGTGGCACCCAGCGTGGAGGCCCTACTTGTTTAATACTAGAGGTGAACAAAGCCAGAAAAATGCCAGAACATTATATAACATGGCACAGTTGGGCGCACGTAAGCTCACTTCATGTTATGGGAACAGTTTATCAGACTCAGGCTCAAGGCTGTGAGAACACTGGTTATCATGTTCCTTCAAGGCTGTGGGAACACTGCTCCCCTTAGCTACCCAGACACCTGGGTGAGGGAGCCAGGCTGCCTCCACCTACCCTGTACGTTCCCTGCCGTCTTTGGCTCTGGACGGAACCGCATCCGCTGCCAGTGCCGGCTCGGGTTCTGTTTTCATCTTGTTCAAACCGTCTGATCCCACCCGCCCACGCCATGCCTGACCTCACACGCACACCCGCCTCATCACACACCAACTTACAGACATCGTGGTTTATAGTGAGTATTTCTCTAATGATTATAATGTTGAACATCTTTTGTGTGTGTGTGCTTTTTTGCTATTTGTAATAATTTTGAGTATCTTTTTATTGATTGACTTTTTTGAATATTAAAGTTGCCTTCCTGGAATAAAGCAGATACAGTTGTGATGTATTATGCTTTAAATTTATTACTGGATTTGGATTACTAATATTTTGTTTAGGATTTCGGTATTTATATTCATTAATTTTATTATTAAGGTTACCCTACCTTTAAGATGAGTTGTTGAATTCTTTGCACGAGGGTATAAGATGTGTCATGTTAATTCCTCAGTCATTTACTTTTGAGAAAGTGATGGATGTATTAAATATATAAGAAAAGTTGAACTATGTTTTCACTTTGTAGCACAAACATGTAGGACTAAAAATTTGTTTGCAGTGCCTATTTGAATATTTCAGAGTATCCAAGATACAGTTAGTTCTGCAATTTATCTGTGGTGCACACTAAACTTGACTGTGTATGCAACATTTATAGAAGTTTTATTATATCCTTGGATTGAGAATGCATATGTGAATCACAATGATACCCATCATTGGGTTTCTTCAGTTGAGTGAGAAGAACATACGTTAATATTATAATAACATTTTCTCAGGCACCTGTGGGAAAAGTGTGTGTGGGACAAAGTGGGGACAGAGATTAGAAGGAGTGGTGGGAAGAGATTGGGCTGAGGCAGGAGAAACTGCAGAAAAAGGTGATGCTAGGGCTTTGTTCTAGAACGATTTTGTCAAAGGAAGCGGTTTGAGCAAAAGTGTGGAGGTTGGGTCAGCTTGGAGTACTTGGGGAACTTGAAGTAGTTGAGAATGGATGGAGAGTTTGGGTCTGAGAAAGGAGCTTAGAGAAAATAGTTACATAAAGAAGTAAGCTTTTGCCATGTTGTTAAACAAGTGAAAAAATTAATGCTAATATGATATTCCTTCATATGCAGTTTACACTTTCACTAAAAACAATGATAGGGTTACTCTGCATGCTAAAAGTCGGTGTAACTGATGAACTGAGGGAGGATGCTGAGAGAGACGTAGACTGACTTGCTATGTAGATGGTTAGTTTTAGGTCACGAGTCTCAAAGTATGTTTATGCTTTTCAAATTTGTGCCAGGCTCTTCAATCCATTACTGAGTTCCACTGGCTCTAAATTATACTCTGATAACCATCAATTCTAAGGTACGCAGTTATTTTATCTCAGTCTTAAAGAAAGGAGATGCCGATTTGTGCAGTAACTCTTAGGACAATTGCTCTAATTTTACACTTAAGGAAAGTGATGCTCAAGGTGAAGCAACAAAGACGTGTTGGATGTCCAGGCTGGATTCAGAAAAAGCAGCACTGCGATCTACTTGTGAGCCTTGGTTGGATGCTGGAGAGCGGCAAAGAATTCCGGAAGGTTAGTTCATGCCTTACAGACAGACAGCAGGACGGTAAAGCCTTTGGCCACTTGGATCATTGTGGACTATGGGTTGCTCTGGAAGAACTGGGCGTGCTTCTGTACTGGATTGTCCTGACATGCAGCTTGTTTTGTGAACAGGAAGCCCCTGCCAGGACAGAATGTGGAGAGACAGAATGGCTTCCTGTTGGCTAAGGTGTTAGACACAGGTACACTGTACCTGCCTATATGTTTAGTTTGTATGCAGAACATAGTATATGAAAAACTGAGATAGACTCAGAGGAAGGAGGAGTGAAAATTGGTGGGAGAAATATCAATAACTTAAGATAGGCAGGTGATACCATTTTTTTTCTGGCGTCAAGTAGCAGTGATTTCAAATGACTTCTGATGAAAGCAAAAGAAACAAGTGCTACAGCAGGACTGCATCGGAACATCGAGACGATAAAAATTACGACTACAGAAGAAATACACAACCTTAACACAGAGAATGAAAACGTTGAAATTGTTAAAGATTTTGCTTGCCATGGTTCAGCCATCAACTCAAATGGAGAGTGCAGTCAAGAACTGGAGAGAAATTAGAGACTTGGAAGGGCAACAGTGGAAGAATTAGGAGAGATCATCAGGAGCGAAGGTGTGTTACAGGAGACCAGGCTAAGGTCATCTATACTCCTGTATTCCTAATTACTAGGGATGGATGTGAAAGTTGGACAGTGAAATAGGCTGATAGGAGAACAATGGATTCATTAGAAATAAGGTGCTGGAGTGGGGCTCTGCAGATGCTCTGAACCACCAGAAAGATGAACAAGTGGATCCTTGAGAAAATAAAGCCTGAAATAATGCAAAACATTGCTGAAGGCAAAAATGACAAAACTGAAGTTGACCTCCTTGGGGCATAATGTGAGAAAGTAGGGTTCTTTGGAAAAGCTGAAAATTTGGGGAAAAGTAGAGGGCAGCAGGTACAGAGGAAGACCAAGTGTAAGAAGTAGTGACTCCATAAAAGAAGCTGCAGGCGTGCGTCTACGGAAGCTGAGCAGGGCAGCTGAGACCTGGACGTTGTCCGGAGTTAGAGCTGACTCAGCGGCACATAGCATACATATTGCTGAAAAAGAAAAAAACAAAACAATTAAACAAAATAGCCAAATAAGTAATGTCACACCATTGATTGCTAAATGCATCTTAGTTTTAAATATGTTAGCATGTGAAACAAAGTACATATTAAAACTGTTGAGATATATGGTATTTCACTTAATCCTCTCGATGACAGTTTTAAGTGAGTATTACCACCTTAAAAAATCACTAGTATGTGTCATAGTTTTTCAGAATAGCTCTTATAGAATAATCAAACCTGTGGTTGTTGACTTCTCAAATGCTGAATTATACAATGCTATAATACAGTTAATTACTCTTTATTATTAAACATTTAGCTTATTTCTAAGTTTTTTTGTTTTTCTGTCTTCTTCCGTTTCTCCTCCGCTTTTCCTTCTTCCTCTGCTTTTGTTAAGTACTACCTCAGAAAATATCTTTACAGGTAAAATTTTGATTATTTTCTTAAGTATAGATGCCTAGAAATAGGAATGCTAGATCAAAAATTCTAAACGTTCTTAAGACTCTTGTGATATGCATATAGCCATGTTGCTTTTCAAAACTGTAGCTAGCTGTTTACATTTTTTCATAACAATGCTTAGAGATAAAAGTTCCACTGTACTTCTTTAGTGTTGGTTATTATAATAAATGTTTTTCTGATTCTTCTGTAAAAATGGTATCTCATTTTAATTTGTATTTTTTTTGGATTGCAATATTGAAGATTTGATCACGTTAATTTTATAGGAGCTTATCATTGGTGTATAAGTTTTGGGAATTTTTTGTGGTTATAGTAAATATAAATTAAATATAGGTGTAATTATGCAGCTGTCAGGACATTTTAAAAAACATTTTAAAATTGGATTTATTGGAGTGACGTTGGCTGATAAAATTATGTGAGTTTCAGGTATACAATTCTACAGTATATCATCTGTATATTGTATTGTGCGTTTACCACCCCAAGTCAAGTCTCCTTCCATCATCATTAATCCCTTCTTGACCTAATAGGACATTTTTAATTTCTAGATTTATTTTTGCAGTAGCATAATAGCTGTGTTTTTAATTGTAAAAAATAATTGATGCAATTAGAAAATTTTGTAGTGTTAAACTTATTTTGATATGTGGCTCAGTTGTGGGTTTTTTCTAGGCGAGATTTCATGTTTTAGAGAATTAATGAACTGTGTATTTATAATGTTTATGATCCAGTTAATGCTGGGATACAGTTGTGATTGCTGTGAAGTTTGATTAAGTATCTGAAAAAATTTAAAATTATAATAGCACATGCTTTAAATGTGATAAGATGTGCTATATAGTAAGTGGTAAAAAAATGTGGGATTTAGTGATAAAACAAAGATTCTGCTAAAATCCATTTCCCTTGAATTTGTTCCATTAATAAAGAATACTTTATCAAGGAGACTGATTTTTTTCAGCTGATTTAAGAATGAAAAAGTTATTTCCACTCTGATCTTTTATGAAGATCTGTTTGAATACTTGTAAAGCAGAAGCATATGGGTTGAGTTTTTTAAAAGATTTCTTTTGAGCCACATTAACTGCTATTTCCAAATGGCTTTGAGCAATATATATTGCAGTGCATACGTGAGTCTTTTTTGGGGGGAACAAAAATGGGATGTTATATAATATTTGCTAAAACGCAGAGTTTTCTTGTGTCATGATATTTCTAATGGCAGGCTTTGATAGAAAGAGGTTTTTAAAAGAAAGTAGAAGAGTTGGCACACTTCAAATGAAAGCAAATGGATGGACAAAGGAGAGCCTTGTCCTCATGCTCTGTGTTGTGAGGCTATGGATGAATTATTTAACAGCCTTTGTTTTTGTATTTGGAAATGAACACAACAACATGGGTCAGTGACTGTTCATATTGTAAAAACAGTCAAATTCTGATACTGTTTTGAAGACTTGGTACTCCTGTTCTTTGGTTCTAAGTTTTAACTTAACCTGGATTTATTTCACGGCTTGATCTGATCCAGAACTTTTATTTTATTTTATTTTATTTTATTTCATTTTATATTTTATTTTATTTTTTATTTTTTAATTATTTTTAAAATATATTTTATTGATTATGCTATTACAGTTGTCCCATCTTCCCTCTTCATTCTCCTCCACCCTGCACACCCCCTCCCACCCACATTCCACCCCTTTAGTTCATGTCCATGTGTCATAAGTTCTTTAGCTTCTACTTTTCCCACACTATTCTTGCCCTCCCCCCGTCTATTTTCTACCCACTGTCTGTGCTACTTATTCTCTGTACCTTTTCCCCCTCTCTCCTCCTCCCACTCCCCTGTTGCTAACCCTCCATGTGATCTCCATTTCTGTGTTTCTGTTCCTATATTATTGTCTCCTTAGTTTGCTTTTGTTTTAGATGTGGTTGTTAATATCTGTGAATTTGCTGTCTTTTTACTATCCTATTTTTTATCTTCTTTTTCTTAGATAAGTCCCTTTAACATTTCATATAATAAGGGCTTGGTGAGGATGAACTCCTTTAACTTGACCTTATCTGAGAAGCACTTTATCTTCCTTTCCATTCCAAATGACAGCTTTGCTGGATAGAGCAATCTTGGATGTAGGTCCTTGACTTTTATGACTTGGAATACTTCTTTCCAGCCCCTTCTTGCCTGTGAGGTCTCTTTTGAGAAATCAGCTGACAGTCTGATGGGAACTCCTTTGTAGGTGACTGTTCCCTTATCCCTTGCTGCTTCTAGAATTCTCTCCTTCATTTTAATCTTGGCTAATGTAATTATGATGTGCGTTGGTGTGTTCCTCCTTGGGTCCACCTTCTTTGGGACTCTCTGAGCTTCCTGGACTTCCTGGAAGTCTATTTCTTTTGCCAGATTGGGGAAGTTCTCCTTTATTATTTGTTGAAATAAGTTTTCCACTTGTTGCTCTTCTTCTTCCCCTTCTGGTACCCCTATAATTTGAATGTTGGGACATTTCAAGATGTCCTGGAGGTTCGTAAGCCTCTCCTCATTTTTTTGAATTCTTGTTTCTTCCTTGTTTTCTGATTGGTTGTTTCTTTCTTCCTTCTGGTCCACTCCATTGATTTGAGTCCCAGTTTTCCTCCCATCGCTATTGGTTCCCTGTGTGTTTTCCTTCATTTCACTTATTGTAGCCTTCATTTGTTCATCTAATTTGTGAGCAAAATCAACCAATTCTGTGAGCATCCTGATCACCAGTGTTTTGAACTATGCATCTGATAGGTTGGGTATCTCTTGGTTGCTTAGAAGTATTTGCTCTGAGGCTTTGATTTGTTCTCCCGTTTGAGCCATGTTTGGGTTATTTTTTTTGGTCTGGTCTTGACTGTTACATAATGAGGGGCAGAGCCTTAGGTGTTCCCCAGGGCAGGGCAGCCCAGTTGCTGGGTAGTGATGCTGTATGTGGGGGCAGGGTCTGAGAGGGAACAATGGCACTTGCTCCGGTCTCTCAGATTCCAGTCCCTTCCGCCACTTTCCCTTTGCCTGGAATATCTGTGCATGAATGTAGGACCACCTGGTTAGCTAGTCGCCTTGTGTGGCCTCACTGGTTCTGCACCATTGCCACCCTGTGCCCAGGGTCTGCTAGCCTCTGCCTCTGTGCCTGGGGTCTGCTAGCCGCCACCTGCACGCCTGGGATCTGCCAGCTGCTGCTGCCTGTGTACCCAGGTCCACCAACCTCTATTTTGTCCTGCTGTGACTCCGCCCCTCTTACTGATCTGGATGAATGGTTGTTGGACTTCTGTACAGTTCAATTTTCTGTCAGTTCTGGTGGTTTTCTTGTTTCTAAATCTTTGTTCTCTTTAATTTTGGTTGTGCGAGGAGGTGCATTGTATCCACCCAAACCTCCATCTTGGCTGGAAGTCCTGATCCAGCACATTTTAAATGATTTTGCTCTTTCGATATTAATGAGATATCCTGGATGATAAATGGATTATCAATATCTTGTTAACAAAATAAGATACAAGATTTTTCTCTAGAAGGTAAGTTGGACTGTGTGTTATCTACAAAGTTAAAGGAGGAGAATTTGTGCCACAGAGATTAAGATCCCTAACATGCATTTTTGTCATTATTCCAAAAAATAACATCAACATTTTCTGTCAAGCTTATTCGGAGTGGTAGCGCTTCTGTGAAGTTTCCTGGCTGTTTCTACATCTGTTTTAATCCCGCTGCAGACTCTTCATTTAGAATGTGTTTGAGAATAATGAAGTAAAAATAATAATGTTTTAGGTCTTTTGTGGGATTGTCATCATGTATCGGATATGGTAAATGAAGAATGATGAACAGTAGTAATGGTCTTGCTAGCTTTGGGTACTTATATTTTTCCTCATTGTGCCATTTTATTTACTATATGTGTATAACAAATTTGCATATTTCCGTTAACATTTACCTGACACCTCTTTCTTGATGATTTTAAAATGGAAAGGATTTTAAATGATTTTATTATACCCTGTGGTTAAACCCTTTTCCCCTTAGGGAAACATTTCCAATTTTATTTGAAAGTTAGAATACAAATGAGGAGAACATAATTCACTTACCTGAAATGTATTTTATGGAAAACTTAAATATTAAATTTAAAAACTCTTAAGTAATAACTGTTAAACTATTGGGCCTTTTAAAAAAGCAGTGATTAAAATTTCAGATGGTGTAAAATTATCAGATTAATAAGCTTTATGAAACATTCTCATGGCAATGATGAAAATAATCAACAGTCTATTATTCTATAAAAATGTTTTTCCTTGTTAAATATGAATTTCTTGTTTGCATGTATTTATCTGTTTTATTTCTCCCAATACTTCATTAAAATGGTAGCATGGGAATAACAGAAAGGTATAAATCTACATGGGCAAAGAGATTAGAAAAAGAGGCAATAATAGATGAGGAATTTTAGCAAATTTGTATAAAGGGATATTATCTGACTTGATTAAGTGGAGAACTCTGTATTCTAAGTTTTTGCAAAGGGGAAAACCAATAAGAGGAGATTAGAGGCTAACAGTTTGGAAGTCATTTACTATAGAGGGTAAGGGTAAGACTCAGGGCAAAAGATAGTGGGGCTGATTGAAGGCTGTATGTGAAGAGGTGAGGCCTCCCATTCCTTAACTGTCTTGCCGGAGACCTAGAAGCCTTATTCTCTGGAAAACTAGAGGTCGATGAACTGATACTGATGGTGGGAACATCCCCACCAAAGACTTTACCATTCCCCCACTACTTCCGGATGAAGTTTACCAGGTGATAAACAGAGCATCTAGTCAGCATTTTAGTGCCTTCTAAATGCAGCTAGCAAACTAGATGTTTGAGGAGAGCCTTTCCACAAAAGATAAGAACAGAAACAAAGTAGGAAAAAAGCAACAAGAAAGGAGCAAAGACAATAAAGGGAGATTAAAAATGTTATTATAGTAATAAAAAAATATCCATAGAAGGATTTGAAAGGTGGGGACATTTCAAGGAAGGCAGAATAAAGAGGTGAAGAAATGGTTCATAGAAAAGAAGACAAAAGTAGCAGTCTCATAGAGGTACAACATCAAATCATGGAACTTTTAGAAAGACAGAACAAAAATAGGGGAAGACGTTTTATTTTTTTATTTATTTATTTATTTATTTTTTATTTTATTTATTTATCTTTAGAGGGGAAGGGAAGGAGAGAGGGAGAGAGGGAGAGAAATATCAATGTGTGGTTGCCTCTGGTGCATCCCCTGCAGGGAACTGGCCTGCAACCCAGGCATGTGCCCTGACTGGGAATCAAACCGTGATCCTTTGGTTCACAGGCCCGCACTCAATCCACTGAGCTACACCAGCCAGGGCGGGAAGACGTTTTAAAAGAAATAATAAAAATAGCCTTGGCTGGTGTGACTCAGTGGATTGAGCACCAGCCTGTGAACTGAAAGGTCGCTGGTTCAATTCCCAGTCAGGGCACATGCCTGGGTGGTGGGCCAGGTTCCCAGGTGGGGGCGTGCAAGAGGCAGCTGATTGCTGTATCTCTTGCACATTGATGTTTCTCTCCGTCTCTTTCTCCTCCCTTTTCCTCTCTCTAAAAATAAATAAAAACAATATTAAAAAAAGAAATAATAGAAACAACATGAGAACATTCCTCAGCTGGGTATACAACCTGTGCCTATGGACTGAATGTGCACTCCGAGTGTGTGGCACACTGATGGCAAGTGCTGCACACTTGGCCATGCCATCCCGGGAGCAGAGAGCACCCATGAGGCAAGGTCCTTTAAGCTTTCAGCTCAGAGGGCTGAAATAGAGAGAGTATAAAATGATTGGAATCTGAAAGGCAGAGCAGTTCTGGATGTAAAAATATTTGTTTCACCTTTAATATCCTGAAGAAAAATGACTAAACCTAGAATTCACTTTTGTGTGTGTGTACGTTCAATCAGTAAGTCATTCAAGTGTGACGGTAGAAGACCTTTCGGGGGCATGAAGGACTCCAGTGTGTGCTCAGAAGAGAGCAGTGGAGGGAAGTCCCAGAGCGACAGCGGGCAAGGGGGCCTAGAGAGCCAGGCCCCAGGGCCGGGAGAGGGGGGAGGCAGGGAGAAGGGGTGGAGGGAAGAGGGAATCTCTTGTTGGCTATTTAAGCCTTTTTTAATGGTACGTTTGGCTTAAGAACCCTGTTTTATCACTTTAATAAAAAATTTCAGTGTATATTTATGAAACACTATCAGCATTGAATGGAAATTGTGAGATTATACGTGCTTAATATTACCTTAATATTAAAAACTAAACAACGGAAAAAGCAGTTTCAAACTGTGAGTGTGAAGAAATTCTTCCTTCATGCAGACTACTCAGTAGTTCTAACAGATTCTATTCTGGTTGGTAATTCATGAATTGAGACTAAATTGTAGCTGAGTTGAATTTTAATTGTTGAATAATCACGGTGTAATTAAGTCCAAAAGATGTATGAGATTATAAAAATAGTAACTGAGTGCCGGAACTGCTCTGACCAAGTTTTTGGGTTCAACTGGCCGTAATAACTGGAGACTTTATAAATCAAGTTGATACTGTAAAAACTCAGGACTAGATTTTGGTGCAGGATGAAAGCAGCGGCTTTAAAGGAAACCATTCGTAGCTGTGTTGCTGGTTAGGGATGAAGGCCAACTGCCCACAGCGCAGTAGAGGAGAGAGTTTTCATTGTGAGAGCTACTTAAAAAACAAAAGTTGGTTACTTTATCTAACTCCGCTTAGGAACACGGATGCCTGTTAATAATATAAATAGCATTCCTTCGCAATGGCCTGCTTTATGAGGTGGGGAGATGTAGCAAGCTTTGGACCCTATAATCACTATTTTGCATTTTAGAGTGGTTATTTTTATTTGTGAAAAGTTAATTGTTTCATTAGTTTCGTAAGTGCCTCGACAAAACCATTGTGGTCGTAAGACACTTCTCATGAGGGATAAGAGTAACACAGAAATTGTGTTTGTTTCAAGTCTTTCTGTGAAAAATAGAAAGTCCAGGCAGATTTTTCAGCTCAGAGAACTCACTGTATAGTGTTTGAGTTATTCAGTTGCTTATAAATCTACTTTTTACTGAAATCTACTAAAAAAAACTTAACTCACCTAAATTTTGCCAACTGATGATAAACTGTGTTTTCATGCATGTTTTGAGAAATTATGTTACTCTATTTTCTTTATTTCATTTATTCAACATACATGCGTGAAGTACTAAGTTGGATGGCAAGCAATGAATATCCTTATTTAATTTGATCCAGACAACAGATTGTAACAATCAGAAAAGTTCTGTTGCTGAAAAGTAACCTTAAAATATGATCTCCATGCTGAATTTACTAGTTAGTGGACTTATGGGACAAAGTCTCATGAAACTAATGACCAAATAACAATATTTGTACATAAAAGATTTCATTTCTCATGTAGTATTAATGACTCTTTTAATTATGGTTGAGACAGTTATTAAACTGGTTCATACATTCACTAATTATTTGCTGCTATCTGTCCCAGTCTCATTCTATCTGATACTCCCCTAATTATTATGTTTTTTCCCCCTCACCATTTGGATCCTTACTTGGAGTCTCTTCTCCAGAATGCAGTGATTTTTGGAATATGCATATCTAATCAGGTGGCTCTCCATTGCCAGTAAAATAAAAAATTACTCTTAAGGCCCTTTGTACTTTGCTATGATCTGCCTCTCCAGCTTCATCTTATATGGAACTTCTTTTTTCTTCTCCTCCTCAATGCACTCTTCAGTTTCAGCTTCACACTTTTGAATTTCTGCTTTTACTATTTCATTTGTCTAGAATAAACCTCCCTAATTCTCTGTTTGTTGAAATCGTTGGAGCTTCAGATTCCAGCTTAAATTGCTTTCTCTCTAAAGTGGTCAGTCTCCCTCAGTTGACTTCTCTTAGGCAGACAGGGAAATCTTGTCTTTTTAAAAAAAATTTAAAATCATTTTTTATTTTTCAATTTGGTTGACCTACAGTATTAGTCTCAGGTGTACACCCCAGTGATTGGACATTATATAGTTTACTAAGTGATCATCCTGATAGATCTAGTGTGCATCTGACACCATACATAGTGGCTAGAGTATTATTGACTCTGTTCCCTATGCTGTACTTTTACATCCACATGACTGTTCTGTAACTACCAATTTGTACTTCTTAGTCCCTTCACCTTTGTTACCCATCTCTCCAACCCTCCTTTCATCTGGCAGCCATCAAAATGTCTTCTGTATCTGTGCGTCTATTTCTGTTCTGCTCGGGTTAATTTGTTTTATTTTAGATTCAATTGTTGATAGGTATGTATTTGCTGCCATTTTATTGTTCATATTTTTAATATTTTTTTTCTAAAAAAAAACTTTAAAAGTTTCATGCAATACTGATTTGGTGGTAATGATCACCTTTAACTTTTCCTTGTAGAGAAGCACTTTATATGTCCTTTGATTCTAAATAATAACTTTGCTGGGTAATCTTAGTTGTAGATTCTTGCTTTTCATCACTTTGAATATTTCTTGCCAATCCCTTCTGGCCTGAAAAGTTTCTGTTGAGAAAGTAGCTGACAGTCTTATGGGAGCTCCCCTGTAGGTAACTAATGCTTTCTTCTTGCTGCTTTTAAGAGTATCTCTTTATCTTTAACCTTTGGCATTTTAATTGTGTTGTGCCTTGTAGTGGGCCTGTCTGTGTGTCTTGTTTGGGAACGCTCTGTGCTTCCTGGACTTGTATGTTTATTTCCTTCACCAAATTAAGGAAGTTTTCTTTCATTATTTTTCAAAAAGATTTCCAGTTTCTTGCTCTTTCTCTTCTCCTTCTGGCACCCCTATGATGTGAATGTTGGAATGGTTGAAGTTGTCCCAGTTACTGTTTATACTATCCTCATTTTTTTTTGATTTTTTTTCTTGTGTTGTTTTTTGCTTCCTTACATTCCAAATCATTGATTTGATTCTTGACTTCATCCACAGTACTGTTGATTCCCTCTAAGTTATTCTACATTGAGGTGTATCCTTCAATTCTGAATGTTCTTTTTCATGGTTTCCATGTCCTTTATTATGCTGTTAAAGTTCTAAGTTCATCTGCTCTTCCCTAAGTTTGTTGAGCATCCTTATAACCAGTGTTTTGAGCTCTGTATCTAGTAGATAGCTTGTCTCCACTTTGTTTAGTTGTTTTTGTATAGTTTTATTCTTTTCTTTCATTTGGAATGTGCTTCTTTGTCGCCTCATTTTGGCAACTTCCCTGTGTTTGTTTCTATTTATTAGGTAGTAGAGCTCCTGCATCTCCCGGGCTTGGTAGAGTGACCTAATGATAGTAGGTGTCCTGTGAGGCTAAAGGCTGTTCACCTGAGCTGGGCACTTTGGGTGCATGCACCGTCTTCCCTCATGTGGGCTGTGTATACCCTTCTGTTGTAGTTGAGCCTTTATTGCTGTTGACACATTAGTGAGAGGAATTTATCCATAGGCTGATTCCCTGCAAGGACTGTCTGTGACCACCTTGGAGGATCAGCTGTGTAGGGGTTGGCCCCATGGATCAGGGCTTACTTTAATGTGGCTCACTGAGTCCATTCCTTGTTTGTGTTGCTATGGTTAGGTGCTGTTGGACATGGTCTGATTCTGTCCACATGGTATGCTGGCTCTGTGGCTTCCTAGGAGGTGCAGCCAAGATCGGCCACCACCTGTGTTCTAGCCAGGGCCACCTGGCTTGAGCTACAAAGAGATTTGCAGCTGCCTGTTACTTGTGATGGGCTTGGAGGTGCCCAGGAGAGACCAAGGTGTGAACCAAGGCCTGCTGCTGCTAGTGTTGGGCTTGGGGTTACTTAGCAGTATGGGGCACACTGAGGCCAGGTGCTCCTTGTTTTAGAGATTTTAGGAAAGTGTGATGCGGGAGCCAACACAGGTCACTCATGGAAAAGCCACTGGAAACAGCTTGGATGGGCCTGAAAGTTGGGTGGGGTGGGGCTTCAGGGAATCACCAGGGTAGGGTGAACAGTGTGAGCCAAGGTTGATGGAGTCTCAGATTTGGTTGCTGCCTGCCGGCTCTGTGGGGCGAGGGCTCAGAAAAGGAACAACAGCCTCTGCCTGCACTTCTCTCTCCGATAAAGCTGCTCCCCTGAGCCCTTGCCCCAGTGCTCCCATATGTTCCTGGTGCCTTTCAAGCCGCTGTCCCAGTGCTGGGTCTCAGAAAGAGTTAGTCAGAGTAAGTCTGTATGCTGGCCCCTTTAAGAGGAGCTGCCTGGGACCACAAAAGCCCTCCCTCTCACTTAGCCTCAATTCCTGCTGTTTTTTACAGCTACAAGTTATGGGGATTTCTCTCCATGGCACTGGAACCCTGGGCTTGGGGGCCTGGTGTGGGGCTGGGACCTTTGCTCCTCAGTGAGGGCTTTTGTAGCCCTAACCGCCAAGATATTCCTCCTGATTTTTGTCCACCATACAGGGATGTGGGTCCATTCTGCATCTCTGACCCTCCTACCAATCTTGATTCTTTAAATCTCTAGTCGTAGGACACCTATTCAGCTGGTTTCCTGACAGTTGTGAATGGTGGTGGTTCTGTAGGCTAGTTGTAGTTTTGATGTAATTGTGGGAGGGTGCAAGTACTGCAGTTACCTATGCTACCATTTTGACCAGAAGTCCGATTAATCCTGTCTTGATACGCCTATATAGGAGTATCTTACTTTTGGTCTATTATTTAATGTAGAAGGAACACCACAGCTAGGTAAGAACAAAGATATTTGTAGGCAAGGGAAGGACCAGGATGAAAAGTCCTGGGAAAAACAATGTGAGCACAGTGCATATAATCAATGTTGGAAAATTTCTGATTAATATTTAAAGAAATTATTAGCCCTAGGGAGTTATTAATAAGGTAAGCAAATGTAGACTTGTTTAAAAAGCAAGAATATATTTGGTTTGATTTGCCCCCCCCTCAGTTTACTTACTAACAGGTTTGTGTAGCTTGGGGTTTGATTCATCTCAAGTAATTAAGACAGCCCTTACGTCTTGATTTTTGCCTGTTTTTTGGGGGCCTGTGTTAGTGTTTTCAGATGGGGAAAGATGAAGAAAGAGAAGGTGGTGTCAGCTATAGCACTTTACCACTTCACGGTGCTTAGGGACAGCACAGCACTGGTTTTCTGACAGGTTCCCCCACCTCCAGCCATTAGGGTACCTGGGATATTATCACTTTAGTTATTCTTCCCACCCCCCCAAATAATTAGTTTGAATTTTTTTTTAAATTGCTTACAGCTTTATTTGAGACAGACATTTAAGAACCAATGACATACCTCTGTAATGTTAAAGGAAAGGAAACAAACTTCCCTTTTAGGAAACTGAAGAGCACAGATAAGACTCTTTCATTACACATAATCACAAAGTTAGGCGCTCTCGATGGGGTCCGGGAGATTCCTGGTGTGAGGTGAGGCCCAGGCACTTCCGTTTGTCGAGTGCTGCTGATTCTAAGTTTGAAGGTAGGTTCTGTAACTTGCTCATCAACTTATGTCTCCGGCCGCAGCGCAGCAGCCTGTATTTTCTTTTTCTTCCTGGTCTTCATTTATATACACATTGAAAGTAACTTAAAAACAAGAACCCCAGGGAACCATACTCCATATGTTATCTAAATGTTAAAATGGAAACTCTACGTAAGCAGAATATATAAAAATGTATTATTAACCTCTGCTAGAAATAAAAAGGCAAAAAAAAAACCTTCATCGATATTTCCATAAAAATATAGCTATTAAAACTGCAGGCTTTCATATACCACTTCTGCAAAGTATTTAAATTAGATGCACAAATAAATGCCAGTATGTTATTCTTTAATACTTGTGATCATCCTTTCAAGTATTTAGACTATTCTGGAAGGCTTACCCAGCTGACATAGAGTGGTGGAGAAAGTTTAAATGCACAACAAACAAAACCTGGCACTTGGCGTTGGTTATTGAACAAAAATTGAATTCATAAATTCAAGCAATCAAAAGATGTTTATATTTTATAAAAAGATCTGTAAAAATATTTTTAAACAGTTGTACTCTCAGAAGACTTCCAGTCAGGAATAACTTCTCAGGCATCTTTGACCTTTTCCGTTCTCCCTGGAAACAGACCCAGGTCTCTTTGGAGCAAACCCAGAAGTCCCCATAGCTGTAACGCAGCTGCAGCTGACTGGGATGCTCTCTGTACTTTATAGAAAAGTGCTTTGCATTTTTCTAGTGCGGTGAAATCCATATCGTGTCCCACCTTGTTTAACGATGGTACAGTTTAAAATATTAAAATCGTAGCAGCGTCTCATTAATTTGAATTCCTTTAATGGTAGTGGGAGGAAACTGTAATTTTGAGAATTCCTAGGATCTTATTTCTATATGTGACTTTTTAAAAGAAAAAAATGTGCTTTTGTTTTTTGTTTAAGGTGAGAAATACTTATTTTTCTTTTTGGTGCTTTGCCTGACACATAATAGGGATTCAGTAAACATTTGTAGAATGCGTTTGTAATAACGCTACTTCACGACTCACAGTTCCCTTGAGACTCTACGCTTCCCAAACATTCCTCCCATAAGTGTATGACATTGTATACAGAAGAGATTACATTTTGTAGGAAAACATGTATATTTTTAATTTTCATTGAATTTATTGGGTTGACATTGGTTAATCAGATGATACAGGTTTTGAGTGTACAGTTCTATAGTACATCATCTGTACACTGTATTGAGTGTTCCTCACCCAGAGTCAAGTCTCCTCCCATCACCATTACCACCCCACCCCTTTACTCTCTCCTACCTTCCCCCAGCCGTCTTTCTCTCTGGTAATCCTCATGCTGTTGTCTTTGTCTTTGAGGTGGGTTTTTTGTTTTCATTAACCCCGTCACATATTTCACCCCCCCTTCTGTCATCTGTCAGTCTGTTTGTATCTGTGAGTCTGTTTCTATTGTGTTCATTAGATTCCACATATAAGTGAAATCATAAAGCATTGGTCTTTCTTTTTCTGGCTTATTTCACTTAGCATAATACTCTTCAGGTCCACTTATCCTGTCTCAAAAGTTAGGATTTCCTTCTTTTTTTGCAGCCTAGTAATATTCCGTCTTACAAATGTACCACAAGTTTTCTAGCCACTCATCTCCTAATGGGCACTTGGGCTGCTTCCAGGTCTTGGCTATTGTAAATAGTGCTGTAATGAACATAGAGGTGCATATATTCTTTTGAATTAACATTTCGGGTTTCTTCAGATATATTCCCAAAGTGGAATTGCTCGTCATAAAGCAGTTCCATTTTAAATTTTTTTAGGTATCTCCGTACTGCTTCCACAGTGGCTGCACCTGTCTACATTCCCACCAACAGTACACTAGGGTTCCCTTTTCTCCTCATCTTCACCAGCACTTGTCTGTTGATTTATTTGATGATAGACATTCTGACAGGTGTGAGGTGTGATATCTCATTGTGTTTTTTATTTGCATTTCTCTGATGATTAGTGGTGTTGAGCATCTTTTCATATGTCTCGTGGCCATCTATATGTCATCTTTGGAGAAATGTTTATTCAGTTCCTTTGACTATTTTTTAATTGAATTGTTTGTTGCCTTTGGTGTTGAGTTTTATAAGTTCTCTATAAATTTTGGATATTAACCCTTTATCAGATGAGTTGTGAGTGTGTGCTCTGGTTCAGTGGGTTGTCTTTTCATTTTGCTGGTGGTTTGGAAGACATGTCTTTAAAGTACTTGAAGAGTTTCATCATCCTATTGCTACTTCAGGTAGTTCTTATGCTTTACAATTGCAAGGTAAGTATAGTTCTTCCGGTTATAAAACTGAGAAGAAATGAATTTAAGTGAATGACTCAGTATTTTCTGTAGGAGCTACTTCAGAATGGATTTGTCAGAGACCTAACATGTTAAGCGTTCTGACGTTTGCTTGTTCTATTGGTGGTTGGTAATTGAGAAAGAAAAATTGTTCCTGAAGTTCATAAATATTTTTTGGTTTGACCTTCCAAAGCTTGTAAAATTACTGTTACCCGTAGCAGCTGGAAATGTTATTACACAGTATGTCGTTTACTCCAATGTTTCTGCCAAACATCGATCTTAGGGCATTCAGTTGAAGATTAGTTTTGTGAAAAAGATTTGTTAATTCTATTACACTTGCTGGCTTTTTTTTTTTTTAACTCCAAGTATCTGGAGGAGTCAAGTTTAATATTTACTCTGTGACTTTAATTAAAAGTTAAGAACAAAATTTATGCCCTGTTGAAAATTTGCTTCCTGAAAGCCTTTCTAGTTATTAAAATGTTCTCCTAGAGACCCATCTCAGTAAATAATGAGCTCATCTGTGTCAAGTGATGCTTCATGTTCCCACTTCCCATGGAGTGGGCATGCCAGCTAACAATGAACATTTGCCTTCTTTTTCTTGGATTCTTGTTTGCTTTATGTTGAGTCACATGAGACATCTGACATCAGCTCTTACTTTAATGGAAGAAAATTCAGAATTTGTATGAGGCTGAGCAAATGTGAATGAGTCAACAATACCATTCAGAAACACGTTTCATGAATTATGTTCCCTGACAAAAAGAAGAGGAGCCAGAACCTGGGTGCTGCTAAGTACTAAGGTTCTCATCTCAAGGGCCTTCAGGTAAAAGTAGATCTCAGTCTTCACCAAAAAAGTCTGATGGAAAGTTCATTTTTATTTTTAAATTTTATTACTATTTTTAATCCTCACAGAGGATATTTTCATTGATTTGAGAGAGAGAAATAAAGATCCATGTGAGAGAGAAACATCGATTGGCTGCCTCCCATATGTGTCCTGACTAGGAATCAAACCCACAGCCTAGGTATGTGCCCTGACCAGAGATTGAATTCACAACTTTACGGTGTATGGTATGATGCTCCAAACAACTAAGCCACCAGCTATGACAAAGAAAGGTTATATTTTCTGTGACGGAGCTGGACTGGGCTAACTAAAGTGTCAGGTTTCTCTGCTTTTTGTTTTGTTTCTTATCTCATCACAATAACACTAGCTATTTTATAGTTGGCAGATCTATAAAATTACTTGGTCAATTCAATAAACATCTATTTTGTGCCAACCTCTGTTCTAGGCTTCTGGATTCATAGCGGTAAATAAAACAAAGTCCATGGCTTGAAGACACATATAGTCTAAATAAGTAAAATATATAAGTACATCAGATGTTAAGTACTATAGAAAAATCAAATGGGGAAGGGTGTGTGGGTGTGCTGGTTTTGGGTGGATGGTTGGGGAATAATTTGTGAAGGACCTGGTGGGCCACTGTAAGAGTTAGGCTTTTATGTGAATGACATGTTAAGCATTTGGAGAATGTTAAAATGCAACATGATCAAATTGACTTCTGTACTGAGAACTGACTGTGGTGTAGGCAAGGTAGGAAGCAGGGGACCAGTCAGAAACTGCTGTAGTGATCTTTGTGAGAGAACGCGGAATTCGTTGCCCTGGTGAGATCCATAAAGATCCTGAATGTAATTGAAGATAGAATGAACAGGATTTACTGGAGGATTTGATACAGAATGTGAGAGAAACAGGAACGTTGAGAATCACTTCAGAGTTATCGGTATGGGCAAGAGTAAGGAGGCCTTGTCATTTGAAGAGGAGAGAACTATGAGAACACATTTGAAAGGGAAGATAGGAGGTCATGTCAGGATGTGGTAAGTGCGAGATGGCTTTGGTCTCCTAAGCAGCGATGTTGAGCAGGCTGTGAGCTCTAGACATCTGGAGCTCAGGGGAGAGTTGTAAGCTGGGGATACACATTTGGGCATCGTTAGCATATGGGTAATGTTTAAAGCTTAGGACTAGATGACATGGGAATGAGATGAGAATAAATAGAGAAAAAGTCCAAAGATTGATCCCCAAGAGTTTCTCATGTTGAAAAGATGAGGGTCCAGCCAAGGGCAACCATAAAAGCGTTGGGGCAATATAGGAAGAAAACCAGAAGAATGAGACATCTTGGAGTAAGTGCTTCGAGGAGAGAGTACTCAACTGTGCCAAATGATGCTTCATATTCGAGTAAAATGAGGATTGAGAATTGATAGTGTGATTTAGCAGTATGGAGGATGTCATTGGTGATCTTGAGGGCTGGGGATAGAAGTCTCATGGAAATGGGTTCAAGAGAGGATGAGAAGAGAGGAAATAGAGACAGCAAATAGAAACATTTGATGATGAGAGAAGAGGGAGAGAGAAAGATGGATATTGCTGCAGCCTGTCTTTCCATGGCCTGCAGGGGACAGGATATGGTGAGTGAGCAAAGGGATTGGTCTAAGGTATGAGTAAGACTCGCTTGGCCTTTAGTAACTGAAGGGAAGGCAGAATATACGGGCACAGATACAGGTTGGAGAGTAGGTGTGGGGGTAATGAAAGCTTGAGGAATATTTATTTTAAAAAAGTGAGAAAAATCTGAATTTTTACATATAGTTTGGTGGATATGATCTTAAAGTGTGTTGTGGACTGGGGTTGGAAGTCATTAAAGTAAATTAAATTGTAAAAGAATTTTGAAAAGATAGTTCAGGTTTCTCATTTCGTAGAATATCTGAATATTCTTGTTACATATGTTTACTGATATGTCAGTTAAGAAGAAACAACAATATAATATTTTATTACAAAATCAGTAAAGTAAACAATGTCAATGAAAAACTTTAATCCTTCTGATTGTCTCTGATTCTCAGTCAGTCATTTAAATGCAGTATTAACCAGAAGACAAAATTAACTCCACTTACTGTGTTTGCCTTGAATACAGATCACTTACTCAGGCCAAGAAGTTTTAGTTTGTACTTACTTAAATTGAGCCATTAAAGACTTTAGGTCCAAATTAAGACTTTACAGGCAAGAAATAAACATTTTAATGTTTATGAAGTAGTGAGAAGTTTTTCATAAAGCCTTTACTTTTAAACAACCGTTTAAAAATGATAGTTTAAGCTACCCAAAAAACTGCCATATTTTTTGGACTGTAAGATGCAGTCCCCCCAATTTGGGAGGAACAATGGTTGTTAATGCTGCTGTTGAGTTCTGTTTACATTTATGTTGGTGAAATATGATGCTATTTATGTTATTAAATATTCTACATTTTTTGCTTCAAATTTTTTTTTCCTATTTTCCTCCTCTAAACCCTAGATGTGTCTTATGGTCTGAAAAATATGGTAAGTTTATTTCTTGTGCCCTTAAGAATAGGTTAGGGAAAAATAGTTTTATACAACCAAGTCTTTTTCTGGATTTAGTGATAAATACTGTATAAGCCACTGGTATAGACAAGAAGCTTTTTTAGGTACTTGTGTAGTGCAGTGAGTAGAGATTTGGACTTCAGGTCACACAAGGTTCTAATCCTGCCTCTACATTCATTTCTTAGTTGTCTCTGTTTGGGCAACTTGCTTAAACTACTGAACCTCAGTGTCAAAATGGGGCTACCTCTTAGTTATAAAAATTAAATGATGTAACATGTAAGAGTACTTTAGTGCAATGTCTGGTACACAATGAATAGTCTGTGAATGTGATTTTGTTTCTTATTTGCCCAGCTGAATTGTTCTTCTCTTTGTGGTTCATTTAGGGGTAAGGATAGGTTGAGATTTTTCTTGTTTCTTCAGGTAGGCCTGCACTGCTAGAACTTCCCTGTTAGAACTGCTTTGGCTGTGTTCCACAGATTCTTACTATTATTTTTGGTTGCTGTGTTTTCATTTTCATTTGTCTCACCGTATCTTTTGATTTCTTTCTTAATCTCATTGTTAACCCATTTATTGTTTACATGTTTGGTAGCATGTTATTTAGCCTTCATGTATTTGTGTGTTTTTCAGTTATCTTATTGTAATTGATTTGTAGTTTCATACTGTTGTGATTGAAGAACATGCTTGATACGATTTCAGTCTTCTTACATTTCTTGAGACTTTTTTTGTGGCCTAACATGTGGTCTATCCTGGAAAATGTTCCATGTGCTCTTGAAAAAACCAGAATTTATTTATTAAGAAAGTCATGTATTTATTTTACATGTTTAGACTTTAGTCACCTTCAGAGTACTTTCCATTTGATGTAATTTACCTATGAAGATGTTTTTTACCCTGCTCAAAACAGTTTTTGAACTCGTTAATTTTGATGCCTTTTGGTGCTTCTGCCGCTTTTTGTTTCACCTCCTGCACATGGGCAAAACATTTCCCTTTGAGGACGTTTTTCATCCAGGGAAACAAGTCAAGTCTTTTGGAGTGAGATTGGTTGACTAGGGAGTATGGGTCATGGGGGTCATGATGTTTTTGGTCAAAAACTGCTGAACATTCAGCACGTGTGGGCAGATGCACTTGTAAATCACCCATCACGAAGTGGGCAAATGCGTTGAAAGAGTCTTAAGAACAATTTCACTGAAGCAGAGCACAGCCTCTCACAACAGCACCAGCTGGTACGCTGATACAGATGGGTTCCTAGAAAACTCACCTAGCAGAGGAAACCTGTACTACAAGGGGCCTGCCCTTAGATGATGAGTCTGTTTGGGGAGGTCTCCCCTTGCATATTCTGCTACTTTGGTGTGAAATGTCCAAATATCAATTATATTCATCTGGTTCATTGTGTAATTTAGGCCCCTGTTTCCGTGTTGATTTTTTGCCTGCATGGTCTGTCCACTGATGTCGATGGAGGGTTAAAGTCCCCTAGTATTATTGCATTACTGTCCATCTCTCCCTTCATGTTTGTCAAGATTTGCTTTATATATTTAGGTGGTCCCACGTCAGGTGCTAATGTTTACAAAAGTTATATCTTCTTATTGGATTGATCCCTTTACCATTATGAAATGACCTTCTTTGTCTCTTGTTATAGCCTTTGTTTTAATATCTATTTTTTCTTACATAAGAATTGCTAGCCCAGGTGTTTTTTTGTTGTTGTTGTTGATGTTTGTTTCCATTTTCATGCACTATCTTTATTCATCCCTTTTGGTCTCTGTGTGTCTTTCGGTCTGAAGTGGGTCTCTTATAGGCAGCCTGTGGTGAGATCGTGCTTTCTTCTCCATTCAGCTACCCTGTATCTTTTGTTTGGAGCATTTAATCCATTTACATTTAAAGCAGTTATTGATAGATATGTAGTTATGACCATTTTATCATTCATATTATTTATTTTTCTTCTTAAAGAAGTCTCTTTAAAACTTCTTGCAATACTGGTTTGGTAGCAATGATCTCCTTTGGCTCTTTCCTCTCTGGGAACCTCTTGATCTGTCCTGAATGACAGCTTTGATGGTTGTCAATTTTTGGTTGTCGGTCCTTGCTTTTGCTCCCTTTGAATATTTCAGGCCAGTCTTTTCTGGCCTGCAGAGTTTCTGTTGAGAAATCAACTGACAGGCTTATGAGAGTTCCCTGGTATTTAACTAACTGCTTTTCTCTTGATGATTTTAAGATTCTTTCTGTCTTTAACCATTGCCATTTTGATTATGATGTGTCTTGGTGTGGGTCTCTTTGTGCTTATTTTGTTTGGGACTTTGCATTCCTGGACTTGTATGTCTATTTCCTTTGTCAGGTTAGGAAAATTTTCAGTCATTATTTTTTTCAAATAGATTTTCAATCCCTTGATTGCTCTTTTTTTCTTTCTGGCACCTTCATGATGTGAATTGATGGTGTCCCAGAAGTCTCTTAAACTATCCCAGTTTTTTTTTTGGTTCTTTTTCTTTTTGCTATTCTGATTGAGTGTTTCCTTCCACCTTGTCTTTCATGTTGCTGATTTCATCCTCTGTTTTGCTCTGCCGTTGATTCCCTTTAATGTATATTCTTCACTTCAGATATTCTTCATTTCTGACTGGTTCTTTTTTATGTTTTCCATCTCCATTTTTATGTTTCCTCTCTCTTCATCAGAATTATTAGTGGGATCATCTACTCGTCTCCTTAGTTCACTGAGGATCCTTATAACCAGTGTCCTGAACTCTGTATCTGGTAGATTACTTGTCTCTATTATTTAGTTCTTTTTCTGGAGTTTCATTTCAATGGTCCTGTCATTTCAATTTGTCATGTTTATTTGTCTCCTCATTTTGTTTGACTTCCTGTGTTCTTTTCTGCGTATGAAGTAGATCTGCTATGTCTGGTTTTGGCAGGGTGGCCTTGCGACTCAGTGGCACAGTCTCACAGTCTCCCTGGTCACCTGTGTCAGTGCTCCAGGGCAGGTCCCTTGTGCGTGTTGCGTGTGCCCTCCTGTTATAGTTGATCATTTTTTAAAAATTATATTTTATTGATTATGCTATTGCAGTTGTCCCAATTTTCCCCTTTTGTCCCCCTCTACCCAGCACCCCCTCTCGCTCAGGCAATTCTCCCCACCATTGTCCATGTCTGTGGGTCATCTGTGTAACTTCTTTGGCTACCCTATTTCCTATACTGTACTTTACATCCCATGGGTGTTCTACCTGTTTGTACTTCTTAATCCCCTCACCTCTTCACCCATTCCCCCACATCCCCTCCAATCTGGCAACAATCAACATATCCATGATTCTGTCTTTTTTCTTTTTGTTTGCTTGATTCATTTTTGAGATATATGTATTTATGGCCATTTGATTGTTCATAGTTTTCATCTTCTTTTTCTTAAGTCCCTTTAACATTTCATATAATAATTGTTTGGTGATGATGAACTCTTTTAGTGTTTCTTTGTGAAGCTCTTTATTTGCCCTTTGATTCTAAATGATAGCTTTGTTGGGTAGAGCAATCTTGGCTGGAGGTCCCTGTTTTTCATGATTTTGAATATGTCTTGCCAGTCTCTTCTAGCCTGCAAAGTTTCTTTAGAGAAATCAGCTAACAGTCTTATGGGAGCTCCCCTGTAGGTAACTAATGCTTTTCTCTTGCTGCTTTTAAGATTATCTCTTTATCTTTAACCTTTGGCATTTTAATTGATGTGGCTTAGAGTGGGCCTCTTTGCATCCATCTTTTTTGGGACACTCTGTGCTTCCTGGACCTGCATGTATTTTTCCTTCACCAAATTAAGGAATTTTTCTTTCATTATTTTTTCAAGTCAATTTCCAATTCTTTTCTCTTTCTCTTCTCCTTCTGGCACCCCTATGAGGTGAATGTTGGAATGCTTAAAGTTGTCCCAGAGGCTGATTTTACTGTGTCCTTGTTATTTTTGGATGCTTTTTTCTTCTTGTTCTAATTGCATATTTTTTGCTTCCCTATATTTCTAGTCATTGATTGAGTTCTTGGCTTCATACACTCTACTGTAGTCTCCCTGTAAATTGATCTTTATTTCAGTTAGCAAATCCTTCATTTCTGACTGGATTTTTTTTTTTTTTTTATGGTGTTGAGGTCCTCACTAAGTTTGAGCATCCTTATAACCAGTGTTTTCAACTCTGTTTCTGATAGATCGCTTATCTCCCTTTTGTTTAGTTCTTTTTCTGAAGTTTTGATCTGTTCTTTCATTTGGGCCATGTTTCTTTGTCTCCTCATTTTGGCAGCCTCCCTGTGTTTGTTTCTATGCATTAGGTAGAGCTGCTTTGACTCCATGTCTTTGTAGTGTGGCTTAATATAGTAGGTGTCCTGTATAGTCTGGTGGCACAGCCTCCCCTAGCACCCAAGCTGGGTACTCAAGGTGTGCCCTCCATGCAGGCTGAGTACACTCTTTTGTAGTTCAGTCTTGATTGCTGTTGGCATGTCAATGGGACGGATTTACTTAGGCCATTCAGCTGCAAGGACTGGCTGTCACCACTGACCACCAACCTCCATCCTTCATGGAGGATCAGCTGTGCGGGGGCAGGGTAAGGGTACTTTGATGTGGTCTGTAGCTGCTCACTGGGTGTGTAGGCTCTGGAGTTTCCTTGGTAAGGCAGGCCAAGGTAAGCCCCAACCTGTATTTTGCCCAGGGCCACCCTGCCTGAACTATAAAGCACTCTGAGATGGCTGCTACTTGTGCTGGACTTGGAGATTCCCAGGCGAAGCCAAGCTGTGAATCTAGGCTGGCTGCTACTGGTGCTGACCCTGGGGACAATAAGCCAGAGGTACAGGGGCTGGAGGCTCACTGAGGCCAGCTGTTGCTTGTTTGAGAGGATTTAGGAAGTTGTGAAGCAAGAGCCAAGACCAGCCATTCATATGTAAAAGCAGCTTGGTAGTACCCATCAGTTGGGTGGGATGGAGTCTCTGGGGATGTCCAGGGTGGGGAGAACAGTGTTAGCCAGGTCAATGGAGTCTCAGATATGGCACCAGCCTGCTGGCTCCGTGGCTCTGTGGTTCTGTGGGGAGAGAGTTCAGATAAGGGACAATGGCTTATGTCCACATTTCTGTCTGGGAGAAAGCTGTCCCCTAGCTCTCACCTTGATGCCACACACTCAATTTTCTCCCTATTTGCCACTGGTGCCTTTCAAGCTGCTACCCCAGTGCTGGAGCTCAGAGGGAGTGAGTCTGAGTGAGTCTGTGTGTGGGTTCTTTAAGTGGAATTGCTTGGGACTCTAGAAGTTTTTTCCACTAACTCAATCCCCACTGGTTTTTGCAGCCAGAAGTTATGGGAACTTTTCTTCCTGGCACTGGAACCCTGTGCTTGGGAGCCTGGTGTAGAGCTGGGACTTCTTGCTCCCAAGATAGCCCTCCCAAATTTTTATCCACCACACATGGATGTGGGACCAGCTTGTTCCAGATCTCTGCCCTTGTCTGGGTTTGAAAGGATGTGATTTCTTTAATTCTGTGGTGGTTGCACTTCTCTTCAACTTGATTTATATGGTTCTGAGTGATGGTTGTTCTGTATTTTAGTTGTAATTTTGATGTGGTTTTGTGAGGAGGCAAGTCGTGTTTATCTGTGCCGTCATTTTTATGTAGTTGATCCTTGATTGCTGTTGGCACGTCAGAGGGGGAGGGATTGACCCTTACTTACTTAGGCTGACTGGTTTTGAGGAGTGGCCGTGATTACAGCGGACAAATATTTGTAAAAGGGCTGCCCCCGTAGTAAGATTTGCTTTTAGCAGGGCTCTGGTGCCTGCTGAGTCCGCCCCTGGGGTACGTCTGATGAGCCAAATTGAACTATACCAGCTGTGAGAAGAAAGTGCAGTTTCTGTTTTTGTGTGATATGTGTGCGTATACATTCACATACAACCCAAAAAATTATAGAGTTAAATATTATTCATGTTATGAATTACATAAAAGCCTTATTGAATATTCTAAATTTTAGTGGCTCATTAATGAAAGAATGGTAGAGATTACAATGCAACAATACCTTCTACACTTAAAAAAAAATGTCTCTCAGAGTTTATTACTCCTGGTGATAGTATTTGAGATTTTCCAGCCTGTTTAACAGTTTTTTAAGAGAACTATGTGGCCTGAACTGGATTGGACATTGAGGTCATCTCTTTAAAATGACCTTTCTTCTTTTAGCTGAAAATCTTCAATTTCTATTTTGGGACATTTTAGGAGATTTAAAATGCCAGAGTTGTCACAGATGTGTTTAAAAGATTAAGGATTGTTCAGACTTCTTACCACCTTTATTAAATACAGTGTACCATCTAGATTGTGGTTTTGCTCACTTGTACATCTTTTTTTTTTAAAGATTTTATCTATTTATTTTTAGAGAAGGGAAGGAGAAAGAGATGGAGAGAAACATGAATGTGTGGTTGCCTCTTGCATGCCCCAAACTGGGGACCTGGCCTGCAACCCAGGCATGTGCCCTGACTGGGAACCGAACCGGCGACCCTTTGGTTCACAGGCCTGCACTCAATCCACTGAGCTATACCAGCCAGGGCTCACTTGTACATCTTTTAATATCTGAAAAATCTGAGTAACATTGGCCTATGTCCTCAGTATATGTGTTTCAACAGGAGTGGAGGGGGGCCAATTTACAAAGGCAGGATCCTCCTGGAGAAAATGCCTGTTGGGTTGAAGACTAACTTTGCTTCTTGAAATTTGATTTTGCTTTTCATTAACCACTTATTGGGAGACCAACATTGTTAGTGAAGAAGATTAATTAAAGTCTATAGTCTTTTATCCTTTTTTGAAAGATCAACAAACTTAAGAAGTAACTTTTACGTCTAGCACTAATTACAAATGTAGGCAAGTTCTGAATAAATTCATTGGACAATAAATAAAATTAGTCACAGTGTATGGAAAATTTAAATCACCTGGGATAATCTTGTAATTATATTCTGGTATTTTAATATCTGTAAAAGAAATTTTGAGCTTCTGAAGTAAACTGGTATGTTTAGACTCAAGAATAGAAGGCTTTCTCTAAAATGGTCTGCATTTTGGCCAGGTTATCTTATTATAGATGTCTACATATATTATTTGATTTATGTGTAAATTCGTATCTGTTTTGTGGTAATAGTGTCTAGAGGAGTTTATATCTAAAATATAGCATATGATTTCTTCTCTGAAAATTGAACAAAGTCATATAACCAATTTTCACAATTTGGATTCTGTATTTTTGGAGTAATTTCCTGATAGTATTACTTTTCAAGTCTCATAAAATATTTTAAATATTTAATAACTATATAGTAATAAACTTATTAATAAAATAATTGCTTTTGTTTTTACTCTTTTTTTTTGTTAGTAAGTTCATCTTAATTGTATCAGTTAAACTGAAGTTACCTTAGGTGTTCTGAGTCTATTTCTAAGAATTAAGTGGTAACGGACCTAGCTTTAAACATCTCTCTATTCATTGGGCTTTCTAAGGTTATATTTGAAACTATAATACCATAACTTTTATAAAAAATTGTCAGTCATTAGGACCATGACTGTGATCAACTGGACCTATAACTATTAAAATTGAAAGAGTGTCATCGCTCGCCTAGACATTTCCCTTTTTTGATGCCTTAGACTGAAAAACATTAGAGTTCTGTATTTTCTCATCAATATCGGAACTAAAACCAGCGGTTGACATGTAGTAGGTGCTTAGTAAATACTCACTGAAAAATAAATGGGTAAATGTCAAAATTACTTTTCAATTAAATTGAGGTAGTTTTAGATCTGTTACCTTCAGATGTTTTCTCATGTTGTTTCTTTGTCTTGAGTTTGGACCTAGAGATAGGTATTTTCTCCTCATTGTTAGTGAATGTTCATTGCTGTTACAACCAAGATATTCACAGTAAAGTTTAATACTAATATTTAATGAATGCATAATACACTATTACAGCAACTCAGTAGTTCCCATACTTGAAAATATTTTCTAGGAAGGCATTTTAAAAGGTAACTTGGTGATTTAGGGGAACTCTGGTGCAAAAAGAAGTTCTTACGGGACTGAAATGCGCAGTGAAAGATCGTACTAGGTACTCAACAAAACACACCAGCAGCGGCCAACTGTTACCGGGTGCCCAGTTTTCTCACAGTGTCTGGACACTCGGGAAGCTAATAGCCTTCAGGACACACTGATACAGATGAGGGAAGTTGCCAGTTTAAAGCTTGTGTGCCAAGGGTACACATAATATTCTTTTGATCAGCAAGGCTAGGGCCTGGCCAGATGAAAGAGTAGTCTTTTTAGAAGGCAAATTTGATACATCTGTCCCCACTCCCTTACCCCCCACCAGAATTTAAGATCCTGGAGGGCAGGGATTTTTGCCAGTTCTGTTCACTGCTCCATTCCAAGTGAGCGTCTTCCTGTAATAAAGGTCCGTGAGGCCAGACCGTGTCTCTTTTTGCTCATGATTATGTTCCCCGCACTTAGCAGCACATGGCACTTAGTAGGTGGCCACACAAATAAGCCAATAGAATGAGGGACTGTGGAAGACAGTCTTTAGGTGTCTTTTTACCTGTTTGATGCTTTTTTCTATCTATTTTGGTATTTTATTCCAGCTTTTTCACACCAACTATAAATTACCTTTAACTAATGCTCAATTTCTAATACCTTAGCTAATAAAATAGGAGGCGTTGTCATTTTCATAGTTACAATTTTTAAAGGGTAAGCTTTGAAGGAAATGGTGGAGTAACAGGTGATGGCCCGTATTTTGTGGTGTGGATCTTGTCCTGCTCATGGAGCGTGGTCATTATTCGAATCAGCGTGGGAGTTGCGGAGAAAAAAGAACGTGGATGTGTGTGTATTTGCCTCCAGTATGTTTGCTTCCTGCAGAGACTCTTGGTGATACGCGTCTTACCTTTCAACAACAATAAATGAAAGGCTGACCTAGTACCTCTGAAAGGCTGCAGATTGCCTTTTATAGATTACTTAATGCTTATATAGATTGCTTCTATAGATTACTATAGGGCCTGCTGAAAAAATGTCAGTTGTCAAGTAAGTACCAAAAGAGATAATTTTCAGTTGGTCATACGCTTTTGTAGGGTATTCCCTCTCTTTTCTTGAATAACCTAAGGAATTCCAAGAATTTTAAATTTGCTTAACCGATTCCAGTGATTCTAACAGTTCTATTAGTTTTTACTCTGTATTTCTGCCATGCATATGTAGTCAGCCCTTAATGTGTTTTATGTACAGTAGCACTGGGAATTGAGACTGTCTTTTAAAAATTCAGTTTATGATAGCTTTTTAGGCAGCCATCCTATGCAAACAAGCTACACTAAGTGTGACTGCTAGAATAAGGTAAGTTCAGATAAGAGTCCAGGTCAGATTCCGCTGGCCCCAGGGCGGTAGATGTCTTTGATGACAGCATTCAGTGGTGCCGTCTCTGGGTCATACCCCTCCAGTCGGACAGGTAGTTTGCCTAAGTACAGCCCTCTAAGTGGGAAATCATGTTCCTTCAGAATTTAAAAGGCATTGTGTTGACTTCTTGCTTTCAGTGTTGCTGAAGCCATTTTGATTTATGATCCTTTGGGTATGACCATTATTTTTCCCCCCTCCTTTTTTCCCCTTTTCTCATTTCTAAGTAAATGTGTAACATCTTATTTTTGACATTCTGAAATTTGACATGGTGTCTTTCTGTGTGTCTTTTCCCCAGTTATTGTGTTGAGGACTTAATGGGTGAATTTTCTTTGGCTATTTCAAAGCTTTCTCTCCTCTTTCGTGCCTTTTAAAAGCAGGGGTGGGGGGGAGGGAGTCTGCTTTTTCTGGTATTTTGGTGCTGAATCTTTTCACTTGTCTCATTCTCATGTCTTTTTTTCCCTACTGTTTTGTTTTTCCCCTACTTTCTATCTCTTTTTCTTGGCTTTCTGAAAAATTGCCTCAACTTTATTTTCTGTATCTTCTAGTGAGTATTTCATTTCTGCTATTATGTCATTAAAGAAAAACTATTCTGAAACTTGTTAAGATGACAAGGAAGACTTTGTTCTGGACTCTTGCATTGGGGTATAGTAGTCTGCTTGGGGGCTGGACGTTCGAGACCAGGTTGCCAGCATGGTTGGGTTCTGTTGAGGACTCTCTGACTTTCAGATGGCCACCAACTTGCTGAAAGCTCACATGGCTTTTCCTCTGCATGTGTGGGGAGGGCGGGGAGGTGTAGGAAGAGGTGAGGGGGTGGGAGGGAAGAGAGAGAGAGATCTTCCTCTTTTCATAGGGCTACCGATCCTGTTGGACTAGGATCTCACCTTTATGACATCATTTAACCAAAATTACCTCCTAAATGCCTGTCTCCAAATATAGTCACATGAGGGAGTAGAGCTTCAACACGTGAATTTCGGGGTGGGGGAGCAGTCACAATTCAGTCCATAGCAAAAACATATATCAGTCTGTAACAGGGTTATTAGAATAGGGGAGATTAATCATGCTCAAATTCAAATACAGCAAAGATGGCTGGGGGATTTATAGCCAGTGAGCAGAGTTAGGTGGGTCAGTATATACAAAATAATTAAGAGGAAACAGCAAGGGTAGGGGGTGAAGAACTTGTGAGATAGCAAGGCTTGGGGGGTTTCTCTAAACAGGCTTTTCCAGGCCCAGCAAGCCCAGCACAGACATGGAAGGCCTCGGTGAGACCTAGTCAGGGAGGGAGGTTCAGAAGAGCCTAACAGAAGTTGGTCGGGGAGAGTTTTTGTCAGCACAAGGCAGTGTTTGTGTGCATGCTTTTAGTTGTTTCTGGTGTTTTGAGAAACCCTCTGTTTTCTCCAGAGAATAACCTCTAGGCTTCTCTTGGGGTGCTGCGTGAGTTGGGAGTCATTTGCCCAGCCATATGGAGTGTGTGTGTGATTGGTGCTAGGAAATCTCTTTTTCAAACAGCTTTCACCTCGTCTTCCTTGTGTTAGATTCCCTCTTCACCCTTGGTTCTAGAATTACCTTTATGCTGTAGTTCTTATGTCTTTTTGAGATTGAGTGGTATAGTTTGGGTTGTCTTTCCCCATTCCCGGGGATTCAGCTCTCTGGGGCTGCTGTTAGTTGCTTCCCACAATCTTCGTTCCAACTCCCACAACATTGTTGCTGTCTGCTCTGTGTTCTTCCCGTCCTGTGGACTGGTGTCCTCTGGAGGAATCCTTCACCGTAGATGTGGGGTTTGGAGAAGAATGTTAGATGTGTGCCTTTAAGTCTGTTATTTTAACTGGGAAGCTGTAGCAGATGGTTCCAAATGGGAAAAAAATTTGAATAGTTCAAGGGAATTTGCCATTCTTTTTGGGGCCTTGTGGCTTTGCTTGCTGTGACGTTTTTCCTCCAGATACTTAGTTATTCCTAAATGACCCCTTGTGGCTCTTCTGTAATGTTCCTTTGTATTTAGGAACATTGTCACAAAATCTTCTCTGTTGAACTTTACCCACACAAGGGATATGGGGCAGCATAAAGGGGAAGTGACTAGCACGTATTGGGTGTCATTAACATGGTGATCTCAGTTTTATGTCACTTAATCCTCATAGCAATTCTGTAAGGTAAGTGATATTATCACATATGGGTAAGGGTAAAGATAACGATCAGAGAGATTAAGTGACTTGCTTAAGAGCTAGTCCGACAGTGGCGGAGGTTAGGTATTAAAGCCTTCCAGCTCTCTGTCGTCTACCAGCTCCTTTTACGCCCTCCAAACGGTGGACAGTTTATTCATGCACTCGGTGAATGTTGAACTGCCTGCACTGTGCTGGGCCTTGGGGACCATGGGAGGGCTGCCCTGATGAAACCGGACTGACGTGATCAGATTCACCCTTCAGTAGGATTTTTGATGATATGTGCATAAGTTAGCAAGAGTAGGAGTATGCAGCTAAGTTAATTACAGAAGTCCTGGTTAAGTGCCATCTTGGTTTTGATTAGGATGGCACAGGAGAAACAGAGAAGTGGGTGGATTTAACATGCCTATTGCAGATAAAGCAGGCGGGATTGGGGCGGCTGGTGGGGGTGTGACTGGGAAGGAGCCGGAAGAATTGAGGATGACTCCAGGTTTGGTTTGAGCTGAGTGTTGTTGATGATGCCTTTACTGATACAAGGAGGAGCAGGCTGGGGGTGGGGTGGGGTGAACAGAGTAATAATATAATAATAACAGTGTCACACCTGTTAGTTATATCCAAGAGGAGGCTTCCAGTGGGCAAGTAAACATCTGGGAACTCAGTGGTGTTCTGTGTTGGAGGAAAAAAAAAATTGGGTATCATTCACATATACATGATATTTAAAGCCACAGGACTAGATGTGATTATTCAAGGAAAGTGTGCAGGTATAAACCTGAGGCACTGTTACTGATTCACTTCTGTAGAGAATCCTCATTTAATTTTTTAACTTGGGATTGCACTTAAACCTAATAGAATTTGCTGCATGGGGAAAGCAAATTTCAGCGTGTAAGCATGGCGTGTACGATGCTAACCAGCAGGCATGCTGCAGACGTGCCAATAGTTAGCAGCCTTTTGATTGAATTATATACCACACACCCTTGACTTTAATGGGAGACTAGAATTGAGAGCATGAACATGGGAAATCCCATATTTGGAAATGCTGCATAAGAGGTGGGTTATGGCACATGCATGAACTCTTGTTTGAGTATAGATAGGTAATGAAAAATAAATTCCCATTGAGATGCTAAAACTAGAACATCTGGGGTCACTCAAGTAGCCGATTCACTACACATCAGTTGCATAGAATCCCAGCTCATTAAAAGTAAATATTTTACATGTCATGCACCCTTTCAGATAGTCTTAAAAGGCAGAATTGTAAATGTTAGATCTGAGAATCCCAAGCATGAAAGAAGCTTTACAGGAACACTTGAGAAATTAGATCTGAATTCAAAATAGGCAAAAACTGGAAACAGTCCACATGTCCATCGATAGGACAATAGGTAAACCATTGTGGTATAGTCATTCAGTAGACTAGTGTACACAGCACGGTTGAATATCAAAAAATTCTTTTGAATGAAAGAAACATAACAAAAGCATACTTCTGTATGATTTGACTTATATAAAGTTTAAGGAAATGCAAAAACTAATCTACGATGGTAGAAACCAAACCAGTCAATGTTCGTGGGGAATAGGGATTGACCAGAAAGAAGCATGAGGGAACTTTCTGGGGTGATGGAAATATCTGCCCATTGATTGGCTGTTTGTTAAATGGGTATATCCATTTGTCAGACTCATCAGTTTTTGTGTACTTAGGGTTTGTACATTTTATTGTATATAAATTCTGCCTCAGTAAAAAAATAAGCAAACAACGAAAGCAGTATGCTGAGTGGGTCCGTGAAGGTGTGTATAGAGGACACTTGGGTGAGGCATCGCTGCAGGCTCAGGTGGTCAGGGAACGTGTCCAGAGGAAGTAATCTCTCACATCTCTCAGATTTATCCCTTCAGGTCTAAAATGACTTTGTGTTCAACTCCTCGCTTAACTCCTCCGAGTAACATTGAGTCCTAGGATGACTCTAATTTTTTGTGCAGTGCAGAATACTCTAGGCAGTAAAAGCCGGCGCGGTTATAAATCATACCGGGGCAGCGTGGAAAATGTGAAACCGCCGGTCTCTGTTTCTGCACAGCTCCGCACGCGGTGCTTGACTGCCGTCCCAGCTGCAGGAAGGTGATACAGCAAAGCACGTGTTATCGGCGGGTAGAGCAGCCCCTGCTCGGTCCTTATTAAAGGTCGCGGCGAAAGGGAGGGCAGGCATGCAGTAAGATGGGAGGGCTGGGGGAGTACCTGTGGAACGGGGTGTACGTGTCTGTGAGTTGCAGTTTGCACGTTAACTGCTTAAAAAGGTGCAGTATTCGTTTTTTGTTTCCAGAGTTATTTATGTTAGTTTATTTGTTCCTTTGAAACAGAATACAGTGGATAGCTCCCTTCAAAAATGGAAGATGGAAAGCCCGTCTGGGCACCACACCCTGCAGATGGGTTTCAGATGGGCAACATCGTGGACATTGGCCCTGACAGCTTAACAATCGAACCCTTGGACCAAAAAGGCAAGGTGAGTTTCTCGGAAAAGTTTCAAAATTGGATTTCTCTCTGTATAGGTGTCTGTCTCCCTTATCAGTTAAGTATTGTAGATATTCCTCTTAAGCACAATAGGGGAAAGCAGTTTTCTGGTAAGTGAATCTTAGTTTTCTACTGAGTTATTTGATTGAATTGGAAGTACATATTCTAGGAAGAAAAATGGTACCCTGTGATAAAATCAGCTAGAAATTGAGTGAGCCTTTCATTTTCACAATTTAAAGAAAAAATATAGTATGATAAAATATAACAGTATTCTTCCCTTGGTCTTACCCAAAAGGCTGAGAAGTGATGAAATATAACATTATTCTTTATGCATATTACCAAAGTTATTAATTCATATGGGATGTATGCAACATGTTACAAAGCAAAAATATGAAAAGTGATGTGATTATGTTATCAAATTTTGCTTTTCGCTTTAGCTTTTAGATAATTCTTTTAAACTCTTTATTAAATGTATTAACATGGGATTGGAGTAAATTTATTTCTAATAAGTAAAGGTATTTAAGTCTTAAGCATACTGATCCATTGCTATTTTTACTATAATGATAGTTTTTAAAACATGAAAGCATACTTCAATTTTTTACAAATGGTATCTGTTTCCTTTCATGCTTGTATTGCAAAATGAGAGTTTGGGGAAAATGTGACCTGGTGTCTCTTCAGTCTTCTGGGGAACTGTAGGGTCTCTTTTTGTGGGAGATCTTCACAATTTTAAGTTTAATTAATATTCCTGTTATATAGGCATAATAGGAATATTAATAGGTCTTCTATTATTAATAGACCTAGTTATATAGATCTTCTGACTAAATTTGTGGATGTCATTTCTGTTTACTTTGTACACTGTGAAGGTTCATGAGTAATTTATATTCTGCTGATACATGGTTAACTAATGCCATATGACTGCTATCCCTCTGGGAACCTTAGAAAAACAAGGTGGATCTCTCATGAGTCTTTTCACAGAGAAAACTATTCTGTTACTGTAAACAACCCAGGAACCTAAATGCATAATATATAATGTGGCACGTTAGAGGAATCCAGTTAAAGATACCCTCAGGAAAGAAGAAACAAGTGTTTCTAAGGTTTTTTTCCTCCTATTAACACGCACTTATTTGTACTTACAATGCAGTGATCTTTTAAAAAAACTGAAGAATTAAAAAAGCTCGTTTATTTTAATTTATTTGAACTTGTAGGGGAGGAAAATTTTTCCTCTATTAATTTGGGTCTCTGGGCCTAAAAATTAAACTGATCTGACAGATTTACAGCAGAATACATACAAGTTTCATTGAATTTTCACACGTGCATGGAGCCTTCACAAGAGAATGAAGAGCTAAAGAGGCGTGCAGAGCAGAAAGCTCTTACTCCTTTTAGGTGAAAGAGAATTTGTGAAGAATTGATGAGACAGAGGGGTTCGGGCTGGGGGCAGTAAATTGTGGAGAAGCCCTTGGGAAGCTAAGGGCTGGTGTGAGAAGGTGTGTTTGTACAGATTTCTCTCTCAGCCTCGACTCCCCCTTGCTGGTGGTAGGAACGTCTGCCTTCCTTCTGGTTGGGAGGACACCTTTCACACGGCAGCTTTACGTCCGGCTTTCAGGAATAAAAAGGAAGGTCAGAAGGCCTTTGATGCACTGGCTATTTCACAGTATGCCAAAGTAGTGTATTTTGGGATGACAGAAACTTAGTGAGCTTTTCACTATGCTTCAAAATGTTTTTTTTTTTTTTCATTTTTAATATATTTATAAGGACAGTAAATCAGAAAGCCAAAATGAAATGAAGAGTGTTACATGCTAGGTGTATTCTGTTATGTAGGTATATCCTGTTATGTCCATAGGTGACAATACTTCAGTTCAGGCATAGAAAGAATTTGATTTGAGGTATATGCTTTTTCACATTTTGAATCGTTTATGTGCTGGCAACTGTGCTGTATGAGTATTAATCAGTGCACACATAGAACCAATAAAAACACTTAAAATGTAAGTTGTGAAGCCATGAAAACTGTGGATCTGTAGTTAATTTTATAAACTAAAGTCGAAGCTTCTTTTCACAAGCATTTTTTGAGGGTAACATTCTCAGTAATTGTTTTCAACCTTAATTTTCTCTCCTACTTTCTGCCTGAAGGCTTAATAAATTGTAAAGTATAATTATAATCACATGGTTAAAAAGATCAACAAGAGAAGCAATCTTTTGTCTAGATAATTCATGGTCTGGAGATCATCAACTTTTAAATACTAAGGGATTAAATGCATAAAATGATGGATAAATTAAGTAGATCTGTTTGCTGATACAATGCAAGCATAGAATAGGGGCTGACTGAACTCTGAGGACAGGTCTTTGACAATAGCAATGGTTTTTAAAGGTTTTCGATTGTGACCCCCAGTAAGACATACAGTTTACATTGGATTAGATATGTGTAGCATGTATCTTTATAAGAAATAGATTTTATGTGTCAGTATATGTATTGCGTGTGTGTGTATATTCATAAATGAAACAGTCAGATGAAACATCCTTACTCCATGTGATGTATTCTGATATTTCCTAGTGTCTTTATTCTGTTAAAAATGCTGTCGTGAACCTTGAAATTGATTTTATGTTCCGTATTCGCAGCACAGTGGCCTTCAGGCTGAAACCCTAAATATGTGGCATTTAAGGTTTGATATTTTCTTTTCCCTGTCTACTTTGCTGGTCTTACCTTTTGTCAACCATCAGTGTCCCCTTCATACTCTGACCATATACTTATTCTTGTTATTATTTTCTCTTTCTCTTTCATCCTTCCCCTCCACAGTGTTTATCAAGCCCCCACCATGAACCAGGTGATGTTGGGTGCTTTTCATGGCTGCCCACAGTACTCTTTTTGCCTGGAATGCCACTCTCCATGGCCCTTTGCTTAATAAATAGTTCCTAAGACTGTGGTTGAGGTCACCTCCTTTATGAAAGTTTTCCACGGATACTAAGTTTGTCGTTGTCTTCTCTATGCAGTAGAATTTATTGTTGATTACTCCTTCCTTACAGGAGTGGTATGAAGTCTTATCCTCCTATAATACTTTATTGGAGATATGTGTTTGCATTTATCCCTCCCTCCCTGCTACACTGTAATCTTCTCAAGTGCAGGGACTGGTTTATTTGCTCGTTTTGTCATTGGAGCTTGATGTGTGGTGGATGTTTATTGCTGGCGATCATTGTGTGCTTGTTACATGATCTTCTCTTGAAAGGAGAAAAAGCCTTCTCCCTCTAAGAGAAAACAATTGCCTTATGCAAAATTTCTTTCTCTTCGAGTGGATGGTAAAGGGGAGAAGATGGGGGCTGCTGATAATCTGGAGGATGAAGGAGGTGGAGGAACTCCCTGTTAGGGTTCATTACTGGCCCTTCAGCCCTTGTCTTAACCTTCCCTTTCGGGGAGCTCTTTACCCTCCAGCGCTCCCCGCTTTCTGACCTGCTGGAGCTTCTTTCGTTTCATGTGGCCCCTAGCAGGGCAGACCCGACGCCTGCGGTCTGGCGGGGCCTTACCCCCACCGCCACAGCCGAGAAAGTGGGCACGCGGGACGGGGCCTTAGCAGCTCATTTCAGAATGCATTTTCCTGCAGAATCATTGTGATAATTTATGGATTGTTTTATATTACCGTTAATAAGTGTATGTTATGGATTAGTTTCAGTATTAGTAATCTAGCCTCTAAACCTTCCCACGTTTAGAACATTAAGAACATGTGTGCTGGTTCCAAATGATTAACTTCCAGAGTATTTAGAGCATAACAGTTTTCAAATTTGGGTATGACTGGATTGAGTTAGTGCCAGCAGCCTGCGTTTGCTCCATAAACCATAAAAGTAGCTCATCTTATACTCATGTGTGTATGTATACATATATGTAAAACATATAATTTTTAAAAAATTGGACAATTTTTCTTATAGTTTTATTTGATATTGGTGGAAACTTCAGCCACAAGGAGTAATTGTAATTGCTTGAGAAGTATAAATTTACAAGTTACTTTTAGAATGGCATGGATAAAACGTGTAATTTTCTTTAGATGGAATTTGAGATCATTTCTCTTTTAAGATGCTGTCTTAATTCTAGAATTTCTGCCATACATTCAAGTGATATAACACACACAGACTGTTCATGCATACCTATAATTGTATGGACCAAATAGTTCTGGATACGGTTTATATTTGTAGCACATATCTATACAGGAATTTATGTCTTACACGTTTTACTCAAACAGTAGCATGAATTAAATTAAATAATAGTCTGTTCTGTTCTATCTGATTGATTGGATGTTACTTTTTTTGTTTCAAAAACAATATTGCTATATATACAAACACATTTTTATTTTTTAGAAGTTGTTGATAGCATACCCATATGCATTTAATATTAATGTACTTCATGTTTTGTCCTACTCTAGATATTAGAGCATAAGATTTTTAAGTTGATTTTCATGATTGATTTTATGGTCATGGTAATAGATAAGGTTTCTGAATGAAGTTATTATCCTGTTTTGGGGTTAGTGACTTGTTAAATAGTAGGGTCTTGTATTATAGTTTAATGAAGAGCATGCTGTTGGCATTATTACAATGTATGCAACCAATTAAGCTTCTTTATTTTTCTTACTATTTATAAACCTCTAGGTTAATGAACTTCTGTTTTGTTTGTTAGACATTTTTGGCTCTCATAAACCAAGTGTTCCCTGCGGAAGAAGACAGTAAAAAAGATGTAGAAGATAACTGTAAGTATCAAGTTAAAAATAGTTCTCAGCATAGAAAAGGAAACTGTTGCTGCAGAAAAATAAATTAGTGGTTATATTATTATTAGGTAGACAGTACTTGTTCAGAAGAAATGTAACCTTTTGACAGGAAAATTCATGTGAATGGAGGAGCTCAAAAGCCCTAAGGTCATTATTGTCTCACATTTGCACTTTGGTGAAAGAGTCTCTTGAATGTCTTGCTAGTGTTATTTCAGTTGTGGGAATGTAGGGAATGGTAATAATTTACTGTGAAGCCTGAACTAAAGACCTCTTGTTAATGGCTTTGAAAGTTATTTTGAATCCCATCTAGAATCGGATGATATTTATAGTAGTGCATGTGGTTTGATAATTTGGAGGTTGACTCAAGGACCCATTTAATGTCACTGTTTGAAGGAAATAAACATTAAAAAAATACTGTGTAATAAATAGTAATTGAAAAATTAATTCCAGAACATTATATTAAAATGAAACATTATTTTGATTTATAACTACCTTAGCATGTTTGGTGGAAAAACTTAATTCAGTGAACAAGCCATGTTAATTCTTGCATTTTCACAATTAAGTAGTAACGATATTTCATTTTTTTCGCAGTATATAAAAATTATGTCCAGTTGTTTTAGATTTCATTAAACATACCTGACATGAAAAACTCTTTACTTAAAGAATAAAGATTAGAGAAAGGATGGCATTGTGTCCTTGTTGGTTTTCCTTTGGGCTGACATTTGAGCGTGTGAGGCCCCCGTGTGTGAATGGGCAATGCCGAAGAGTGATTGGGAGAGCTGTGGATTCAGGGAGATCCTGAGTTCGCTTCTGACTGTGCTAGTAGGGCGCTTTCTGCCTGTGGGCAATTTATCCCTCCTCATTCAGCTCTCATCTGTAAAATGGGAGTAATAATGTGTATATTGCATGCCTGGAGATCCTGTATTTATTTTTAGAGAGAGGGGAAGGGAAGGGGAAAAACAGGGAGAGAAACATCAATCAGTTGCTTTTTGCACGCTCCCATCCAGGGACCTGGCCTGCAACCCAGGCATGTGCTCTGACTGGGAATCCAACTGGCAACCTTTTGGTTCACAGGCTGGTGCCCAGTACCCTGAGCCACACCAGCCAGGGCGATACATTTAAAATTCTAGGCACAGTTCTTAACCTCTAATAATCTCTCAATACACGATAGCTATTACTATTAGGTATGAGAGACTGGGGAAAATTGTGAAGCTCCCTTCCATTCCAAAATTGGTTGGAGAATTTCTCTGATGGGGTAATGTTTCTTTTCTGAATAGCAGCAATTAAAATTAAAAAAGGAATGAGAGTCTGCCATATCCAAAATAAGAGAGACTGTTATTTTCCGTTAAATCTTGATAGGGTATTCAGAACAAGGAATTAATCCTTTTCACATATTAAAATAAATATTTTTTGGTTTATATAGCCACATGTAGCTAAGCATAACAAATGGTTTCAAACTGCTTTAATTCATTTCTTAAATTAATATTTTAGAACATTCTCCTTGTGGTTATGTCATCTTGATGACTTGTTCAACCTTTTACTTTTCCTAGTCTTAGCGTAGACTTGCTGCATCTTGCGGGTGTTTTCTTGAATGATGCCAGGATGGCAGAGTTTTAATGTGCGGATGTTAACTATTCTCATATAGACACCACATTTTTTCTTTTTTTATTGTTGTTAATTATAATTGTCCCCATTTTCCCCCCATTACTCTCCCCTGCCCTACCTACCCCTGCCTCCCACATTCAGTCCTCCCCGACCACAGTGTCTTTGTCCATGGTCCTTTATATTTGTTCCTTGACTTTCCCCTATTGCCCCCGCTGCCCTCCCAACCCCGCCTGGGTCTGGTTACTGGTGAGTTTGTTCTTTATCTCCATCTCTGGTTCTGTTTTGCTTACCTGCTTGTTTTGTTGATTAGGTTCCACTTATAGGTGAGATCATATGGTATTTGCCTTTCCTTGCCTGGCTTATTTCACTTAGCATAATGTTCTCCAGTTCCATCCATGCTATTATGAAGGGTAGGTGTTCCTTCTTCCTTTCTGCTTTGTAGTATTCCATTGTGTAAATATACCACAATTTTTTATTGAAGTCTCTTTTCTGAAACCACATCATTAATGCAGCTTTAGTTGTTTAGAACACAAGTTTTGCAGCTAAAATGGTTTCATCACTTACTGGTTCTTTTGTCTGAGGCTTGCCACTATAGCACTGTCCTCTGCCAAATGACACATGGCATTGCTTCATAGGGTTTCATATGCATATTTCTAAAATTCTTTCCTCTTCTCTGTATCATGGTGGTAATATGATGACCAAACACTTGATGTCTATAGAGATTCTAAAGTGTGTGATAAAGGTTCTGTTGAAAGAGAGACATGGGTTGTCTTTTGATAGTGCCCTAATAACATAGCAAAATTTATTACCTAGTTTTACCTCTAGGTTTCCTGTGTTAATAAGGAGGTTAATATGTTAATTTTGCCTTTTTACTTGACTCTTAGGTATTGATAAAATAGGAAAATAATTTAGGGATGTGAAGTCAGTAATTAATAGCATTTTTCATACTCATATTTAACTTACTGTTACTTACATGTCATATAATATTCTTCATGAAGTATTACCATTAGAATTTGAGAGTAATAAAATATAAACTATAACATTGGGAAAAGTCTCAAGAGTTGCCTTTTTCAGTAATGGAGTGACTTTTACAACAAGATAACTATAGAATTGATTGACTTCTGCTGTGTTGAAGGCGTTGGTGGGTTCCTTTTTTCCTTTCAGTGAATTAGAACTGTGATGAATTAGCAGGGTCTTAAATGTTCAGATAACTCCCTTATCAGATTCCTAAATGTAATAATTCATACCCATTCTTCATTAGAAACATTTGGTATGCTTGATACATATTTATTATACCAAAATTCTTCTTGGGGAGTTTATAAAGAAAAAATGTGATTGCTCTTTTATTATATGTCTTGTTTTTAAACTTTTGCTATTGAGAATAGTTAAATCTCTGAATAAGCAGACATAAAAGGCAAACAGATTACATACAAGATTGCATGTAAGTAGCCAAACCAGGCAGTCCTAGGGCTGGCTACTAGCACAGGAAAGTAGAAGGGAGTCTGGTGAAGCAGGAGTTATTTGAGACCCTTGTGAACACCCCTAGGTCATACCTTTAGGGATGCGTAGGCAACTGGGACTTACCGTTTCCCGTTCTGCAAAAGGAGCGTCATAAATATCTTCCTCTCTGCCTTTTCCTTTCCTTGTTTTCATGAACATGGAACAGACTGAGTGGTATGATTTAAGAGGAATGCCTTCCTGTCCATGTTCTTATTATCACTGGCAGGTATTTCACTGGCAGGTTAGAGGTTTAATTAACAGCTACAACCTGAGAAGGTTGGTGGTGAGTGTGGTAAAGAAATGAGAGCGAGCAGTCACAGTCAGTGCAGGTGATATGAGTAGCTTTTCCAGGAGAGCTGTGTGTGGGATGGGGAATTCCTGTTTATAGGAAGAAGAGAGCATGCTGTACGACAGGTGGTTCAGAGGAAGGTGACAGGTCTGGGAGTGGTTCACCGTGGTGCTTTGAAGAAGAAAAGACAGCAGGTGGACCAGGCTCTGAGGGACGAGGGTGGAAAAGAGCAGGGCTGTAGAAAGGTTGGTGACCAGAAATTCAAACCACATACACCTCTGCTGCCTCCCTTCTCCGAATCTTCTCTCACTTCAAAGGAGAGCTGCCACTAAAGCTCTTAGGAGGCCCCACCCACCTCCTACTCTGTTCTATTCTGACGTAAGTGACATTAGAAGACAGTATGTGTCTTTGGCAAGTGAACTGACTGTAATGAGCTGGACAGTCTTTGAGAGAGGTATAACAAGGGACTCTTGTTAGGTGTAACAAGGGACAGCATTGGTTAGGTGTTGAATTGTGCATTAGGCATCATGTAGTGTAGGCATATATGAGGGGGGACCCCCCAAAAAACCGGAAGTTACTTCCAGAGGGCAGGCCCCTTGCAGTCCAGGCTTCCTCTGCTGGAGGAGTGTTCTACCATTTGGAGGTGTTGTGAGAGGCCGCATTCAGCTTCAGTGAAATTTTTTGAAGACCCTTTCAACGCATTTGCCCATGTCATGATGGGTGATTTATGAGCGCACCTGGTGCTGAGGTCAGCAGTTTTCTTACCAAAAAACGGTATGACTCCTGTGTCCCACTCTCTCTATTCATCTGATCTTGCCCTGAGTGACTTTTTTTTGTTTGTTTCCCTGGGTGAAAAAAATCCTCCAAGGGAAACATTTTGCCAAAATATTTGTGGAAGAGGTAAAACAAAACAAAACAAAAAAAACCCGGGCAGAACCTCTAAAACACATCAAAATCAGCAAGTTGAAAAACTGTTTTGAGCAGTGGAAGAAACATCTCAATAGGTGTATTGCATCAAATAGAGGATACTTTGAAGGTGACTGAAGTTTAAACATAAAATAAGTACATGATTTTCTAAATAAATACGTTGTGGTTTTTGAGGAGTCCCCCCTTGTATACAACTTCGGTGAGGAACCAAGCAGACAAGCAAATGAATCTCAGTGTCCTGCTCTCAAAAGATCTGGTTTAGTAGCCAAAACCAGATATACAAAATTATAATTGCAATACTGGCAGTGTGTGGTAAACACCGTATAAAAAGTACAAAAAAGAAAGTAATTGTAGTGGTGGTGGTAGTGGTGAGAATGGGGAAATACAATTTGTGAGATAATCTTTCAACTGACCTTAAAGGATAAGTAGATTTTTGACAACTAGAGATACAGAGGTGGGGTCCAATACGTGAATGATATTTGGATTCAGTAGTTTAGTATGTAAGTTAGACAATATTAAAGCAAGCTGTGGAAAATTATATGAAAAGTCAGCTGAATGCAAATTTTATATAGGTCTTGAATATTAGACTTGAATACAGACTTTGAGAATTGATGAAGACCCACTGATATTTTTTGAGGAGAAAGGTTTAATTAGGGCTGTAATTTAGTTTAGATTGATAGATTCATGTGCTGAGCAGTCTGGATTAGGGAGGAGAGAGCCTGATGCAGTAGGCAATTAAGAGGTTCTGTGATTGCAAAAGAGGTAACGTGACCTGAACTGGGATTGAGATGGTGGAAATGGAAAGAAAGGGAAGACGTTTCAGAGACTATGCTAATTTTGAGGACCTGCCAAGGCTCTGGAACTGTGCTGCCTACACACTTTGTTACGTGGTGCAGAGTCGGAACCTGGGTTAGAGCCAGGCCGGGAGAAAAGAGGGTCGCAAGTGTTGACTAAGGTGTGTAGTCTGGTGGTGCTAACTGTAGAAACAAAGCGGTTGGGAAGAAGAGTGGTTTTGTCTAGCGTGTGGTGGAAATGTGGGCACGGAGCTCAGAGGGCTGGGCGAGTAGAATATGTCAGAGAGAGAGAGGGAAATGACATATGCATGTATATTCTGACATATTAGTAGAACAGACATCAGAAAAACAAGATTTCTACCCTGATTCTGCTGTTAACTAGCTGCAGATCCTGGGTTAAGACATACACATATTTTCGGTCTGTGGTTGGACATTCAAGTAGGCAGAGGGCTGACATAAGTTGTGTTTGGATTTTCAATAGCAGGAGTAGTCAGCAGCGCTAACCCTAAGTTGTTCAAGGGTCAAGTGTATACTTTTTCCAGGACTTACTTCATCATATCCATTGTGAGACACCGGCTGAATGATCTTCTAATGGGTCCTTTCCTATTCTAAAATTTCATCTTTTGTGTTGTTCCTGGAACATTCAGATTATCAGATTAAGTTAGCATCATCACTGTGTCAAAAGTATATTAAAATCAGCACTATCTAAAGTCATAACTTTCTTTCCACTTCTGTACTCATCTTTTTAACCAGCCTTCACTGATGTGTACTTAGCTGGTACTCACTAGATGTACTTGCCTGGTTGGAAATTCATTGTTTATAAACATCACTGTAACATATATGTAAACTTTGATATTTTTTAAATTGGCTTCTTGAGTTTATGTGTACCATGGTTTGAAAAAGATGGAATTAAGTCTAACAGGTGAATTTGAGCTCTGATCAAAGTGATTCAGATTCAGATTGCATTGCTTTACTTTTTTTTCTTCAAATATCTAATAATTTATATATTTTATGCCTCAGGTTCACTAATGTATTTAAATGAAGCCACACTTCTCCATAATATCAAAGTTCGATACAGTAAAGACAGAATTTATGTAAGTATTTTACCTATGATTTAAGTTTTCATTGGTATAATTATTTTACATGCTACTGTTTGATTTTGTCAAGCTTGACATTTTCTAACAGGAAATCATATTTGATCTGAGTGTGATCTCCATGGGGATAAGGATTTTTTTTTCTAATTTACTGCTGTAACCCCAGGGCTTAAAACATGTGTGGTATACAGCAGGCACATGGCAGGTATTTGTGGGCACGTGGCAGGTATTTGTGGAATAAAATAGTGAGTTCAGAACATCATCCGGTATCTTTCAGACTTAAAACATTTCATTTTTTATTTTAAAAAACATTTTGGATTTTTGTTTTTGATATATGTCTGTAGATCTGTTTAATTAACTGACTTTTCACATTGTTCTGCAAAGAATTTAAGGTATTCTAAAAGAAATATATATTAAAGCTAAAAACTCGGATGACTAAAAAATGTCAATGCTAATACAGGCAGTACCTGAGGAAATAATCAAGAACACAGAAATGCTGACTCTGCAGCCTGAGTAGTTGCAGCATTTCATTAAATCCTAAATATATACCTCACCTTAAAATCCAGAATATTAAAAAAAAAGACAGAGAATGCTTTTAATGTAAATAGGTTTGCACTAAATCATTTAGATGGATAATTAACTAGTTTGTTCTAACTCTGATTACTCATTGGCACATTAGAGATTTTATTCGAATATGACCTAGTTGTAGATTCCCTTTATTGGCTGGAGGTAAATTACCCACTGTAGTTCAGTATTGAGGATGGGCCTCTTCATTATTTTTGAACGAAGAAAACACATGGCTTCTTTGATACCACCTAGATCAAGTGACAGCCTTAATATTTTATAACACTATCAATTTGCCTAATTGTACTTACTTAATTCTGACTAAATTACCTTTAGTCTTTGCCATCTGTCCAAGCAGTGACAGCTGGGAAATGGGAATAATCTAGTCTTTTCCAAGAGTTTACTTGCTATCTTTTGGTTATACACAGCATAGCTTTAAGTCTTTACTTTCCTTCCTTCTTTCTTTCAAAATCAGCTTAATAAATTATATACTTAGGTTGATATATGGTTATTCTTGATTAGAAATATATTTAGAAGCAAATTCACTCGGTCAGCAGACTACTGTTGAGCATCTGATGTGTGCTAAATGCTGTTTTAGGTACCAAAATAGTACAAGCTTTTAAAATTTGTTAAAGTAGTTCAAGTTGTAATAAGTCAATAAAGTTGACTGGATATAACCAGAAAAATATCACCTATCTAGTAGAATTGGCCACTACTTTTTTCTTTACTTGTCTTATATTACTTGGTGGTGGTGGAGCAATCTTATTTCAGCAAATTTTTATTGAATCTTTTTTTTGAAGTTAGGGTATTTCTTACTAACTTTACAGAATCATGCTTTTTAAAAATAGAGATACTTTGTTTTTATTTGGATGTTCCTGCAAAAGCTTAATACCCACAGGATTCTAATTGGTCTTTTAATGCTTCCTGTGTTGCTTGTGACCATTAATAATGAAAGGTTTGCATGTAGTATTAATTGTATTTTAAAAATTAGTTGTCTTTTTATAAATTTTATTTTTGATTTTAGAAAGAGGGGAAGGGAGGGAGAGAAACATCAATGTGAGAGCGAAACATCGATTGGCTGCTTTCTGTGCACTGACTGGGGACCAAACCTGAAACCCAGGCATGTGCCCTGACTGGGAATCAAACCAGCGACCTTTTGGTTTGCAGGATGACTTACAGCCAGCTGAGCCACACTGGCTGGGGCAGTTGACTTTTTTTTTCACGTTGAGACTAGTTGACTAAATTGAATGGTTGATAAAAATAATTATCTGCTTGTGAAATTAAAGTTTTGTTTCTCATTTATAATGTCTATATCACTCCAGATGTTTTTAGGGTTATTCCCAACTTTCTTGAACCTCTGTTCCTAAGGCATGTATGCAGTTGGGCATTTGACCTGTGTTAGATAGTGTCTGTTTGGCATCTTCAGTTCCTGTGTGCAGAACCAATATTTTCAAAGTTAACTGAAAGCCTAGACTGGTATGTTTTTTTCCTAACCAAATGGCCTTTTAGTTATAAAGCCATTAAAATTAACCATACATAAATATAGTTATTGTTAGCATAATATATGTGAAAGAAGGAAACAATTTGGAATGAAAGTTTAAATTTGATATTTTTGTATTTCTCATCAACCAGCATTATCACTATTTTCCCTTAGACTTGAGTATAATAGCTAACTCACTTTGACATTTTCATTAGTTATTAAAATCTCTATTACTTTCCTTTTGTCTCCCATCAAAAGGTTATTTTCTGGAATTTCTTACTTTTTACCCCACTCCAGGGAACATCTTTGGGAGCCTTCACCGAGTTTTAGATCAGTACCCCAGGGGGTTAGGGTTTCCCATCATTTCCCTTCCATAGCCGGATGTAGAAAAGAGAAAAATGTGGTCCTTTGTGTCCTAGCTTGACCAATAAACCACAACTAATTGGTAACTCCCTTTCTACCCACAAGGAATCTTCTAAACCTTATGGGTGCATTTTTAAAAATTCTTTTAAAGCCACAGTTAAATTCCAAATTTAAAGGCAAACTTAAGTTGTTCATTAAACATTTAGCCCATCAATATTGTAGGTAGTAGTTAGCATATGTTGTTTTGTAAAATCTGGGACCACGTGGTCACCACAGAACTAAATCAGGTCTTGTCATTCAGTGATGGGAATAGGCCTAGAGCATCCTCTGAGCTAAATCAAACTCTTTAGTAATGGGGTGGATCAAATAGTCTAGATGAGTAATATAAATGACCAAACCTTGGGCTGTAGGAATAGACCTGGGAGAGTAGGTTTCATAATTAGCATTGACAGAAGAAGGCCGATCAAGCTAGAGGCTTCGGGACTCAGCTCTCTGTCTGTGATGACTTGGTGGGGATATCATGAGCCTGGAGAGCGCGTGAGAGGGGAGAGTTTTCTTCTAGGCAAGGGGAAATCAAGAGAAAAATAGTCTTGATTTTGGATGTGCTGAGTTTGAGATGACTGTGGGATAAGAAGGTGTGTTTATTAAGATGTATTTGTGAGAGAAATATGGGTCCTGTGGAGATCAGGGTATGTTTTGGGGTAGAAATGCAGATTTGGGAGTCCTGGTTATATAGAGAATGGAAAGTATTTATTGCTGTATTTTGCTTCTCCTGTGAACCTTGTTTGGTTTTAAATGAAAGTATAATTAGAAATTTTTATGCTTCTCCTGTTCAGACATATGTCGCCAACATTCTGATTGCGGTGAATCCGTACTTTGACATCCCTAAAATATACTCCTCAGAAACAATCAAGTCGTACCAAGGAAAATCTCTTGGGACAATGCCGCCTCATGTCTTTGCAATTGGTGAGTGGTTTCATTGCGTCATAGTTTTTTTTCCCTTACATTATACAAATTTACTCAGTTTTCTGTGGATTAATAGAAGATGCCATGAAGTGAATATGTATTTTGGAGAGCCTGTATGTATTGTGAAGTTATCGCCATTGTTAGGAGCCAGTGTTTTTACAGATTTTAGGAAGAATACTATAAAAATATCCTTACTAAAAAGAAGAATACTTTTACAACCGAATCATGGGGCAGTTGTATGTCATTATATTTGTTAAATGCCTGTGTCCTCCTATGTCCACCCAGTGGAAAGTAGGACATAGTAAAAGCTAACCTCCTGGTTCTTTTTGACCCAACACAATCAGCTCCAGCCTAAAAGTGTCCTCCTTTATAGCTTGGAGGCCCAGCCAGGCCTTCTGCTGTCCCCCAGGTCATCACTTGTGAATGTGTCCCTCGGGCCGGACATGAGCTGTAAGAGCACATGTCTTCCAGGCCTTATTTGTGTCAGGATTTTATTAGATGTAAAGGACTGAAAATTGTGTGTGCTTCGTATGTCTGGGGAATGTGTGTGGAAGGTGAGCAGTGTCTGTCTTTGCCTTTCTTAGGCTCTATCTCATCTTTACAAACTTGTAGCTCTGAGGAACAGAGAGATGGAGTTATTACCCCCGACTCCCAAGCTGATAACTGCAGATACAGAGATGTTAGCTAACTCTTTCAATCCAGGCATAACCAGCAGTTAAGTGATGACATGCTTTGGTCCTGATTCTTAGTGCAGCTGTTTCTGTTTGGGCTTTCACTTCATGCCTGTGTTTTGGCCTCACCAGGCTTCATGAACTTCCAGATCTGGCTGACTTGTGTACTGTGTACTGCTGTGCAGACTGAGTGTGTCAGCCAAGCCCAGTGCAACAGCACATTGGCCTCTGATGCCAAGATGCTGTGATGGGCATGGGTACGTTTCCTGTCAGCTACCAAAACGGTACATAACCCTTAGAACCTGAAAGTGAGCAGGCTTCTCACTGGAGAGAAGTTAACATTCAAAGTAAATAAACTGGCTTTTATTTTTAGTTGTTTACTGCTAAAAAAACATTTATAGTGATTCCACAAAAGTGGGTGGAAAGATGGATGAAAAATTGGTCACAAGGATGGGCATACACATGCAAGTAGTTTGCCTTGGGTCCTTACATAAAAGCCGTTTGTAAAGCCTTCTTCATGAGTGAGGGTGTCATGTGTCTGAGGTGAGAAATAGCTGTTTTTCATAGGACTAAATTGGCTAGGGTTTAATTTTTAATTAAAATTGTTTTAATTTGAGACCACTTTAACAGAATTAAATAATTCTCAACTTATCAGTGTAGTCTCAGAATTTAAGACATTTTGTAGTGTAAGTTGTTGGAGTATAATGGTGATAATTAAAAATTATACAAATACATAATTGAATCTGAACAAATTAAAGCAGTTAATTTTGCTTATTCTTGAAATGCTGGTAAATTCTACAAGGTATTTAAAGTTAATAGTATTACAAAAAACACAGTTCTGTTTTGCAATTATGTATTTTTTTCTTCCAGAAGAATTTTTGGTTGCCGGATATTATTTTTTGAGTTTTTAATTAATAATGTGTTACTTCTTTCTTTTCTTTGAGGACTTTATTAGTTATTCATAGTGAGCATATTTTATCTCTGCAGATTTTCTCTGGTACTGGGAGGAACTGACTCACAGCTCATAATGCGGAGACATTTTAATACAAACATAAGAGTTGTTTATTTGGCTTTCGTATTACTTAGCTGTCAGGATAATAAACCAGCCATTTAAAGTAAATACTTCAGAAATGTTTTGAATACTTCTGAATGATTTTATTTAAAAATTTTACTAACTGTAAACACATTTATAATTTATTTAGGAGCAAGTTCTCTTTCATAATAAATGAATTATCTGTCATTTACTAATCTGTATTTAATACATTCTCCATCATTAATGTGTTATTTTGACCCTAGCTGATAAGGCTTTTCGAGACATGAAGGTGCTCAAGATGAGTCAGTCTATCATCGTATCCGGAGAATCAGGAGCTGGCAAAACGGAAAATACAAAATTTGTTCTAAGGTGAGGAATACTTAACTCAGCTGGAATAATTTCAACAGGGTTATTTATTTTTATTGAGGTAAAAATATGTAACAGAATTTATCATATTAACGATTTCTAAGTGTACAACTCAGTAGGCTTCAGTTCACGTTGCTTTTCAGCCAGTCTCCAGAACTTCATGTTGCGACACTGAAACTAGATTCCTTTAAACAGTTTCCCACTTGCCTCTGCCTCAGCCCTTGGCAACCACGCTTCTGTTTTCTGCTTCTATGGTTTTGATTGCTCTAGATCCTCTCATATAAGTGAATCATAAAGTGTTTGTGTTTCTGTGAGTGGCTTATTCCACTTAGCGTAATGTCTTCAAGCGTCATGTATGTTGTAGCATGAATCAGAATTTCCTTCCTTCGTAAGGCTGGATAATATTCCATAGTATGTATTTATCACATTTTGTCCATGGGCCCTTGGATTGCTTCCACCTCTTGACTCTTTTGAATAGTGCTGCTATGAATATGTTATGAACAAAGATACAGATAACTCTTTGAGATTGATTTGAACAGGTTGACTTTGAATTCTTTTGCGTGTTTTATGACAGAGTTTAAAATAAAGGGCTCTATCCCTTTTGAAAAAACGGACATCTTACGTGGAAACTAAGCGGTAGATTGAAAACAATTTCTCACCTATTCTCTTGAGGATGCTGGAGGAGATCAGTGCTGGTTAGTCCTTCAAAATCCAGCCTTCACGGGTGTCCTCGATATTCCCCCACTGTTGTTACGGTTGAAACCCTTTTCTACATAAAGCTTACGATGACAGGCCTTATTTCTACCTCCCCGCTACCCTCCTCCTAGGAAATCCTTTTTGCAGCTATCAAATTAAACTCTGTACTTTGTTTAACATCATAGCATTTTAAATGCTTCTTAGAATTTAAAACTTTCAATTTATATCCTTGGGGATGTTAAGTCTAGTGGTGAAGCCACCGCTGGGACCAGGGAGTGCATTCTGAATTCTCACCAGTGTTGTTCTCACCGTGGTGTGACACTTCGTAGTTGATTGCTGCGTGGTCAGTCTCTTTATTCAGTTTTGCTTTTTTTATGCAAATATATATGCTATTTAGAGTTATTTATATGATACCAATTTGAGTTTGTTTTTGCCTATTATGCATATGCAATTCTGGCTAAATGAATGCTCCCTAATACTCTTGGAATTCTAAGTTGTTCAGTTTCTTTCTCTCCTGTATGTACTAGTCATAACAAATCTCTGGTTAATATACACCTTAGAAAATGAACAAGTGATTAAGAAGCTGTAAACTTATATTGTAAATCTGAGGTTACTCTGTTTTGAAATGTGCCGGGCAAGTAGTAGTCCTATCACGTTTTACCCTGCACTGTAACAGCACAAAGAGCAGTAACTTCCTAGTTGTTCGGGGGCAGATCACTGTATTTTTACCTCTGTAAAGATTGAGTTACTAGGCTATTACAGAAGACTTAGGAACCTCATGCAGAAATGGATATTCCTATGTGAAATGTGTGGCATATTTAAAACTCAGCTGTTGGTTAAAGTCAGATTATTTCTCAAAACAGTTTTTAAAAAGCAATGCTGGTTTAGATGTTGAGGTGAATCCAAATAAAATTTTAAGTGTTTAAAGAGTTATAACAGAATAATTATATTTAAATATAAATCTGTAATTTTGAAATAACCAGTTACTACATTGATCCAGATTCAGATTTTACATGTGTTAAACAATATTAAAAGTATAATATGTGCATTATTATTGTCATCTAAACTTTTATATCCTATATTTTAAACAGATATCTGACTGAATCCTACGGAACAGGTCAAGATATTGATGATAGAATTGTGGAAGGTATTGTTAATTTTAAAAATTCTTATTTTATATTAGGAATGTACGAGAATCCTCTGAGTGGTCTGGAATGTTCTCCTAGAGATCCAGAAGACTCTGTCTTCTACTGATCTTTGCTCAGATATCATGTTCTCATTTACTTAATGTCTGTTGTTACCCCCACCCCTCCACCAATGTAAGTGGTAAGAGGATAGGAATTTTTATATACTCCAGGCCTCTGGAATAGTGCCTGATACATAGCATATGCTCCATAAATATCTGTTGGATGAATGAAAGAAATACAGGAAATTCTTTGGCCTTCTGTTTTTACCTTGCTGTTTTTTTTAAAAAAAGAGCAAGACAGTTATTTGGAATTGAGGTACCTTTTTTTTTTTTTTTCAAAATCATTTTAACAGAAGAGTACAATTGGAAGACAAGAATCTGGAAATTGATTTCCTGAAGCTCTAACACTTGAACATCCTTAGAAAACCTTCTTGTACCCCAGTTTGGAGACTTCTGGTCTAGGCTTCCCATCATGTTGAATCTGTACCACCCTTCTCCAACATAAATTCCTTTCTGGTCTCCCCACTTAACTGTATTTTCCTATGTATAATGTGCACTTTTTTGCCCAAATTTTTGAGGGAAAATAAGGATGTGCATTATACATGGGTAGTTCTGTTTCTGTATCTGTATAAATGTTTTTAATTCTGTAATTTATGCTTATGTATTAAAAGTGTGACTCTGGAAAGCAATAGTGAGATCTGTATGCAAAATAATAACCTGGAATACGATCATAGATTTTGTTTCTAAATATAAATAAATAAAAATTGAATTAAAAATTAAAACAGAAGGTTATTTTCCTGAAAGTGTGGGCCAAAAATGTGGGTGCACATTATACATAGCAGTGTGTTATACATCGCCAAATGTATATTATTATTACTTCCCTTTAATGTGCTCTTTCTGTGGAAGTTGGAATGATCTCATTTGCTTTAAACCCTTTAATTACTTCATATTGTTCTCAAGATAAAGCCCAAATCCATAAAATCACCTCCCCTGGTCTAGAATCCCCTCCCCTGGTCTAATTGGCTCATATTTCCTTAGAATTTTTGTGCTGTAGGCATGGTGGTTTCCTTGTAGTTAATTAGACCTTCCTCCTTCCCCTTTCCTCATTGTCCCCTACTAGTCACTCAGTAAGTGTTTTAATGATAACAATGATATTAACATATGTGGGATGCATTGGGCATTGTCTGGATTGCTTAAAATCTGTGTGTAACTTAAATCTTAATAGAATGAGGTAGGTACTATTTTATACCTACTTTACAGATAAGAGACTGAGGTAGAAAGAATTTAAGTAATTTGCTGAAGCCATGTGGCGTATCAGTTGTGGAAGTGAGATATGAACCCAGGCATCTTAACTCTCTGCTGTATATACTATATAGCACTATCTGTGCACTGTGTAGATGCACTGTAAGTGCATCTTTTAACATTCTTGACAATTTAATGAAAGATTTCAGTTGAACAGAAATGAATTAGGGGCCTTCTGTGTGCATGTATTTTGCTAATAAATACTTTTAAAGTGTGCAACAATAAGGTTTTTTATATTTCTGATATAAATAATTTGTTAGTTTTACTCACAATCACAATTCTCATGACTGATGAAGGGTGATACTATGACACACTGAGGTATGAAGATTTCATAGGTAGTTCTATATTCATTGTAAAGTACCTACTTTAGTGAGGAAGTCACCCTATAAAGTTGAATAAATAAAAAACAAATTATGGGTTAGCTCAATAAAATACTAATTAGCATTCTGATTTGTTTACCTGAGGTGCAAACTTGCTTGAGAAGTGAGTGTAAGTCTGGTTTCTGCCATGACGTGTTGTTGAGAAAAGTTGGAAGGTACTATTCCAAAGGTTTCCAGTGCCCCTCACTAGAGGATAGTAGACATGAACTGGCAGGACATGGAAATCTTTTGATGGGAGTGACTATATCATTAATAGCATTAATATAATTTTCTGATGGAGAGGCCCTAATCCTATTTTTGGATACTTTATTTATATATTAAATCTTCCAGGAAAAACTGGTAGTGGAGTCAGGGAACCCTGTAAGTCAGTCCCTTCTTTCCCAGTGGCCAGTTATGTGGCCTTCCACGAGTCAGTTGACCTTGCTGGGCGCCAGCTTTCTTGCCCACCTGAGAGACAGGGTACATGGGCTGACACTTCTTTTGGCTTTATGTATTTTCTTACTCATCTTGAGAAAAATGAGAAGAAACTGAGGAGTGATCTTTAAAAGGGCACAGAGACTAGGCAAGCTTTCTGCTGTGGATAGAGTAAGAGAAATGGACTTTAAAAGGTTTCATAACAAATATTCTAGCAGTAGACGTAGGGAAGCAGTTTGTGAGGCTGATGGAGGACACGAGAGCAAGATCGAGGCTGGTATGTTTACAGCTGAGACGCTGGCAAGTGCAAGAGTGGACGCGGGAGTCTTTGCAGTCATGCGGATGTGTCTGATTATCAAATAAAAACAATTAAATTTTACATTTGTTCGTTGGGATTTGAAAACTATTGTTCTGAGAACCTTTTGTAGGTAATTCTGTAGACTAGTTTGTTTTGTTGGATGTGCATGTAAAAATGTTAAACCTGGAGGTTTTATTCATGTATAAAATATTTTAGACAAGTCAACGAATAATTTGTTGCTTGCAATTTGTCACAAGAGGTTTGCTGTTTTTTTATTACAATTACTACTCTAGTAGGGCTGATACACTTGTGAAAATCTTAACATTTTTAGGGAGTAATTTTAAAAGTTGAGCTACAGATTTTGTAACCTAGTGATCTAAAATGTAATCTTTTTTATAAAATTTACATTTTTAATATATTTTAAGTAATTTTCCTATCTTGCATGTTAATAAGGTATGGATATAATGGTAGTCAGTAAATATTTGTGGGGTTTGACATTACATGTGAATTTTTATTGTTGATATTTTTAAGAACTTTTAAAGCTATATTGTTTTGTAAATTTTCTTTATGATAATTTTTTCATGGAATATTTTCATTTCTTTTTCAATAGCTAACCCACTCTTAGAAGCCTTTGGAAATGCAAAGACTGTTCGCAACAATAATAGCAGTCGATTTGGAAAATTTGTAGAAATACATTTCAATGAAAAGGTGAGAGTGAGTTTGGGGATGATATGGTTGGGAGGGTTTCTGAAAAATACAAGGGTCTTAATAGAATTGGTGCTGTTCTTGACCTCATGGTAAATTTCTTTAAATTTCTCTCTCTTACTTCAGATAGCTGGCAGAATATATATGTTCACTATGACCTCTATAAACACTTTAAACTTACATTTAATGCTCTGTTTTTCCCCTTTATTTGATATATAATTACAACCTTTTTGACAGACAGGTATTTATTAGATGAGATAAATACTTTAACATTTGTAGGTTATACTTTAAGGCTGAAATGCAAAAAATATGTTTTCTCTCTGTTTTGTTTTTTTAGAGTTCAGTTGTTGGAGGATTTGTTTCACATTATCTTCTAGAGAAATCCAGGATCTGTGTTCAAGGCAAAGAGGAAAGGAATTATCATATCTTTTATAGGTTGTGTGCTGGTGCTTCTGAGGATATTAGGGAAAAACTTCATTTGAGCTCCCCAGATAATTTTCGGGTAGGTTGGATAAAAACATTTCATACAAGATCTGCAAATTGAATTGCCTTCAATTATAAAACTTATTTTGGTGGATTTTGATTGTTTTATGTAATTTACATTAAACTTAGTGTAATGTGACAGATGTCTTCTGTACTAAGTAGATCTGCGATTTACTGATACCATATGGGAATTATGTAATGGGACAGAAAAAGGGTCGATGTTAAACCCATTATCAATTTAAGCTCAATAGGAAATTTATCATAGTTCTGTAATGCTGACTTTTAAGTTACCTTTTTACTTTTGTAAAAAAAAAAAGTTTGAGCACTGAATTAATATTAATAAAGGACCCATGATTATCTTTCGTAATTCAGTTCAACAGCAAATATTTACTCCTTGCTCAGTGAGTGCCAGACATTGTTCCAAGGCTAAAAAGATAGATGAGACACCCCCACGCACAGGGTCTGACTGAAGTGTTGGAATGATAAAAAGAGGTGGGCATAGGATGCTGTGGGTTTTGGAAACGCTCACTGGAACAACTGATGCTTTGATCAGAATCCTGCAGTATTTTCAGGTGTTCACTAGAGAAGGAAAGGTGCAAAGGGTATTCCTGGTAGATGCAAAAAGATGAACAAAGAAAGGCAAGAAACGGGTGGGGCAGGAAATGGCAGCAGGTGAGGCTTGACAGGTTGGACTGACTTGTGTAGTTAATAAGGAGCTATTGAAGGGCTTTGTGTAGACAATTGGACATCAGGTCTGTACTTACTTCTGGCTTTAAAATTGAGTTGGCTTTAAGGGGTACAGGATGGGATGTATTGAAATGTCAACCATGGGTAAATTGCTTGGGAACCTATGGCCATAGGTTTAAGTAACAGTTGCTTAGTGCCTGAATTTGGTTTATTGATTGCAGGGATGTACAAAATATTAGGAGATGATATTGATTGGACATGGAGACTGACAATGGTAGGGAGAAGGGAGAGTCTGAATAATTCTCCCACGTTTGACTCGGGAAACCGGATAGATGGAAATGCCATATTGGGGCCAGGTGGAAGATTTAGCGTGTAGGGTGAGTTCAGTTTGGGGGCTTATGGCTCATCGGAGCAGAGGTGGTCAGCAGACAGTTATGTATGGCAGTCTGGAGTGTCAGTACTAGAATGTCAGGCTTGGAGGTGCCGTTACTCTGGTGGTAGTTAGAACTATGACGGTGAGTAGGTGAGGTTGTCCAGAGAGCCTGCATAATGTGGAAAAGCGGAGGATGATCAGATACAAGTTGCCCCAGAAAGATGGCTCCGGTGGAGTTGTAAGGGAGGTACAGAGAAAATCATGAGCACCAAGAATCACAAGCCAGTTGAGTTTCAAGAAGTGTAACCAGGATGGTTAGCATGTTTTACAGATTCTCAGCTAGCAAACAGCGTCCCTGTGAGGGATATATGGGAGTTGTGGGGTGGGAGTTAGCAATGTAGTTTGTATAAACTTTTCCAGGTAATGTTGATGGTCCTCTTTGGACAGGAATCTCCCATTTGAGAAACATGACACACCATACACACACACACACACATGCATGCGCGCATATATCCATGTATATACATATATACATAATTATTGTTCAATGTGTGCATGTTTGTGTTTGCAACCCAGCTTCTCTTTATTTTTTCTGTTAGTTTCTTTTAATGTCTACTTGGAAATTTAAAAATGTTATTGTTTTAAAATGCTTTATAACTGCATCTATTTATATATTTCTAAAATGACCAACCTTCTCTGGAACTCACCAAATTAATAGGGACTTGAAGTGAGTTACCCACATTATCTTCATGAAGGTAGAAGAGACAGATCTCTACAAAGATTTTTAGAAAAGGGACATAAATTACTGTGAATAATGTGAAATGTAATAATGATGATGTGGCTTTTTCCTCAGTTAATGATAAAGTGATGAAATGAGGATTCTTAGGGGCATAGTTTTTGCATGTCTCAGAATATGCTGCATTTCTTGACACAGAGGTGGGCATCCTAAGAGTGCAGCTACTGAAGTTCTTCATCAGGTCAGAGAGTTTCCTGTCTCTGTAGTGTGAACTGGGAGGCGTGATTTGCTCTCCCATAAGGAACGTGTGTTAGGGAGACTAGAGGAGCAGCATTACTTTTCACCCAGACACATCTGCTGTCTCGGATATTCCTCCGAGGCATGTGTACATACATCTCTGTGTTCCTTCCCCCAAACGATTCTACCTCAAAGTGATTTGAAAGTCTGTTGGGTAGGCCATCAGGCTGTTCTGTAGTTTACAGATATTACAGATAAGGTTGTAAAGACAAAGAAGACCCCTACAGCATGCTGAACACTTTCAAAGTATTTTTTTCTCACTGCTCCATCCAAATTAGTATGTAAAGAATTCTGGAAATACATGTGTTTAAGAACAGTTGTATTAACTACCCATGTATTTTATAAAATAAAAGGTTTAAAATTCTTGGATTCTTCAAAATTTTCAAATGTTTTTGCACATTTAATGGAAACATTTGTTACAATCATGCAAAGATCCTTGAATGTAAAGCTTGGATAGAATGAGAATGGATGGCAAGAATAGTTACAACTTTTTATTTATAGAAAGGTAGGAATAAATAAGTATTTTTCCTAGATTTTAATATTAAGTCCATCTGTCCAAAAGCCAAGTAATGAAACAGTTGGGGTGGGTGGATAAACTTCATGCTAGTAAAGAAAACATATGCTTGGGTTCTTTATTTAAGCTGCAATTATCTTAATACTAGAGATCATTTTTGAAACAGTTAACTGAAAATGTTAACCAGTATTATTCCTCCTCTCTTCCCAAATATTCTGGGGTAGGAGAAAAAACTCATTAGTACTATTTTCTGGTTTTAACCAATTTTAATACCTCATTATAATGGAGGGGGAAGAAAGAGGCTTTGATCATCTAAAATATTAATTTACTCCAAAATTCAAAATTTACTATAATTTTTTATCAATATCTATATGATGTCATATATTTAATCTTGGAATTCATGCCATGATGCTTGGGAAACTAGTGACCTGTTTTAAGAGAGGGAGGGATGATTTTTAAAATTTTCCCTCTTGTTCCTGGTGTACTTTCTTCCTGCCCCTCCCCTTCCTTCCCTAATGGTGGGCAATAGATTCTCTTTGAAACCAATGCAGTATTCTTTTCTTCTCGGCTACTTCCCTTGTTCTACGTTGTGAAAGCTCCTGACTTCTAAAAGCCTTCTGGGCAACAAAGTGAATCCTTGAGATAAAAGCTACCATTGTTATTAGCAAGTTATGTATAGTCATTGTTAACCATCAGTAAATAGGAAAGACATATTTTAGAGAACTGATTTTAAATTAAAAAATTTAAGGATAATATTTGTTAATTAGTTGGAATTTAAAATACTACTGGAAATATTAAACCACACTCTGTTGTTCCTGATTTGAGACTCTTTACATATTTAGTAAGAAGATGATTTTCATTATTATCTGTGCTATGTGTGAAGATATTTGACAATGGAAATATTTAAAATTACTGTCCTTTAAATAGAGAAAAGCTTTATGGTATTGATTTTTATGTTGATCATTTAATTTAACCTACCTTGCAGAATTGGGATTTTTCACATACCTGGTTTGATTAATAGGAGTGAAATGTTTATATAGAAGTACCGATTTTAGTTGAGAAATTAAATGATGCTTAGGTTATGTTTAATAAATACTTTATGATCAACACTATTTGGTAAGTTATGTTGTCTTCTGTATTATTTTCCAGAGGATATTTGTTAATTATATTTTATATTTCTTTGTCATAGTATTTAAACCGAGGCTGCACTAGATATTTTGCTAACAAAGAAACCGACAAACAGATTTTGCAAAACCGAAAAACTGCTGAGGTATAGTAGACTATTTTTTTAAATTAAAATCTTTAATACAAAAAAAAAATTTTGCCTAAAGATATATTTTTTATTTTGGAGCCCAAATAATATTTCTTACTTTTAGGCTTGCACTTATAACAACTAAAGATTCATCCAACATTCATTCATCTGAGTGTATGTAGTACTCTATGCCTATATGGGTGTCTGCAGAAGCTGTGGGTTCTGCTTCTTCTTGGTTAGGCCTCAGTACACTGCCCCCCTCTTGTTTTTTCCCCAGCAGGAGGGTGGAGAATTACCTAAGAACTGTTGTTTACTAATATTTTTGAAACTTACTCTCATATTACCCACTTGGGATTGAGTATAAAGTGCGTCCTTTACCATTGTTTACTGCAAGGCAGGGATGAGCTTTGTGTAGACACTAAGTGGAGTAAGCATTGTTGTGCATTGATGCTTCCATATTGTTGTGTTTCTCTCCAAAACAGATTTCTGTAATATAAAAAGTCTTTTATATAGGCCTTACTAAATAATTACAGTTGTAAGAGTAATTTTTATAATTATACTATTAAATATTGTTTCAAAAACATTAAATCCTTAACCTAAAAATATATAACCTTTATAAATTTAATATATGATGTTTAAGTAATATGTGATATATCTACTCAAGGAGCTTAAATTATAAAATACAAGCTAGGATTAATTATAGGAACTAGTCATCCTGTCTTTATTAATTTCATTAAAATATTGACATTGAGCACTTATTTTTTTCACTTTTTTGTTGTTGTTCAATTACAGTTATCCCCATTTCCCCCCATTACTCTCCCCTGCCCTACTCACCCCCACCTCCCACACTCAGTCTTCCCCCTCCCCATTGTCTTTGTCCATGGGTCCTTTATACGTGTTTCTTGACTTGACCTTTCCCCTTCTTTTTTAAATTTTAATTGTTGTTCAAGTACAGTTTTCCACCCTTTCCCCCCCTTTCCCCTTCTTAATTGAGCAAGTTTTTATTGTACTCAGTTTTCAGTGCTCCTGCATCTGAGTGTCAGGTGCTTTTGACTCCTTTCAAAATGAGTGAGATGAATTATGTCTTCATTATAGTCATAGAAACAAAGCATATGAAAACTCTCATTATTTTGAATTCTAAGCAATTTTTAAGTTAACATTTTATCATTTTAGACACAGATGTCTAAATTATAAATTGTAAACTTTAGTTTGTTACATCCATGGTTGCAACTTTTAAGAAGTAACAATAATATTTATTATGGTATCTTTCTTTGTCATGGTAACCTGTGTTTTCATAAGGCATCATCAAAATAGAGAAATTGCATTCTTTCCACCAAGCTAATGGAGACATTTCCTTTGGCATGGATTAACCTGAGTAAAGAGGAAAGAAAAACTGGACTTTACTCTTTGAAGAGTAGCATGTATTCTCGGTGCTCTCCTGTGACAAGAGAGGACCCTTCCTGATCCCATGTCAGCATACTTAGTTAGGAATTGTGTTCATGTTATTGAGTTGATATACAAATATATAAGTGAACAGTGGATTAATATGTTTAAATTACTTTTTATGTTGTCTTTATCAGGAGGACGAGGTGATCATTTTGACTAATTAGAATCCTGTGTCTCGTTCCATTTGAGTGTCTGTAGCTGTGGATAACTTTTAGGAGAATGCAGCATTTTTAGTCTTCCATAAGAGCAATATATTCATTAACATTTGATCGGAAACAGTTTTTAAATGAAGTAACCATTCAATTACAAGACTAAAAATTCTGCATGCTGTGTGTTTTCTGTTAACTTTGGCTGCATCTGAATGTTTCCTTTGCTGCTTTTAAGAATAAAAATAAATTTCTTTATCTAGACATTTTCCAGAACTTTCACACAAACATTAAACATTTTAAAGAATTTTGTGGAAAGAAGTCACAATTTCAACTGGTAAGGCTCTGGCAACTGGGAGGAAAAGAAACATCTCCTAGAGGCATCTTTAATGGCCAGTTACTTTTCACACTGTATTACCTAACATTTACTTTTATTTCATTCTCAAGTTCTGGAAAATTCCAAGTCCAGCCTTTCAGTGTCCAGTAATTTTTATTTTTCTCCCTTTAGTTTTACAGGCCTTTTTTCTTCCCTTTCCTGAGTTTGTTATAGGTTCTAAAAAATGAATACTTAGATTGCATGTTCTTTTAGGAGAGAAGGAGAATTCTCTCTTTTTCTGGAATGTTTTCAGTCATTGCATAAATTCTTAAGGTGAGCATAATGCTTACTAATACATTCTACCTCATGTATACTTACACAGAAAGATGTAAAAAATAATTCTCAGGCCATGAAAATTGTTATTAGCTTGTTTGCCATTTCCTAGTGTTGACTATTAATACAGTTGACAGTTAATTTAAAAGAGTATAATGCTAAGTGTCAGATTTAAAATTTTTTTAATGATTTTTTTGCTCAGTTTGTTTTGACATGTGGTTTATGTCCATTCCTTTCAACCAGTGGTATTCCATTCTTTTTACTCAGTTTTTGTTTTTATCTAATACCTTAGCATTATACTGCTTTAGAGTTAATATTGTAATTTAATTGGAAAACATCTCATTTCATTCTTTGACAGAAATTTTTATTGAGATAATTGTAGATTCATATGCAGTGGAAAGAAATTATGCAGAGATCTGTGTACACTCTGCCCGGCTATTTGGTTTCTGAATTGTTAGAATACTGAAGTTTTCCCATTGACACAGTTATTTTTGCATGTCACACAGTACATAAGTAGGCCTCCTGTATTTTTTTTTTTTTTGGTATACTTAAATACTGTAAAGTGCAGTTAACTGATGTCTTCTTATTTTATAGTACCTTAAGGCAGGTTCCTTGAAAGATCCTCTGTTAGATGACCATGGAGATTTCATTAGAATGTGCACAGCCATGAAAAAGATTGGTTTGGATGACGAAGAAAAACTTGATCTGTTCCGGGTAGTGGCTGGTGTCCTGCACCTTGGAAATATTGATTTTGAGGAAGCCGGCAGCACTTCAGGTTTTCTCGTGGTTTTTGTTTTTTTGTTTTGTTTTGTTTTAAGGAGGAGTAAAATTAGGAGTTCTATCATTTCTTTGTCGTACGTAAACTGAATCTGTGCACAGGTTTGTTAATACCCTGGAATTTCTAGAATATGTATTACATGATGAATTATGCAAATGCAGGCTGCATGTTAGTCATTATAAATTCTGTTTTGAAGGAGTTAGTGATACTGATGAGGAATGAACTCATTTTATGAAGGACAAGTAACTGACTGCAGGGGTCATATTCAGTTAAGTTTTTCAGTTGATATTATACTTGCCTAATAAGTGAACAGAATAATTCTCTACCATCTGTTAAGGTATTTTGACATTTTTTGGGTTTATTAATTTAAACTTGGGTCAGTTAATTAGGGCAATTGAATACATAAAAGAAGCCTACATGCTTTATTACTGGAAAATGAAAACAGGTTGAGCTTTATGCAAATTGAAAAGAACATTTAAATGCATGCATGATAATAACTTTTCAACTATAGTGGTTTAATCTTACATAAAGAATAAGAATTTTTATATACTTTTAAGTTTGTTCTGTAAATACAGGGATTGGCAAACATGGCCCATGACTCAGTCTGACCAGCTGCCTGTTATTGTAAATACAGTGTGGTTGGGACACAGCCACACCCAGCTTACATCTTGTCTGTTCCAGCTTTTGTGCTACAGTGGCAGAGTTGAGCAGTTGTGACAGGGAGACTGTATGGCCCTCAAAGCCTAAAATCTGACACTTCACAGAAAAAGAATGTTGACTCCTACATGAATACATTATTTAAAAATACTACACTGGCCCTGGCTGGGTAGTTGTTTTGGTCAGAATGTTGTGCTGATGCTCCAGGTTTGCGGTGGGTTCGATCCCTGTTCGGGTGCATACAAGAATTAACCAATGAATGCATAAATGGGTGGGGCAGCAAGTCGATGTCTGTCTGTCTCTCTCTCTCCACTCTCTCTCCCGCTTTCTCTCTCTAAAATCAATCATTAAGAAAAATCTTACACTGGGTTAAGAAAATTTTAAGCATCATTTCATATTGTAGTCAGTAACATGGGCTTTGGTATCAGGTCCCAGAGGCTGTCTGAGCCTTGGTTTTTCATTTGTAAAATAATGAAGAAGTAACCCATGAGAAGTGCTTTTGAAGTGTAGTGTCTAGCAGTAGCATGCATGTCGGGAAGGGGCATAAGAGTAAGGAAAAAGAACATTTTATATACTGTATTTCATCGTAATTATAGTCTAAACTTGATAAAGCTAATGAGGTGGGGGGGAGATATTACCTCCATTTTACACACAAGTGCAACCTGTGCACAAGTGAAGTAAAATGGTTATTAATGAAATTGTAGATGTGAGAGCGGGTTCTGCCCATGTGTTAATAACTCAGGTAATTGTCCCTCAAAGCCCCTAGTCTCTGACCTTCCCAAGTGTCATGATCTGTGAATGAGCAGATTTAAACAGACCGTCTTGATGACTTTTACACTCAATGTCCTGTGATGCCGTGAAGTCAGTAACATCAGACGTAACACAGTATAGTTTCAGTAGCACATGTTCTTGAACCAGGCTGTTCTCCTGTGGTAACTGCCCTGGGACTTCGGCAGGAACTGAACTTTGCCGGGTCTTAGTTTCCTTGGTTGTATACTAGGACAACAGTCCCCGCCTCATGTTATGAAGAGGAATAAATGAGTTAAATATTTGTAAAATGATGTAAATAGTTACGTCTGGCACACAGTAATTGCCCTGCATTTTTTGAATAAGTAAAATAAAAATTCAGGTTACTCCCAGTTTAAAAGAAAAAAGAAGCAAAACCAGGTATGTTCTTGGTGTGCATTAAATAATTTATTAGTTTTTTGGGGGGGTTTAAATTTTATTTTGAAAATGTAATTAGTGTTAAAACACATTTCCTCTCTGTCATTGTTATACCATGGCAGCATGTGAGAGTTCTAAGTAACACCAAAAAAGTTTAGAACATTTAGCGGACACTTTGGAGGTGTTGCTAGCAGTGTTTACCTCGCGTTGCTTTCCTGAGCTGGAACATGCAGATGCATGTAGAGGATCGTAAGGTGGCGTGATCCAACTGGAATGGAAAGCACTTAAATGGTCCAAAGGCACATAGCCCATGTTTACATTATCTTTTAGTTTTCTTTTCAAATGTTTTTCTGTTGAAGAGAAAATGAGCAGCCAGCAGAGAGGGTTAGAATGAGGCAATAAATCAAAAGAATTAAAAGGTTGTTTTTCTTTTAGTAGCTAAGATTTTATTATTCTTCATCCTTCTGTGACCCTTCCTGCAGATCCAAATGGTTTCTTTCTAATTAGAGGTTTTTTGTTGTTGTTGTTGGTGTTTTGTTTTTTTTTTATCTCCAGAGAGCTCAATTTTGCCATTTCCTCACAATCAGTAAATGCTCTGAATATTTTTATAATTATTTTATTAGATAATTTATTTTCTAATAGATTTTTAGAAGACACTATTACTGAGAAGATTTTGTATGATGGAAATGCAAAAAAATACCTATTGGGACTTTTTATGCTTTTTAAGTTCCACATAACAAAAATATTTTATTATAACAAAATAGTTTTTAAATACTCAAAAACGTTCTTCTTTGGAAGTGGGGCTAGTAACATGAAAATCTTACAGTATTTTACTTCCTTAAAACTTTTAAAACAAATAACTGTTTTCTTATATTAGCTTATATAATTCCTGTGAAGTGTGTCAGAAACTTTGCAAAATAGTAAAAAAGAAGTGTTTAAATAAAATTAGTGAATTATTGGTGGTCATTTTTTTTCAGAATTATATCATTTTAGGTAATGCATATGTGTGTAGAAACTTGAAGTTTTCTGGAGTCATATGAATTTTATAATAAGGAATTATATTTCTCCAGAGATTTAATATATTAACAAAGAGCTTTGTCTATTCCATAGTTTTATGTAAGGGAAGTATACGTCTAAGAAATGGATCTTGAAAATCTGGCTAATGTAATGTTTATTAATTTCAAGTTAAAATATATTTTCATTAGGTGGCTGTAATCTAAAGAATAAATCTACTCAGTCATTGGAATATTGTGCTGAATTACTGGGTTTGGATCAAGATGATCTCCGTGTAAGTTTAACCACAAGAGTCATGCTGACAACAGCAGGGGGCGCCAAAGGGACAGTTATAAAGTAAGTTCCTTATCTCACTGCTCTGTAAAAATCCTGCCTTGGGATTTGTCGAGGAAGAATCTTTCTTTTTTCAGAACACTGAGATTTAAAGTTAATCTCTATGTATGAGTCATTTTTTTTTCATTATAATGTTCTAAAACATGTGCTTGATAGATCAAAATTCTGTGTATCTCAACAATCCATCATAAAAGTTAACACTGACTTCCATGGCTGTTTTATTTCTTTTCTTTCTTTCTTTTTCTTTTCCTTTTCTTTCTTTTTTTTTTTTTTTTTTTTTTTTTTTTTTTTTTTTTTTTTTTTTTTTTTTTTTTTTTTTTTTTTTTTTTTTTTTTTTTTTTTTTTTTTTTTTTTTTTTTTTTTTTTTTTTTTTTTTTTTTTTTTTTTTTTTTTTTTTTTTTTTTTTTTTTTTTTTTTTTTTTTTTTGCATTTGAAGACCATTTTATTTTTTTCTCAACTTCTATTTGCTCAATTTCTGTTTTGTGTGGCCTGCTTGAAAGTAAAGTTTTTTAAAAAGTATAGTTTATTGATTTTGCTATTACAGTTGTCTCAATTTTTTCTTCCCTTTATCCCCGCCTCTGCCCTACAACCCCTCATCCTCCAGCATTCCCCCGGCCTTAGTTCATATCCATGGGTTGTACATGTAAGTTCTTTGGCTTCTCTATTTCCCATACTATTCTTAACCTACCTCTGTCTGTTTTATGCCTATGAATTATGCTTCTTATTCCCTATACCTTCTCCCCCGTTCTTCCTCTCCCCCTTCCCACTGATAATCCTCCATGTGATCTCCATTTCTTGATTCTGTTCCTGTTCTCGTTGTTTGCTTAGTTTTTGTTTTTGTTTTTTAGGTTTCGTTGTTGATAGTTGTGAGTTTGTTGTCATTTTACTGTTCATAGTTTTTCATTTTCTATTTCTTAGATAAGTCCCTTTAACATTTCATATAATAAGGGCTTGGTGATGATGAACTCCTTTAACTTGACCTTATCTGGGAAGCACTTTATCTGCCCTTCCATTCTAAATGAGAGGTTTGCTGGATAGAGTAATCTTGGATGTAGGTCCTTGCCTTTCATGGCTCCAAATACTTCTTTCCAGCCCCTTCTTGCCTGTGAGGTTTCTTTTTGAGAAATCAGCTTATAGTCTTATGGGCATTCTTTTGTAGGTAACTCTCTGCTTTTCTCTTGCTGCTTTTAAGATTCTCTCTTTATCTTTAATCTTGGGTAATTTAACAATGATGTGCCTTGGTGTGTTCCTGTTTGGGTCCAACTTCTTTGGGACTCAGGGATTCCTGAACTTCCTGGAAGTCTATTTCCTTCACCAGACTGGGGAAATTATCCTTCATTATTTTTTCAAATAAGTTTTCAATTTCTTGCTCTTCCTCTTCTCCTTCTGGCACCCCTATGATTTGGATGTTGGAATGCTTAAAGCTGTCCCAGAGGTACCTAAGCCTCTCCTCAGTTTTTTGAATTTTTGTTTCTTCATTCTGTTCCAGTTGGATGTTTATTTCTTCCTTTTGTTCCAGATCATTGATTTAAGCCCCTTCCCTTCATTCTTGGTTCCCTGAATATTTTGCTTCATTTCACTTTGTATAGCCTTCATTTGTTTCTTCATTTTGTGTCTAAGCTCAGTCATTTCTGTGAGCATCCTGTGTAACAGTGTTTTGAACTCTGCATCAGATAAGTTGTCTATCTCATTGTCTCTTAGCTCTTTTTCTGGAGTTTTGATCTGTTATTTCATTTGGGATGTATTTCTTTGTCATGGCACACCCGTTGAGTTGTTAGGGGTGGGGCTTTAGGCATTCCACAGGGCAGGGCAACCCTCTTTGCTGCCTTGTGCTGAGGGGGAGGCGTCAGAGAGGGAACAATGCAGCTTGCCTGCTTGGCTCTAGCCCCACTTTCCAACAAATTCTTATGTAAGACTGGGAGTTTCTCCCACCTTTGCAACCCCCACAGTAGTTACAGCCAGAGGCTTTGAGTCTTTAGAGTCCCAGTGAGCCAGCCCCGCCTTGCCTGCAAGGTCTGCTGCCTTTCTGTGCATCCCCTCTCTGCCCATCTCCCTGTCTCTACGCCCCCTACCAGTCTGGATGAATATTTCTTTAACTTCTTGGTTGTTGGAGTTCCATGCAGATTACTGTTCTGGAAGTTCTGGTTGTTTATTGTTTTTAAATTGGTTGTTGTCCTTCTTTTGATTGTGTGAGGAAGCGAAGTGTTTCTACCTAGGCCTCCATCTTGGCTGTAGTCTTTAAGTTATTTCTTACAGATAACAATGCATAACACAAATTTGGAATTTATAAGGTAAAAGAGAAGTTTACATTTGTATAGCTATAAAAATACAGAGTAGGGCAAAAGTACGTTTACAGTTGTATGTAAAACACAGTTTATTCTTGCGTTATTAGTAATTAATTATTATACTATTTTCCATATGAGCAACTGCAAACTTACTTTGGCCCCACCCTATGTGAGTTGATTATATATCAATATGTTTTAGATGATAATTCTTTTAAAAATTTTTCAGAACTATATATTGAGATATAATGTACTCTTTGAAGTGTGCAATTTAGTGATTTTTAGTATATTTACAAAGTTTTGCCATCATCACCATTACTTAGTTTAGTTTCAGAAAATTACTGATCATTTTACTTTAAAAGGGATTTTCCTTTAAAATGGTATGTACTAAAATTTCTATTAAATAGAACTTGCTTTAGTAAAAAACACTCAGCAGAGGGAATTTCCCCTTACCTTAGCATTCTTCATTTACAGGAAATTACAAATGACAGGAAAATAAGAAGCTAGCCAGGATTTTTAAAACCCGTAATCAAGAACCTCCAGGTTGTATCTGGGCCAGTGTACACTTTTGACTCCATATCCTATGTTTTAGGTATTTTTGTTTTCAGTGCTGTAAAATAAAATTGATGGTCAGTAATTGTTCTGAAGTACCGTAAGCCCCTCATTTGTAGGGGAATAGTCAGACCCTTAATCCCTTGCTACCCAGGGCAGGCAATGAGTTCTAGCAATATAGATCAGTAAAATTTTCAACAAATTAAAATAAGGATTAGAAAAAACCTTTTAGCCATTCAAAAAATTGCACTTTCTGAAACATTAGCAAGGTGTGCTTAGTCCGTTTCATTGCTAAGCTAATTCCAGATTATGATTCTCTAAAGAGACCCTCAGCAAGCAGGATGCGTAGGAATGCCTTAGCGTTGCTTGGCTCCGCAGAGATGTTGCTGAGGCCCAGGGGAAGGCTGGTAAAAGCAGAAGGAAGTGGTTCTCGGCTGCCGTTTCCTCCATTTCCCTGGTGTTCAGGGGCAGTTCTTTTATGTGTTTTTATACAGAGTGTTCACGTAACATTCGCTTCAGGGAAGGTTTCCACTGTAGGAAACACAAGCTGGAAAACCACTGTTTAGAAGGGAGTCAGGTGTCCCTCATGTCTGAATGACTCTACGGCAACGTCCAAATTTGACAGCTCATTTTGCTGGTGCTCCCATGGTTCCCATACTTATTTTTATGAAAGCGTTTAGCACGGTGTTTGCAAATTCTCTTTTGTGGCAGTCTAGCTTCATCAGACTAGACGAAAACGAAGACATTTCCTTCAGGATGAGGGCTGTGTGTCTTCATCTGCGGTATCTAATACTGTTATACCATGTAGTTACATTAAATCATAGGGTTGGACAGTGCAGATTTTAAAATGTAAACATGTTTTCCTAAACAATGTTAAACAAGTTACTGAACTTTTAAAGTTCTTCTGAATTAAACACAATTTCTTTTGTATGTAAGGAAAGTCAAAACAAAGATTATTCCTCTCATCAATTTCTTATATATTCAGCATGTACACTGAAGTATAAATTAAGGTTAAAAAACAATTTTGAGCCTAAAGTTCTTTTTCTCAATAATAGGTTTTTTATATAGTTACAGATACTTTCTTTAGTTCTTATCTTGTACTATTCTACTTAGCCCCATTAGTCTGTGCGTATCCTCAATGACCTTTTGTAACTATTTTGTTCTTCACAATGAACATATTTAGATGTCCTTTGATCTTGGGTATGTGGCATTACTTCCACAGTGCGTTGCTGTGAAGAATTTTCATGGGGATGGTGGTCTTTTGCAGGGTACCCCTGAAAGTGGAGCAGGCAAACAATGCTCGTGATGCCTTGGCCAAGACAGTCTACAGCCACCTTTTTGATCATGTGGTAAACAGAGTAAATCAGTGTTTTCCTTTTGAAACATCGTCCTATTTTATTGGAGTCCTAGATATTGCTGGTTTTGGTAAGTATGGTTTTGTTTGTGAGTTTGTAGTTAGCTGTTAGATATTTTTTCATTCAGCTTTATCACACATTTGTAATTAAAAAACAACTTTTCCTTTTCTAATACCTTTTACTTGATGTATTTTCAGTCATATGTCCTTACCTACATTTCATGATTTAAATAGGAAGTTGATGCTTTAAAAAAAAAAAAAAAGGAAAGACTCATGGACTTTGGTCACCCTATTGCTAAAATTAAAACATGTTCATAGAAACCACTATACAGTGAGTCATCAGTAGGTTTTTGGAGACTGGGACTTTAAGTGAAAAGATGTATAATGAAACCAGTTTTACCTTGGGCTAATTGATATTTTTAGTAAGAGTTAAGTTCCTAGGGATATTTCTGGTCACAACAACCTCACCAAACTTCTAAGTAAAGACCCTAAACACTTCTAATATTAGACATTGAAATAAATACGAGCGCTACATACATATAAGGAAGCTAAACAAAAATAAGTAAGAGGATAATTTTCTGAACCACCTATTCCACTTGAGGGTGCGAGTGGCCAGAGCCTATCCTGGTGCTCAGGATGCCCGGTGGGAACCGGCCCTGCAGAGGACATCCATCTGTCCCTGGGCACCCCATGCAGCCACCCACATGCACTCAGTGTAGACAGGCCACCCAGCCTAACATACACAGCGTTGGAAGGTGGGGACAAACCAGAGTATTCAGGAAAACCCACGGAGGCATGGGTTAAATGTGCAGACTCCGCACAGATAGTAGCCCTGACTGGGAATTAATTTTTTTTCTCATCAGTGTTATAACAAAATATTGTTGTGCCCCCCAGTTGAGTGGCTCAGTTCTTATGTTAAAAGTTATGCTACATTTTTATATCTTTTACTATTGGAGTGTCAACCCATGCCCCAAAAGGTTGTGGGTTCAATCTCCATTCAGGGCACATGTGTAGGTTGCAGGTTTGATCCCCGGTTGGGGCATGTACAAGAGGCAACTAATCAGTGTTTTTCTTTCATATTGATGTTTCTCTTTCTCTCTCTCTCCCCCTCCTCCTCTTTAAAAAATCAATAAACATATCCTCAGGTGAGGATTAAAAAAATAATGTTATTTAAGAATCTACTATAGTTAGGAGATAGATATTTTTATACTCTTAACATGAATGCAGCTGAGTAAAGGTAAAATCTTGAGTGCTGCTAATAAAGAGAATTAAGACATTAAAATCATTGAATATAGTGTAGAGGTGCAACTTGACCTCGTTTATAGGCCAAACTCATTACTATGTGCAAAAATGCATCATTAGTGTTAATTATCAACAGATACATACTTCCAGTTAGTGTCCACTGAATGATTAAGATATCAAGATAAATATTTGAGATCAACTGCAGGGCTGTGCAACCGGAAATGGAATGAGTCTCTGCCATTCCTGAGACGAAAGTCCTGAACGACAGTGTTGTAAAAATGTCGAAAGTAAATCTGACTTTTTAAATTGGGCTGTATCGTTGTGGACATTCCTTCTGGCTGTGTATGAAGGCTGTTTTTCTCCTTTGCCAAAGGAAGGCCTGAGTGTTTATATTCAGAGTTTTGCTTTAATGTGATATTTATTTTAAAATATAATAAATCATTGCCTTTTGTTCAAAGATAGAGAAACACTTATCACTGGCTTAAGGTTTCATGATCTTCAGACATTTCTTTCCTGGTCTGTTACCAGGTTTAGTGTCATACACACGATACATAGAATCATCACGTTTTATAGCTGCAGGGGTCTTAGAGATAATGGTGCAACGCAGTTCCTTAATTTTAGAAATGAGTTAGTATCCATAACGTTTTTATAAGTGTAATTTTACAGCTTATATGGGGAAAAAGTATAAGACACTGCTATTTTAAGTCATTTTCTTTAATTAATTTAGATTAACACCTATTCTTAAATCATATTAAAAGTTACATTTTTATATCTTTTACTATATGACATTTATCTCATCTTGAAAAACATCTTTTTGTCAAGCAGGGTATTTTTAATACTTAATTTTAATGCCTAACAAAATTTAAGTCTTGAGACAAGAACATTTGAAGAGTATAGAACAGTTACATGCATTTCTTTTACCTAATCTTAAGCATTGATACAATAAAATTTTAGCCTAAGACAAATTTATTGATATGAAGCTGATCTGATGATGACTATTGGTCCTGGTTTTGTGTTTTCAGAGTACTTTGAACATAACAGTTTTGAACAATTTTGCATCAACTATTGCAATGAAAAACTTCAACAATTTTTCAATGAAAGGATTCTGAAGGAGGTAATTACCATTAAAATTAAAATTTCAGAACTGTTTTCATCTGTTTTAAATTTCAGGGAGCAGAGACATACTGAAGTTACCCTGATGGGCAGGGTGCAATGTAAGGTGGCCCAGGGAATCAGATGCCCAGCATAGGTCCCATGGGCTTAGCCATTGGGCAGGCACCTCAGAAGTGTTACTGGTACAGGTGAAGCTTAGGGACCCAATAAAAACTCTAATAGGCACCTCTTGTAAGTGAACATCTGGTTCTTATTGGTGACACTTACTAGACTTGACTTTCTCTGTTTCCTTTTCTGTGTCTGTTGTTTTTGCTCTTGCCACTGCCGATCAACTAACTTTCTGCTCTTGTCCCTGACTGCAACAGCTCCCACCCTTCCTCCATGTCACCTGCTCCTGCCCACCTGACATGCTTGCCCTGTCTGTGTGTGTGGCGGGAAGCCCCCCACTCAGGAGTTGCAGCAGAGCCATTGGCCTGGAGTGCCTCAGAGCAGTGCTTTCGTGCGGTGCTGCCTACGCACCACCGCCGCTGGTCCCGTAAGGCACGTCCTTGAGATAAATAGCTGTGGACATGGCTGACACTCACAATCTCGAGTCTAGGAAAGTTACTTTATAACTGTGTAGAGTACCGTGTGGGTAAAGGTCGCTTTGATCAGTTGATTTGTGATAAGGCTTCCCATTTGAATTCTCCATTGTTTTCCTACCAGTACCCTTGACTTTCCTTCCCTGAGCTTTTTGTGATGAGTTTTACCAAAGAGGTAATAAAGTTAGACAACTCAGAGGTAATCTGGTCCAGCCACTTATTTTACAGATGAAGAAATTAATTCCCAGAGCAGTCCAGGGACTTCTGCGGGTTGAACTCCCCTTCCTGGCTGCTATCCCACAGCACTGTATTGTCCTCCTATCAGCGCTGCTGTTTTCTAGGTTCTAGCCTCCACTGTCTCTGGACTGGAAATGTGACATGTTTGCTTTTCTACTGCCATTCCACTCATCTTTTTCTACATTTTTATTATGTTTTGTCTCTATGGGTTTCCCAGCACTTTCTACCTTTTATATATACTGTGGTTAAAACAATTCTAGCATAAACAAACAGCTAAAACAAGTGTTCACCAATCACGATAGTTTCTCTGAAGAGGCTTTATGTTCTTCCAGTACTACGTGAAGTCGTGCCTGTCTGCTTTTCACTTAACATACCCTGATTCTTCCTTTTCCTGCTTCCTCACTCACTGTGATGTGCGGCTGCTTTGTGCTGCAGTGGCGTGACTGCCTGGTTACGACTGATAATGTGGCCCACTGCTGAGTGTGTTTACTGCCTGGCCCTTTACAGAAAAACATGTGCTGACCTCTGGTTTATTGCACTGATAGATTGGAGTTTAAAATCACTCAAAATATTTCAAAGCCCTGGTCTTTCCTTGGCTTTGGATGCTTATACACAGATAATCTGTATTTGCGCATAGCTGTTCTCCCTATCTGCAGGAGGGAACATGTGCACATATGTAAATCACATGTTTTGTTAGCTGTTTAGTTTTTGATTTCACATTGCTTTCGGGGCAAGGATTTTGCTTCCCTGATGTTTTGTAAAACTCCCCAGTCCCAAAACTAGTGTGTATGAACCTTTGTACTCTGACTAATCAATCAAATAAATGTTATGATCAGAAATGGTACAAAACAAAGAATCCATTTTACATCGCATGGTATTTCCATATCCATGATTATGATTGTTTCATTTTTAGGAACAAGAACTCTATCAAAAAGAAGGGTTAGGTGTTAATGAAGTACATTATGTGGATAATCAGGACTGTATAGGTATGTGGGGTTTTTTTTCACCCTACTTTGGGAAATTGGGAAGATATAGTGAAAGTTTGTACTAGTAATTTTTCTGTGCTATGTAACCGGTATTACTGGTTAAAAAAACTTACTGTAGCTGTGATATTTGACGGAGGTTTTACTTCTCTACTATTGCTAGGAAGTTATTTTTCCTACCAAGGCATCAAATTCAGATATGTTGGAAAGTTTTTCTAAAATTTCTTTTTATTTACTGTGATGAATATTTTATATATTAAACAAATTTTTATTACACTTGATATTCATTATTATATCAGTTTCGAGTAGGATATTTTCTTTGTCATATGGTTAACATGTGAATAATTGCTTAAGCAGTGAAGGGATTTATCATCTCGAAAGGGAGTTCATAGTTTAGCCAGGACCTCGGTGAGGTTTGGTCAGGTCTGGCTCTGCCCTCCTGCAGATCTCGTTTCTATTTTCTGCGTGTCGGCAGCATCCTCTGGCTGGTTGCATGTGGGCTCCACAGGTTCCACGCGTTACATCCAGACAACACCGTGAACATAGGAACAGGGTCTCTGTTTTTCTTATCTGTATTTGTCAGTAAAGAAACCTTTCTCTGTCACTACCCAGCTAGTGCTCAGTCTTCCTTTCTCTCCCACCCCATCTCTAAAATGAGTTGTTGGGTAAGCCTTGTTTGTAACCTAACACGTATATGGCAGCCTTGTGGGCAGCCTAGCTTAGACTAACTTTTATTCAGAGGTGATAACTTTGTTTAGATTAACCTGTAAACCCCCTTAGATCACCCTGTGTGCTGTCAGATTCGTTAACCACATCCTTTAATTTGCTAAGTGTAACAGAAGTGCTGAGACTTACTAGTTTAACTTCTCCCGTACCTGTGCCACCCCTGACACTGGTGATCGCCAGAACTGCTTCTACAGGGGTAAGCCCGGGCACTGACCCGGCTCAGACTGCCTGAGACTGGTGGAGACAGCCTGGAGACCTGTACACTGACCTCTTCATGAAATGTGCTTCATCGTGCCCTCATTATAATACTAAAATCTCCTCCTAGCAGAAGTTTTTTGCAGCTTTTGAACATCAGATATATGTATAGGCATGACTGGGCATACAGAGGAATCCCCACCCTATACGTAAGATGATGAAGCTCACCTTGATGTTTATGCGTGATTTTCCTGAAGGAAGCCAAATCCAGTCCTTTGTTCAGCGTGTACCCCTTTGGGAAGTGACCCCCACTACTGCACCCCATGTTCTTGCCTGCTACCTTGGAATAAAATACATTCCTCACATTCCTTCTCGTAAAGTCTAACTGGAGTTATCTTTTGGCTGACAACTACTGTGTAATTGGACCTGGTTCATTCCAGTGACAGTTTTAAAAACCCATTTTGACAACTGAGTCATTAACTCATGTGCTAGATTTGGACGAGATAGCATAACAATTCTTTATATAAAGTAGTATAACTTTCAAAGCACTTTCCCACCCCACCTGGTCCACCCAACACTCCCTTTGTGGAGCATATCCTTTCTCAGATCTCTGCGCCTTTGATGGTGAGGATCGCTGTCCTGGCTGGACCTCCTCCCTTTCAGTCCACTTCCACATTCTCTGCGTCTCAAAATGCTCACATTTATAGCTTAGTTCAGCATGCCCCTCCCCCCCTTCCCCCCCCCCTTCACCACCACTAATTGCCCCAGAAGCATACTTTTCCGACCAAGGCAGTTAGAATCTTGATTTCCTTTTATATTTTCTATAATTTTTAGAATCTGTCTCATTTAACAGTTCTATAAGCAGTTTACATTTTATGATTATTTTGGACAAACAGGAAATTCAGACAACATCATTAGTGATTAATAAATTGCTTACATCTTTAAAATGTTTTAATCTTACCATATTTTAATATTTTTGAAATAGATTTAATTGAAGCAAAACTAGTGGGCATACTGGATATTTTGGATGAAGAGAATCGTCTTCCTCAGCCAAGTGATCAACACTTTACGTCCGCTGTTCACCAGAAACACAAGGATCATTTCCGACTCACTGTGAGTACGCCTTCCAGGATTCAGGCTCTGATGGGAGGAGAAGCCTTGAGAAAGCGGGACTAGATGCTAGATCATTGGAATCATAGGTTATGGAGAATTTAGAGCAGCTGCGATTTGTCCAGCATGGCATCTTCTGGAGATGGACATTTAATTTATATTTGTATAACCAAGGCCCTTTTAGCTGGATGGAAAATGTATTTCATGTATCTAAAATGCACAGAAGGATTTACCTGCTGTTTTTATGTTCTCCCTTTTGAGCTAAGCGGCCATGAGTTGCTTTGTTTTGTATCATGTGACCTGTTCACGTCTCATGGGTTAGCACCCAGAGGTAGAAGCAACCACTTGTCTGTACGTTTGTAAGACTAGCTAATGAAGTCTGTGGCTTAGGTCTGACTGGGGGAAGCAATACATGTTAGTGATTAGCCAGTTCATTCTGATGCTCTTTCCTAGGGAGTTTTGAATGGAAAATATACTCACAGAGGGTCATAAAAGCCAAAGCAACAGAATTAGCTAAAGGGAAAAACAGGTGCAGAGAGCAGTAGAAATAAATAAGAAGAACAGTTCTGTTAGGGCCAGAAGACCTGGTTTCCTGAACTGCTTTTGAGTTGTAGAGCTGTGTGTGAATCCTTGAGACAAAGAACACTAGGGCCGTTCTCCATGAGGGTGGGCTGTGTGGCTGTGTGTGTTTCCTGTGTTCACCTAATCTGTGTTCCTCTCTACACTCAACTGCCATCCCTCGGATAGTGCAAGCACAACTCCTTGCACAGAAAGGGCTGACAAGCACGAAGAACTATAGTTGTCTCCCCTTATCCACACTTTCAGTTACTTGCAGTCATCCTCAGTCTGAAAATATTGAAGGGAAAATACCAGAAATAAAGGGTGCACAAGTTTTAAATTGAGTGCTGTTCTGAGTAGCATGACAGAATCTGGCGCCGTCCTGCTCCATCCTGCCTGGAACGTTCATCATCTCCCCTTTGTCCAGTGTGTCCACTGCGTAGCCGTCTCCATCATCAGATTGACTGTTGCGTATCGCAGTGCTTGTGTTCGAGTGGCCCCTGTCTTACCTACTGATGGCCCCAGAGCACAAGAGTAGTAGTGCCAGTAATTCAGGTACGCCAGAGAGAAGCCGTAAAGTGCTTCCTTTCAGGCGAAAGTGCTGAATAAGGGAAGAAAGAAGTTATATGCTAAGGTTGCTAACATTAAAACAGATAGTCTATTCCTGAAATTGAGAAGATGGAGAAGAATTCATGTTAATTTTGCGGTTGCATGTCAAACTGCAAAAGTTACAGCCACGTTATGTTGTAAGTGCTTAGTTAAGAAGGAAAAGGCATTAAATGTGTGGGTGGAGGACATGACAGAAAATGTGTTTTGACTGATGGCAGCGTGTTGTGCTGTAAAGCACGAGCCTATAGGAAGACTTCATGAAGGGATCTCCTGGTACAAGTGACCGTATTCACGTAACTTTTATTACAGTGTGTTGTTATAATTGTTCTATTTTATTATCGTTATAGTTGTTAATCTCTTGCCATAGCTAGTTTATAAATTAAAACTTTATCCTAGGTATGCGTATATGGAGAAACATTGCATGTGTAAAGTTCGGTGCTGTCCGTGGTTTCGGGTATCCATTGGGGGTTTTGGAACATGCTCCCTGCTGATAAAGGGGGGACTGCTGTAACTTTATCCATGGAGATAGGTGCTCCTTCATCTTACAGAGAACAAGGAAGGAAGGAAGGGAGGGGGGAGGGAGGAAGGAAGGAGAAAAAAAAGTTGCTTAGAGTTGCATATGCTTCTTACACTGTTTAGTGTTTTAAAAGTACAGCGTAGCATAACAGTCGTTGCTTAAGTGAATGATTACAAGCATTCTTACATCATTAATTAAAATTAAGAATGTATTAGATAAATAGATCGAATACATTTACTTGAGAAGCTGATGCAATTGTGGAAACCTTATCTAGAGATTGGATTCCCCAACCTCCTCTTCCATTGACGCGGACAACTTTCGTGTCCTTGTGTATTTCTTGTAACGTGGAGCCGATTTCTCTTGCTTTAGTGGAGACGGAAACAAAACACCATGTATCCTCAGCAATGCTTTTGCTAAGGCTGGAGATGTGTATCCATTCCTGTTGTTCACTGCTCGCTGGTTTTTGTTATGACCAGTTATGGGTCCATGGTTGCTTTTACCAAAAGTACTGATTGCTGGTCCACGAAACTGTGACAAGGGATTCAGAGAGAGCGCTCCAAGGACAGCAAATTAAAGCTTCAGGGATGGGCTTTGGCCACATCTCTCAAAAGAGAACAAGAATAAGTCAGTAAAGTATAATTTGTATAGGCCATTACTTTTGTTGTATTTCTTTGGAAATAAAAGTAATAATAACCATGTATTGAACACTTAACAGGTACCAGGCACTCTTCTTAGGGTTTTACTTGAACTGTTTTATTTAATTCTCCTCATGATTTTCTGAGGACAGATTCTGTTTTTATCCCCATGCCAGCGATGACATGTGCACAGAGGGGTTAAGTGACCTGCCGTGTTTGGCGTAGGGAGGCAGTGGTGGATTTGAGGGTCAGGCCAGGCGTTTCGACTCCAGGTCCCTCACTGTCACCTGTGCTGGTACCTCACTCACAGAGAGGCTTTGTGGTCTGCTAGCCCCCCGGCCCTGAGAAAGCCTGGTAAGGTTCTGAGGTCTTAGCTTTTTCATCTTTAAAGGAAATTGTCTTTTGTTTTGTTTTTTGTTTTTTTTTTTAAATTTTGCACCCTGTTTTATTTACTTATTTATTTTTGTCTTTCTTAATCTTAGGTCATTTTGAGGGTCAGATGTGATCTTTTATGTACAGCATTTTGGAAACTTTTCAAAATGATACAAATATGAGATGTTATAATTAGATAGTACAATGCTAAAATGACTTAGTTTTCTTCAGATAGGTTCAGGTGTAAACATGTTAGGATGTTTGGTTTAAAATAGCGGGAGAGGCCCTGTGCCAGTGTCAGGTGTTTCTTTAGAGCAATGCTTCTCAACCTTGGCCGCACCTGGGAATCGCCTGTCATGAATGATACGGGCTTTGTGAGGGTGAAAAGTTCTCCAGGTGGTTCTGAGTCAGCAGCCGTGGTCAGGAACCGCTGCGTTTGACATAGGCAGGCAACGTTGTAAAATGCCCACTATGTTTTGCATGTGCTTCTAAATAGCGTGATTGCTTTTTTTTTTTTTTTGGTCATACTCCTTTTTTCTTTTCTCAGAGATTATAAACAAGCATTTGCTAGCATTTACTGGTACTTTAAGGTTTACTAGATATTTAAAAAGCAGTGTAATTGTGTAAAGTGTGAACATTTCTTTTATAACTTTAAGTACTTCATATCCCAGAAATTTTCTAAGGAGAATTATGTAACATATTTTTGATGATTTAAAACTGATGTATGTGGTTTTTTTTTTTTTTAGATTCCCAGAAAGTCTAAGCTGGCAGTTCACAGGAACATCAGAGACGATGAGGGCTTCATTGTCAGGCATTTTGCAGGAGCAGTGTGCTACGAAACAGTGAGTCCACATAACCTGTGCAAGGAGAAAACCACCTGATACCGAAGCTGTGCTGTGCAGTGCGGGGACGCGTAGCTGCATCTGGCCGTTTGAGTTTCAATTAGATAAAAAAAAGATAAAACTTAAAATTTGCCCCTCAGTATATTGCCTGCACTTCATATGCTCAGTGTCCGCAGCGGCTGGTGGTGACTGTATTGCACGGTACAGACATGGACCTTCGCTGTCATCCCAGAAACTCTGCTGGGCAGTGCCTTGTTAAGGGATGTTATCACAGGCTGGATCAAATTGTTCCTGTTTGCTTCCTTTTGCAGACCCAGTTTGTGGAAAAGAATAATGATGCTTTACATATGTCTCTTGAATCCTTAATATGTGAATCCAGAGATAAGTTTATACGGGAATTATTTGAATCATCCACAAATAACAACAAAGACACTAAACAGAAAGCAGGAAAACTTAGCTTCATCAGTGTGGGAAACAAGTTTAAGGTATTTGTGTTGAATATGCTACTTGAAATTTTCTTACTGCATTTAAAATAAAATATATTGTTTGATATACTCTACAGTGAATAATGTAGGCACTATAAGAAATCTCATGAAGTTCAAGAGTAAACCCTGCATTGTTGATAATTTGCAGAAAAACGTGAAATAGGTATAGTAATTGAACATACAGAAATTCTTGTAATTTTTATGAATGTCTTATTTTTTGGTGCTTAACGTATCTGATCGCTTCTCCTAATGCTCTTGCTTCTGCTTACTGTCTGGTTGACCTTCCAACCTTCTGTTTCCCGTTTGTTCTCTGTTTCCTTCCTCATTCAGCAGTTGTGTTGTAGCTGGGGTAGTCCAGCTCGGAATGGCTAGAGAGGCCTAGTTGAGTTGAGAGAGGAAAAGCAGGCGCAGCCAGGGGCTCCAGGTAAATGATCACCTTATAGACGCTTGTTCATAGTGGCTGCCAAGTTCAAAAGAGGGCATCTCCAGTTAATGATTCCGTTTGCAATTCATTTCCGTGCGTTTTCTCCCACAGTGTGTTATGGGTGTGCTATCACGCTTAGAATTTGGCTGCAGCTTTTAAAAACTGTAAACGATAAGTGCTCTGTGTGGCAAACCCTTCAAGTCGCTTAACATTGAAGAACATTTCCTTTGTTTTATTTATTTTGGATCAGGAATTTATTCTTTGCGGTCTGACAAGGAATTATCACATGATGTGTCTTAGAAATGGAACACTACTGTACTAATAGGTTCTAATTGTTGAATATTTAGCATAAAAATAATTTAAAAGTTTAAAGATAATATATCACAAGGAAGAAATAGAATTAATTCCTCTCTTACAAATTTCCATAAAATATTTATATTTACAAGAAAACTCTACATACGCTTTTCATTATGTTTATTTTAAATAGTAAAAATGATGCAGCTCGAAGTAGTATTTAAGTGTCAGAGTACTGTGTTACCAACGGCGTAAGCCTCCAAAACCCCTTTTGGATTGAAATGGCCTCTAAATAACTAACTGGCTAAAGTCATGCTTATAAAGCTAGATTTTTATTTAAGCTGAAACATAAATGCCAGAGGAAGCTTATAATACGTTTTCAGGTAACTGAGTAAAAAGTTTTTAAATTTATGTTATATTCATTAATTATGAGTTTCTAATTCTCTTGAGCAATATTTTTTCTCTTATTTGGACATTCTTAAATTTCTGAATAGATATATAATAACACTAATTTAATGAAATGGATATCATTCATTAAGTATTTTCCTACTGTGATAGTAGGAACATTGTATTGCTGGTAAGAACATACCTGGAATTTTACACAGTATAAATAAAAACAAAAGCATTCTGTAGATTAAAATTCTTTTATGTTGAGACTTGAAATACCTTAAAATTACTTATATGCAATAAAATATAGTTTACACATTAAACTGAAAGCTGCAACTGAGTGACATCATTAATAACAAATTTTAAAATATGTTTTTATGAGATACTTTGAAATGAAATATTAATAGTAATTCTTAATTTAAAATAGAATAGCTCATTAAATTAAATTCAAGTTATGTGAAGCAATAAAAGACAACACAGGCTAGCATTTACACTAATATTTCAGTTGCCTACCATCGCTGACTGACAATCAGGTGTTTTCCACTGAAAAGTGGCATTTTCAGACTATTGAACATAACCTTTTAACTGTAAGCGATGTAGTAAAAGTAACCCTTTTTGATGGAAATCTTATCGTTATTATAAACATGAATATTTTTATGCTTTAACATAAAAATAAAATACAAGTAAAGAATGAGTTGTATAAGGTTTTTTACCCCTATGCCTAATGGTCCTTGACTCCTGTTCTTTGATTTTTGACAATTTTTCCCTTTTTTCTCCAGATGCTTTTAGTTTAGTTTTGCTGATTCTCCTCTTCTGATTTACTGTATCTCCATTATGTTATGGAGAATACTGTGCTTATTAGTCTGTGGATTAAGAAGCACGGACTTTGTGGTAGCTGTTTTCTTCCCAAATTAGTGGCTCCTATACTTGCTTTTCAGTTGTATGATGGTCCGCATTGATTACATCATAAGCCTATGGTGTCTGAAGTAGGCTAGTAGTAGTGATGGCAAGAGGATGAACTTTGGTGTGAGGCCCTGTGTTGGAATCTTGGCTTTGCCATGACTAGTTTTGTGATCTTAGCCAAGTTATTTATGCCTCTGGGACTCAGTGTTTTCACCTGTAGAGTGGAGCTAATGCTATATTCTTAATTAGAATTTTTGTGTGGGTTAAACATGGTAATGCCCATGAAAAGTTTTGAGCAGTGATTGACTCATGGAAAGCATTCAATAAAGTATACCTATTAATATTATTACTAAATATAGCTGTGACTGATTCAATATGTTAATTTAAGAAATATCATCTTAATTTATCCTTTGTAAGCAATATAATAAACACCTTAGCATAAAATCAATATAAGAATTTTATATAATTAATTTACTTTGCAGAGAAATAAAACAAATATATGAATTAAATTAGTACTGAATGAGATTAAGTTACAACACTCAACACTATTAAAAACAGGAAAGGATAGTAACTTGTAGTGTTCATTGTCAATTTATTATGGAGAAAACTAGCCAAGCTTTTAAAATGAATTTAGACATGAAATGTTTTAAAATAGTAAGGAGGGTTTCTACAGCTAGACAGGATAATTTCGTTTATGGTAAGTGTTACATAAAACAATCCAAACACATACCGCTAGTGTATATTTTAAACATGCCTTCGTCCTTAACGGAGTGTGACACCAGCTACAGCAGCTTGCCGCGTACTCAGATACTGGCCTGCCGGTCTCTCGGTGATGCCTCCCAGCATTTCCACCCACTTTCTCCGGTGCCGGTCCACTTTCCTCATTTATCCCACCTGCATGTGCACATGTTTTATTGCTGCTAATCTTTAGTCTCCTAATTATACAAGTTCTGTATACGTAAAATAAGTTATTGTCCTTACATTGGCCGTATATTTTGCATGTTACTATGAAAGAGTCTGGGTACCAGAAGCTGTTAAATTACAGTGTGTTGTACATCCATGGTATTGCATGTTGTTTTATTCTAATCTTGAAGGACTAATAATAACTTCTGACACTGTGTGTTTTTGCTCTTTGAATAGTGATTTTCTTTCTCTTACAGACACAGTTAAATTTGCTTCTGGATAAACTTCGAAGTACTGTGAGTACACTTAAAAAAACGGGGTTTTAAAATGGTCCTCTTAAAAACTGTTATTAATATCTACTCAGATAGGCACCGTAAATCTGGTGTAACTAGAAATTTATTTTAAACCAAATTCCCTCATTAAAAAAAAAGGTTTTTAAAGTGCTTGTCATTTTGGTTTTAAGTTTGTTCCCCCAAAACATCAAATATATATGTGAAGTCAAATTATTTTGTAAATATATAGAATTCTCTAAATGTTATTAAGATTATCCTGTAATTTGAGAAAGTGAAAATAATTAGTTACTATGGAGAAGGAAAATATGTTTTTTAGTATTAAAGGTAAATTTATTGGGGTCACGTTGGCTAATAAGATCTATAGGTTTCAAGTGCACATTTCTGTGATACGTGGTCTTCGTGTTGCGTTGTGTGCCCACCACCCAAAGTCAGATCATCTTCTGTCACCATCTATTTGGTTCCCTTTATCCTTCACTACCCTCCTTCACCCCCTCCCCTCTGGTAGCCGCCAAGCTGTTGCCTGTGCCGGTGAGTTTCAGTTGTATATCCCACATAGAAGTGAACTCACGGGTTCCGAGCTTTTTATGGCAGACTTGGGTCACATGGCATGATATTCTCAAGGTGTCCATTTCATGTTGTTGCAAATGGCAGCACTTCATCTTTTCCTATGGCTGAGTAGTATTCCTTGGTATATATGTACCACATCTTCTGTATCCAAATATTTATTTTTATATTAAAGTATAGTTGAAATACAATATTATATTAGTTTTAGGAGTAAAACGTAGTGACTTGTATATATAGACCCTAGTGATTATTTTGAAAGAGGTTAATATATTAATGATAATATGCAACCAACAGTTGCTGGTATTCATGGAAATAGAAAAATGAGAATGTTGTATGTATTGTCTTAAAATGTACCTTTATTCTCCTAGGGAGCAAGCTTTATTCGTTGTATAAAACCTAATTTAAAGATGACAAGCCACCACTTTGAAGGTGCTCAGATTTTGTCTCAACTTCAGTGTTCAGGTATTTCCATATTTTTATAACCTGTATTAGTGTGGGTCAGGAGTCTAAGCTCAGATACAATTTAGCATGTCCAGTGTTCTCAGATATTTCACAATTACCTTGATTTTTACATATAATAAGGTTTTTATTTTATTCTTTTAACTATAAGAAAAGCATGGCCAGCAAATTATTTGAGCAATACTGGGGTATAGTTTCTTGTGAAATAAAACTATTTGACATCATTAAAGTGAAATTTATAAAAGCTTGACAAACGTATAGCTCTCCCTAAGCAGGTTGCTTTCCCACGGACCCTTCAGGCCAGCGGTTCATTTCTCATTCCCCACGTAACTGAGCCTGGAGGTAGGCGTTGGTGTCCTTGCCTCCCATCCCACCACTTGTAAAAAAGAAAAAACGGAAACCACACAATGCCTTCGGCTTCTGTGGAACTGGTAAAACCCTCACTTCTCCCTCACCTGCCACATTCTAACCTTGCTGGGTCTCAGAGGTCTCAGGCACCAGGCTGGCTGTTTTTCCTTTCCCTCCAGGGCCATCCTCCTTTCCCACTTCAACTGATTATTCCCAGGGCACCAGTCCTCTCCTTTTTTAAAAATCTGTCCCAGGCTTGTGACACTTCTTTACACTCGTTTGCCTCTCTGACTCATTAGGTTCCTCCTAGCGATGCATTTATTATAAAGCTAAGGCCGCTTATGGTTTGGGGTCCCTCATGTAAATGGTCTCCTTCTACAGGCCTGCACCTGATGTTGTATTCTTATATAATTTGTAATTATGTATGTACTTTTCTCTTAAGTAGCCCTCCCCTAAAGTGTAAAAACTTTAAGCCCCCCAGTCTGGGTCTACCCTTGACCCCTCTCACATAACTTTAGCTATTAATGAATCTAATTCTGTCCTTTTTCCTTATCTGCCTAGATAAGGTAAGCAAGCCAGATTGGCGTTTTTATAAATTCACGATTACTCACCTTTAAAGGGCTCTCACGCTTACTCTGCCAAGTTTCCCTGGCCAGCATATTCTGTTTCTCCACAGAAACTAGGCAGAGCCACCCGGCTTTCCTCAAACCTCTGAGCATCTGCCAATAGACAGCCTCAGCTCTTACCACACACACACCTTAAAGCTTTACCTGTTTGCTGCCAAACACTTCTGTCGACCTGTGTTACCTTCCCTTCTGCTAAGAAGGTGGGAAGTACCTCTCTTCCTAATTGGGCCATAGTTCTTTGGAATCCATCCCTTCCCACCTTTTCCTGAAGTTTCAATATTTATTATACGAGGCCTGTCCAGAAAAAGTCCAGCCGTTGTTAATATAATGAGAATGGTTCGTGTGATATCAATGTAACCTGGCAGCCAAGGACAGTGGACTGGAATGCACATGTGTGAGCAGTGAGGACTTCACTGTACTAGTCAGTGGGGGTGGTACATGTTGAGTGAGCATGTGCACTGTGTGGCCATCATATTCAAAATGACTGAACGGGCAGAACAATGAATATGCATCAGATTTTGCATTAATTTGACCATGTAAGCTATTGGGATGATTCAGAAGGCTTTTGAGGGCAAAGCAATGAGTGCAGCACAAATTAAAGTGTGGCACAAACGCTTCAAACGTGGTCAAGAATCTGTAGAAGGTGATCCACGTTCTGGAAGGCCTGCAACAAGCAGGACACCTGAGAACGGTGAACGTGTCCAGGCTGCAACCAACAAAGACTGGTGACTGACAGTGTGAGAACTAGAAGCTGATCTCGGTTCCAGAACAACATTGTTGTGTTTGAGTTTTTGATGCAGAATCTTGGCATGAAACATGTAGTTGCAAAATTCATTCTGAGGCTTCTGCTACCAGAGCTGAAGGAACATCATGTTGCAATTGCTAATGACTTGATTCAAACCACTACCAATGGACAAGATTTGGGGAACAAGATTCCTCCCCCCCGCCCCCCACAAAAATCATCTTTGAAAGGGAAGAGATTTCAGACCATTGATAACAGTCAGGAAAATACAACAGGACAGCTGATGGATAATCCAGCAAAGGATTTTGCAGAGTGTTTTGAACAGTGGAAGAGAAGCTGGGAGAACTGTGTGAGGTCCCAGGGTGCCTACTTTGAGTTCCCTGTGTCGTTTTCCTGCGTACAGTGTTTCTTGTATCTTGTATTTTCTTCAGTAATTGTCTCTGTTTTTCATAGTAAGTGGTGGGATCCTTTCTGGACAGGCCTCGTATGTAGTGAGCCATTTCCTTTGAGCTGGATTTCTCAGTTACCATTTAAACATGAAACCTTGTTTTTATGCCCTCTGACCCACAGTCCTTTTCAGCTTCCTCCCTACCTTTTGCTTTACGTTTGGTTCTTCAGTTTTTCCTTTTCTGTCCAACAATAGTCCGTTCTTGCTTTCTCAGTTTCCTGCCTCCCACGAGCTCTTTTCCCCGACAGAATTCAGCTTCTGCCTTGACCAGTCCAACAGAATAATTCTCGGTGAGGTCACCAGTGCTTTCCCTGACCCTAAGTCAGGTGTTCTTTTGCAGTCCTTATCGTGGTGGACTTCACAACAGCATTTGACTCTGACCCATACCTTTTGCAAATCTTTTCTTGGCTCCTGAAGAAGCCTGTGTCCTTCCTTTTGTGTTGAATTCTCTGGCCTTTCCTGACTTCTCTGCTGGGTCATCTTTTTCTGCCTGGATATCATTTATGAGAGTGTTCAGCCTGTGGGTCAGGAGTGTTCTCCTTTCTCACTCACTGCCAGTGCTGCCCCATATCACCTTCCTTGGTGATGGGCATGTTCTGTATCTGTGTTGTGCAGTGTGGTAGCTACTGAATACTTGCAGCTATTGAACACTTGAAATGTGACTAGTATGAATTGTAAATTTAAATTTTATTTTTTTTTAATTTAAATTTAAATAGTCACTTGTGGCTAGTGCAGGAGCATGTGGCCAGTTGCTGCCGCATTGGACAGCATAGCTGTGTATTTTCTACCTGCCCAAGTCCCTTTGATGTGACCTTCTGAACAGTGTGTCCCCCGCCTCCTCCCCCCCCCCCGCAAATTTATTTGGATAAAATTGACCGTATGACATTGTGTAAGTTCAGGGTGTACACTGTGCTGATTTGATGCACGTATATATTGCACAGTGATTGCTACATAGCATTAGCTAGTGCTCCCGTCAGGCCATGTAACTACCATTTGTTTTTTGTGGTGAGAATAGTTGGGGTTACTCACTTAGCTCTGTCTGTCTTAGTGCGTCTCAGTACTTCCTAGCTGAAGCTGTCACCATCTTTCACCTGGCTTTTTGCTGCAGCTTCTTAAGTATTCTCCTTGCATCTGCTCAGTCTCTCATCATGCTGCCAGAAATACTGCTTTACAGCTGAAGTCTGATTATGTCTTTTTACTGCTTAAAAGGCTGTAATGGCTTCTGTTTATTCTTAGGGTAAAGGAAAAAATCCTAGCAGCGTATGAGGCCCCATATGGTCTGGCCCATGTGCCCCCACCTTCATCTCTTTCCCGTTTCTTTTCTATGCACTACGGCCTCACGGGGCCTTGTTTTAGTTCCTCGAATGCCCCGTAGTCCCTGCTGTTACAGGGCCTGCGCACGTGCCGCTGCCTCCGCTTCCTTTTCCTTCATCGTTCGCATCTCAGCTTGGTTGTCGTTTCCTTATGAAAACCTTTCTCGGATCTGTAACGAGGAAGGGCGCCCGAGTAAAGGTGTGAGCGCCTTTATTTCACAGTCACGAATTTTATATATGTTTGAATAATTAAGTTTTCCCTTTTCTAACCTACAAACCTTATGAGGGCAGACACGGTTACCTGTTTTGGCTTGCACATGTGTCCCTGCCTCCTGGCAGTGCAGGCCATGTGGTAGACTCAGTAAATATCTGTTGAAAGAAATGTATAGTCCAGCAAATACGAGATTAATTTGTGACTGATTTAACAAATACTGTAAAGTTAAATAATTTATACCTGCTCTATTCCTACATAAAGTATAGATGTATTTGTTTATATTTTCTTTAGGTTGTTTTTACTTTGAGTTTGACTTTTTTCTCATTCACATTTTTTTCTTTAGGGTTTGTTTAGCCCGATATAATAAATCACTTATTATCTTAGTGAGCATCTAATCTCCTGGCAAGGCAAATCTGTTTAAATTTAGTGCTATGAGGTCTGTCCAGAAGGTATCCACACATGTTATATGAAAAACAGAGATATTTATTGAAGAAGATACAAGATCCAAGAAACATTGTACATAGGACAGTGACACTTAAGTCTTCTTCAAAGTAGGCACCTTGGGCCCTCACACAGTTCTCCCAGTTGCCATCAGCTGCCCTGTTGTATTTTCCTGAATCTCATCCACAGTCTGAAATCTCTTCCCTTTCAAAGGTGGTTTTCATTTTAGGAAAACCCAGAAGTCACAGAGCACCAAACCTGGGCTGTAGGGGGCCTGAGTCATCTTGATGTTTTGCCAAAAAACTCCACACGAGACGTGATGCATGAGCGGGCACATAGTTGTGATGAAGCTGCCAATCACCAGTCTCACATAGCTGCAGCCTTCCGAATCATCTGAGTAGTTTCCGCAGAGGAATGTTCAAGCTTAACGCAAAATTGGATGCAGATTCATTGCTCTCTCCTCAGTCACTTTGAATGTGATGGCCACCCAGCCAGTGGTTTCTACCGCCCCCACTGACTAGGGCAGAGAAATCGTCATTGTTCATGTGCATTCCAGTCCACTCTTCTTGGCTGCCAGGTTACATCCAGGTTGTGCAAACCATGTTCGTTATATTAACGACGGCTGCACTTTTTCTAGACAGACCTCGTCGTGTCCTCATTGCATACACTATGTATGAGTCTAGCAGAGTATGGGCTAGCAGTAACTGATGCTCAGACTTAGACTCCTCTTCTAGTAAGCCATGTATTTCAATATATTGAGATATGTTGGCAGTTTAATAGATGACTCTTGATTCATATAATAGTTAGATTTTTTAAAAGTACTACTAATAGTAAATGGTATAGAGTTGGTTCTAGTCATGTGGCTAGTAATGAGAAAAGGCCAAAAGTACCAATAACTGGTAGAAGTGAAAATATTTATGAAACCTTCTAAAATAAACACAGTAAAAATCTGAATTCTATTTGCCTTTCCATTTCTGTTATTTTTTCCTAAAGAGAATTAATTAATTTGGGATATCTTTTACTAAAATTACTATATATTTTTTAATCCTCATCCAAGGATATGTTTTACTAATTTTAGAGAGAGAAGAAGGGATCAGGGCAGGGATAGATAGAGAGAAACATCAATGTCAGAGAGGAACATCAATTGGTTGCCTCTTGTACATTCCCCGATGGGAATTGAACCTGCAACCTAGGTATGTGTACTGAGTGGGAATCGAACCCGCAACCTTTTGGAGTACAGGACAGTCCAGCCAACTGTGCCACCTGGCCATAGCTAAAATTACTATTTTTTTGATCAGCCAACATGAGGGTAAAGTAGGGGAAGGTGTGAGAAGGCAGTAGATCTTCCTCTGTGACCTTGGGGCTGTTCTGCGTTTCTGTCGTCACACGGTGGGGTCCTGAGTATAACCAGCTGGAACTGCACCAACAAACTTGTTCCCAAACTCCCAGTAGAAGATCCAGGCCATGGGAATTTCCAGAAGGAAAAGTACTTGGTGTGTTGAGAAAGCAGCCATAGGCTTGGTAATTTGTTAAGCTCCACGAAATTGTTAGTGAACTTCTTCGAGCCGGTGCGTGTGCTGTGCACAGTTACAGGGCAAGCCAAGGGGCTCAGAGGTGGCAGGTGAGCACATTTCCAAGGGTACTTGTTTATTGGGCACGATGGGCAAAAATTGTGACAGTGTCAAGCAGACGTTTTATTTCTTCAAGCAGAGCCTGGAATCAGATTTAGTTCTGGAGATTTTTTACATAGGAATGATTGCTCTTATGTTTTCATTGATTAGTATTAAAAATTATAATAGTTATATATGTTCACTGTAACACAAATGAAATAGTACAAAAAACGTAAGCAAAAAGCTCACTTCTGGTAACCACTTTATATCTTGGATATATTTTTATACTGGTTAGATAAAGCTCGGTTCTTTTTAATTAATACATCATATATGGTTATAACATAGTTAATGAGATTTGTTTTTTTCTATTATAAATAATGACCCGGTGGATATATAGGAATTCTCTATGTATATATTTGCCCACATGTGTGACAAGTTGTAGGATAGATTCATAGCAGTAGAAAAGCTGTGGGTCAAAGGGTAAATATTTCCAAATTGCTGTCCCAAGCCGTTGCACGGGTGTCCTCTCCCAGGAAGGACGGGTGCGTGTGTTGGCCTGCACCGCCATCGACCCTGACGTGTCAGCGTTTTGCACCTCACCCATTAAAAAGCTTAAATGTCATCTGACTGCCTAGAAAGGCTGTCTTCCCATGAGATGATTTTAAAATAAAAATCTACTTTTTAATTATTTTATAGTTTCATTTTGCTAATTTAGATTGTTGGCTAGCAGGTATTTATTTTGGTATAAGAGAGGTAAAGGTCAAATTTTTTTTTTTTTTCCTAAATGCCTAACCATTTTTTCTAACACTTCTTATTGAATAATGCTATTTTCTCCATTGAATTGAATAGTCCCAGAGTCTAAAATCCAGGGGGTTTTGGTGAACAAAGGTTCTTGGCATTATCTATAGTTATTGAGCTTTTCCTTGACTATTTCCATGTTTTTCATGATATGAAAAGTTGACACTGACTCAAGGCTCAAATTAACCACCTACTAGAATTTCACTGAAAATAGATATGCATCGTGTAGCCTCTTTGCCCCTATAGACTCGTTTCCTGGGGAGGCGAGTGGAAGGGAATCTTTCCAGGGAAAGCGCGAGCTCTCCTTTCTTGTGCGTTTGCTTTGTGTAAGCTCTGGTGAGAACGTGGGGCTGTGCTTGACGGCGTTTTGGAGACTCTATCAGGAATCTCATTCTAAAATTAACCTCAGGACTTGGAAAATGGCCTAATGTAGGCCTTACATACTGTGATTATGACACAGAGGTTTGTAGCAGAAAAAAGATATAAACTAGACTTGACCTTTCTTGAGATCAGTAGTTTGTCTCTGGAAAAAAAAGGTTTACTCAAGATGGCTTTAGATGAAATATGCTACAATAGTTTTAGGTGGTGGGTAAGTTGGGATACAGTAAGTATAAATATGATCTTTCCTGTGTAATATTTATTTGCTGGTAATTCCTGTAAATTGCACCTCTCTAAAATTAATTTGTAAAGTTGATCATTTGCAAGTTATTTTTTTACTTCTGTAAGGTGATTGGCACTCATATATGTTTATTTATGAATCTAGGTATGGTGTCTGTTTTGGACTTGATGCAGGGCGGTTTCCCATCACGAGCTTCATTTCATGAACTCTACAACATGTATAAAAAGTACATGCCAGATAAACTTGCAAGATTAGATCCAAGACTATTTTGTAAGGTACAGATACCACCTGAATTGAAATTTCTTAGCTATAGGCATTTTTCTTACTAATTATTAGTTGTCCTTTAACTTTTTAATTTTTATTTTTCAGGCTCTTTTTAAAGCTTTGGGCTTAAATGAAATTGACTACAAGTTTGGGTTAACAAAAGTATTTTTTAGACCTGGCAAGGTAAATATGTTTTTATTTTAAACTTGAACATGATGAATATGAATAGTTGGGTGTTAGTGAATAATTTTAAGTGTTTAGTGATTTGAATTATTCTTGACTTACATGATGACTAACAGCATGCATATATATATATATGTGAGAAGTTTACAATGAGTAATACTCTATAAGTTTGAGAGTATTTTTCGTCTTTGGAAATACTGGAATCAGAGTGTTGTTTGATTGGATTTTCTTGTTTAAGTAAGGGTTAGCCAGAAAATACTTGTGTTTTAAACAAGTTGAAAGCTTTTCTGAAGCATATTAATTCAGTCTTAATAATTAGAAATTTCACAGTACTCTGAAGTCTCTGTTGTGTGCAGAACAAGTTCCATTAAAGTGTGATAGGTGTGCAAGGTATAGGAAATCGGACTGGGATTTCTGCTGACTTCTTTCAGACCCTAGAATGAGTGAGTGTGTAAATGCCTTTGTAGGCCGACATAATTTTCTTAGGCTAACTCGTAGTTTTAGTATTTGCAGGTTCCGTACTAGGTTACAAGACCAAGTTAAGTATATTTCATAACTAAATATATATAATACAGAAATACCTAAATGTTCTTCACAATCTGTTTATAGTTTCACCATTCCTAACTTCTTTAAAATTATTGAAGTACATCTTCATAATTTTAAACACACTTGCTATTATATAATAATCAACCATACTTATTTGACTTAGCAAAATCCTTAATGAGTATCTCTAGTTCCTTGAAGGCTAAATTAATCATAATAAATCTGATTTCACATTTTTGGGCATGGGATAAAATCTGCGTAATGCACTAAGAGTGTATGTACTTTCCTGTGAATATTTTTACTGCAGCGAACCCATACCATTTCCTATAAAAGAGAAAAATTAAGAAAAAATATAATTATTCATATTTGGCTTAGCTGTAATCATGTATATTTCTCATAAACTCAATATTTATTGTGTTTCAGGGCTATAGTAATATTTTAGAATTGGTAGCCTGATAGAAAAAGTGCTTGGTCTCGTTTGCTTCCAGAAAAATTGCTCAGAAGAAAATCTTAAAAGCACACGACATATTTTCACAGATCTATAGTCTCATTGTGTTGCCTTTAATTCTGATTATGAGAAGCCATTATATTGATAGGTATGACATCCTCAATTCATTGTAGTGGGATACAATGATTTTCAACTGGTGTGCCACAAGAATTTTTAAAACATGCAATACCTGACTACCTAGTTAGGGGCACTGACTTCTTTTCCCTTAGATTGTCAAATTAAAAAATGACAACAGCCAATACAGCAATGGCCACCTGGTATGAATGAATCACAATTTTACCTGTTTTTTGGTCAGATTGGCCCAAATATATTTTTTGGTGTGCCACGGAAATTTAGTAATTACTTTGTTTGCCATGAGATGAGAAAGGTAGAAAATCACTGGTGGGTTATTTGGTATAGGATAGAAATTATCTATTTTTGGTGACAAACTATGGAAATGATACATTTTCTTAACCTAATAGTTTTGTTTGTGTTATGTCTCTTAGCAACAGTTTCTTATCTCTGACCAAAATGAGGATGGGGTTTGGAGAAGACGGAATAGTTTTGGTGGTACATAATGTTATGTAGCTGACCTTCATTAGTCAGGAACTATATACAGATATCTGAGAATGTGGATAAGGCAATTAGAGATACGTTAGCCCTTCTTTCTTCATTTTTTTCAGTAAGACCTTGTTGCCAACCATCTTTAATTGTCATGTAAGACTTTTTTCTATTTTTATGGCTGAACCTGCTAACTGGCAATGAGTAACCTGCCTTACCCCTCCAAGATCCTGAAGGAAGGAAGGAGGGAGGAAGAGAAAGGCAGCAAGAGACCATCAAGTATGTGTGGGTTTGCTGTGTAACCCACCGAGACATGCCTTATGGCTTGTGACTGTTTCCAAAAAGTTAGGTTTTCGATTTGAGTAATTTTGTGTCTCTGTGTGTTTTGATACTGATATGAAATTATTTTATTTCCCAGTTTGCGGAATTTGATCAGATTATGAAGTCTGACCCTGACCATTTAGCGGAGCTGGTTAAAAGAGTCAATCACTGGCTTGTCTGCAGTCGCTGGAAGAAAGTTCAGTGGTGCTCACTCTCAGTCATCAAATGTAGGTGTTCTCTTTCACACCAGGCTCTGTAATTGTGTTGGAAGTGGGATGGTATACAGTTGTCTCAGTGGTCAGTGCTGGACAACAGGGATCTCATTGCTTATTCATGTCGTTTCCCTGATTCCTGAAGTAATACCTCATGTGTAGTATGTGATAAATTAGTATCTGTGGACTTTCTTTTTTGAGTGTATGTGATACTTGTTTATGTGAGAATTAATTTCATCATGTCCTAAACAAAACAGAGCTCACCGTCTTGATTGTTTTCTCTCCCTGCCCCTTCTCGCCGTTCCCACACCATCCCCCACTCTCTCAGACTTAAGCCAGAGAGCTCTTTCCACCTGCATGGCACCGGCAGCACAACCTGCCCGGAATTTCAAGTTGTGATGCTTTTTCCTTTCCTGCCCCTGAAGTCTTCTCCGTCAACAAACCCTGTTGGTTCTTCCCCCGAATACTGCTCATCCTTCCCTCCTCGTTGCCAGCGCCCTAGTGGAGCCTGTCCTGCACCTGCATGGTGGCTCAGCAGCTCCCGGAGCGGTTCTCCCGGGTCCCCAGAGTTCGCTCTGTAACCCAAAAGCCTTCTTTTATTTCGGCTCTTTTTAGGTTAAGTCTAAAAAGTCTGCGTCTTAGAATCTTTCGAGATCACATAAAATGGGGCTTCAGCTTATCTTTCCAGCCTCTTCTGCCTCTGCTCTTTTAGGCCCTGTTCTTCAGTGCACTGTACTGAGTTGCTTTTTCCAGTGTTTCTGGCCACGTTGTACAGACTACTTATCCCTGACCCCAAACAAGGGTGAGGGGCATAATATTTTAGGGTTACTTGAGTGTCTGTGGAAAACCTTTCCGGTAGGAGCTGTTGCCAGTAACTTGATTAAACTTGTATTTGCCCTTCTGTTCCCACTCACCAGAGTGCCTGAAACAGTGCAAGAAACCTGAAAAAATTCGGTAAATTGTTCCTTATTAATAGAAAAATAATTTTTTTGACCTAATGAAAAGGAACCGTGCAAATAAAGGTTATTATTGCGGTATTTTGTTAGACGAGTATGAATACAGGTAAAAAGAAAGCTATAATAAAAAAGATAACGGAAGCTGTTTTTCTTACAATTTTCCAAGTAAAACATAAACACCAGTGTAGTTCAGTGCTTTCAGCTTTATACATTGCATTGCGATGGACAACATACTACATGAAAATTACCCATGCTATTCATTCGTTCATGGACTGTGTTGTGCAGTGATGAAGTCAGTAACCAGGCAGGATTTTTGCAGGTTGGTAGAGAGCAGCTCTAAGAAAATGTTTCAGGATCAAATCAGCGTGGCACATTCTGGGTAACTGAAGTTAAACATTAATACATTCCTTTACTGTAGAATTCTCAGAGGCCTCACTCACTGTTTTTATTGGGAATCTCCAAAAGTAGCACTTAGCTTTTTCTACATTCATTTGGCAGTTGAATCCTTCTTTCAAGACACATCTGTCAGCATTTCATAGACCAATTTTGCCTGAACAGTTTGGGAAGCAGTAGTGTAGCATAATAAAGAAATAATACATTTAAAATGTAAATCTAGTCATATATGTGGTATACTTTTCATTTTAGGAATTGTAAGGAATTAAAGAAATGTTGAACTTCTTGATTTTGATGTCTGGTATAATATGTTCAGTAAGATCTCATGTTTCTTGAGAGTTGCTTTGTGAAAGTGAGTAGATTTTAAAACTATTATGTGTCTGATTTAAACTGAATGATTTTCTATCATTATATTTTTCTCTTACACATAGTGAAAAACAAAATAAAATATCGAGCTGAAGCCTGCATTAAAATGCAAAAAACTATTCGAATGTGGCTTTGCAAAAGGAGACACAAACCTCGGTAAGATGGATAGTGGCTGGAAAGTACTACAAAACCTAATTACCCAAATATAAAATGGAAATAAAGTCATAATGAAGGGCAGTTTGGATACTCAGAGTTTTGTGTTCTTATAAAAAGATACATTAATCTGTTATTTCTACTATTTATTGGAAATTAATTATTTGATTACTACATTACTGGCCTCATTCTACAAAAGAATTTGAAGGAGCTTACAAAGATGTAGGCACCAGGAAAGGTTGAAATAAATGGTTGTAAGAAGTTCTTTTATTCTGATTATTTTAGTGACTTGAGTTTCTTGATAAATGTCACAATTTGTTAAATTTATTGAGGTGGCATTGGTTAATAAGATCATACAGGTTTCAAGTGCAGATTTCTGTGATACATGATATGTATATTGTGTGCCCACCACCCAAAGTCAGATCATTCTCTGTCACCATCTATTTGGCCCCCTTTACCCTTATTACTCCTCCACCTCCTTTCCCTCCGGTAACCACCATACAGTTGTCTGTGAGTTTCAGTTTTGTATCCCATACATGAGTGAAATACATGATTCTTAGCTTTTTCTGCCTGATTTATTTTGCTTAGGATAATACTGTCAAGATCCATCCAAGCTGCTGCAGATGGCAGTATTTCATCTTTTCTTTTTGCTGACCAGCATTCTGTAGTGTATATGCACCACATCTTCTTTGTCCAGTCGCCTGTTGAAGGGCACTGTGGTCTTGGCCACTGTGAGTGGTCCTGTAATGAACATAGGGGTGCATATATCTCTGTGAATAAATGTTTTCAAGTTTTTAGAGTAGGTACCCAAAAGAGGGATTGCTGGGTCATATGGTACCTCTATTTTTAATTTTGGGGAACCTGCCTACTGATTTTTGTAGTGCTGTGCCAGTTTACATTTCCACCAGCAGCGAAAGAGAGTTCTTTTTTCGCCAACACTTGTTACTACTTGTTTTGTTGATAATAGCCATCCTAACAGGTGTGAGTTGGTATCTTATTTTAATTTTGATTTGTATTTCCCTAATAGCTAGTGCAGTTGAGTATCTTTTCATGCATCTGTTAGCTGTTTGTATGTCTTCTTGGGACAGAAATTTCTGTTCAGGTCTTCTGCCCATTTTTTAATTGGATTGTTTGTTTGGTATTGAGTTGTATGAGTTCTTTATATATATATATATATATATATATATATATATATATATATATATACACACACACACACACACACGAATGATATTATTCCCTTGTTGGAGCTGTTGTTTGCAAATATCTCCCATTTGGTTGGTTGCCTTTTTGTTTTGATATAGTCCCATTAATTTATTTTTGCCTTTATTTCCCTTGCCTTTGGGGTCAAATGATACATTTTTTTCTCATACCAAAGTCAATGAGTTTAGTGCCTATGTTTCCTTCTAGGTACTTTGTTGTTTCTGATGTTATATTTAGGTCTCTGATCCATTTTGAATTAATCTTTTTGTATATGGGGACAGACTAGTCTACTTCTTTTGCATGTGGCTTTCCAATTTTCCCAGCACCATTTATTGAAGAGGCTTTCTTTTCTCCATTGTTTTTGGCTCCTTTGTTAAAAATTATTTGCCCATATATAATAATGTGGTTTTATTTCTGGTCTCTGCACAACAATACATAAAAAAATAACATCCTGATCAAATGGGGTTCATTTTAGGGGCACAGGGATGGTTCAACATATGCAAATCAATCAGTATAGTACAACACATTAACAAAACAAAGGATAAAATCATACAGTCCTATCAATAGCTGTAGAAAAAGCATTTGATAAGCTGCTACATCCATTTATGATTAAATCACTCAATATAGTGGGTAGAGAAGGAAAGTACCTTGTCATAATAAAGGACATGTATGACAGACCCTCAACTAGTACCATGCTGGGTGAAAACTGAAAGCTGTTCCTCTAAAATCAGGAAGATAAGAATAGTCACTCTCACTACTCTAATTCAAAATAGTTCTGGAAGTGCTTGCCATAGCAATCAGGCAAGAGAAAGAAATAAAAAGCATCCAAATTGAGAATGAAGAAGTAAAAGTGTCATAGCAGATGGCATGATTCTGTATATAGAGAACCCTAAAGTCTCTGCCAGAAAACTGGAACAATAAACAAGTAACGTAGAATTGCAGGATACAAAATCAATGTACATAAATCCATTGAATTCCTATATATTGATACTGTTTTTAAAACTACCTTGTTAATGGTTTGACCATAATTTTCTGAATTATGTGTAGGAATTGTTTCATTGTAAATTTAATATTTAATTCTCATATGTTTTTATTATTAATTGATACTCTTTAGACTTAGAGGTCTGAATAACTGTTAATCTTTAACACCTTTAGAAGAGACTAGATAACTCTTTTAGGTTCTTCTTTAATTTGAATTCTCCAGTTTTCCAGTGCAATGATAGAAGGCTAAATCTTCTTGACAGGCAGCAGTGTCCTTCACACCCATATGTGATTATTTCTTTTTACCCTCAACAAATTATCTAAAAAAGAGAATACTGAACAATACGAAAGCAGAAGTAACATATCTTTTTTAACAATATGTTCAGCATTTTATTCAAACGAAAAGCCGTAAGTGGTGAAAGTAAACTGTTGAAGCATTGTCTTTACAGCATTGATGGCCTGGTTAAGGTGGGCACCCTGAAAAAACGACTTGATAAATTTAATGAAGTAGTAAGTGCCCTGAAAGAAGGAAAACCAGAGATGAGTAAACAGGTCAAGGACCTTGAAATTTCCATCGATGCTTTAATGGCCAAAATTAAGGTATGTCATTTTAACCCAAATGACTATCACTTTGTGAAATAATTTATTATCATTTGTTATTGGTGTTGAAATTGTATAGGAAAATGTCCTTATTTTTTAAGGATACAGAGTGTTACAATGTTGAGTCCCAGTGATGACTGGTGATGTTCATTATAATACTCTGTCTACTTTGGGTTTGAAAATTTTTATAGCAAAAAAGATGTGAAAAGTTATCATACTTCCATTGGTTGCTAGGAAAGATTTTTTTCCTCCAAAAATAGTAACTAAAATACTATTTATTGTTTATTGTTACTGAAATATTACTGTATTTAGTTTATTATTTACTATTTTAAATAGTATCTGAATACTCGTTTCATAACCTTTTGCATAATCATTACTGAAAAAGGATTAATGCAAATTATTTTGTTTCATGTTTTTCTACTTTTAGAAACTAATTTTTAAATGATAAATGTAATATTGAACATTCAGAGAAAATTACCAAAAAACTCTTACAAAACTAACACATAACAGTTTTACTGTTGTATGTTCCTTTTCCTGTCTTACTTTACATGCACATATTTTTGCATAGTTCTTATCCTAATGTACATTTAATTTTCTGTCCGTATTATTATGCCATATGCCTTGTTTCTATAATTATCTTCATATAAGCTCTATCATAAATTACTTAACTGTTATGAAGATAGCACTAATCCTCTCCCAAATTTTGTAGAAAAAGGGGCCTCTTTTTTCTATTAATTTTCATTTATTTACCAGTGGGATTGATAATTCTTTTATATGCTTGTGATTACATTTTGTCTATTTCTTCCTTTTTTTTTTTCCCTGTTTTATTTTAGGGTCTTAATGTTTTTCTCCTGAACTCTAACAAGTCAGTGCAATTATGTGGCATATAATAACTTAAAATGAGCCTTTTATCATAGTTCCTGCAGATATTTTACATAGACAGCGTTCAGTTTTACATAGAAAGGAGAAAGATTAGGGAACTGAAATGCTTTGGGTAAGCCTAGCTGATTTTACAAATCTGTTCAGATCCATCCCTGTTTATGTAGTGTTAATTAAAACCAACCAAGCCACAGTTTTTGAAGACTCACTTGGGAAAATCATCCAACAATGTTGGATGTATTTAATAATTTCTTAAATATTTCTTAAGTTGAACATTACTATAAAAAGTAGTAAACTCTGGCAAAATTAATCATCTCTTTAAAACTGTTTTTTTAGCTACAGTATTTTACTTTGTCCACAGAACCTCGTTAGGTATTTGATTACTTGATTAATGGGAAATAGATGTAGAAATTTATATGCAAAGATACCTTTTAAATGTACAAATAGTATAAGAAAGATAATGGGCTTATTGCTTATCAACTTTTCCAATTCTTGCTATATATGTACATACTGTTTTTTTATGGTGGTAAAGAGAGATAACATTGAATTTACTATCTTAATCATTTTGAAATGTATAATTCCGTAGTGTTCAGTGTTCACATTGTTGTGCAACAGAAGAGATTACTTTTTAAGTACATGTTTATTATCTTTTAAAGTCCACTATGATGACAAGGGAACAGATACAGAAAGAATACGATGCACTAGTTAAAAGCTCAGAGGGGCTCCTAAGTGCTTTACAGAAAAAGAAACAGCAAGAAGAGGAAGCCGAAAGGCTGATGCGTATTCAAGAAGAAATGGAAAAAGAAAGAAAAAGACGTGAAGAAGATGAACAACGTCGAAGAAAGGAAGAGGAGGAAAGGCGGATGTAAGTCATTTGTATTGTTGTTTTGAAATAGAAGGAAACAGGACAGTGAATTCTTGGTGTTGTTGATAAATATTCTTATTTTAAATAGTCATTATTTTATTTTATTTTTAAGTATATTTTTAAATTGCTTTCTGAAAGATTCCTTTATATTAAATTTTTGAAGAGTTTTCAATTTTTTGTTAGGAAACTTGAGATGGAAGCAAAGAGAAAACAAGAAGAAGAAGAGAGAAAGAAAAGGGAGGATGAGGAAAAACGTATTCAGGTATGTACTGACCAGATAGGTGAACTGAATTTCTATCAAAACAGAATCTACAAAGTTATAAAACCAAAGAAGCGAGCTCAATATCTTGATGTGCTAGTTAAGCTGCCGTTGGTTTATTCCAGAGATGAGAAGCAGTTTCTGAAATTGTTATGGGAAGGGACCTTGGAGTCAGGAAGTGACAGAACTGTGTCACTGGCAGAAATTATGACGTTGCACAGGAAGCAGGGAGTGACTGTGGGCCACCTTTTCTCTCTGTGGACTGGGGGTAGATGATGCTGGCGAGCATCACACAGCTTAACACATGGTAAAGCACTTTGAACAGTGCTCAGTTCAGTGAGTATTAGTTTGATGCAATTATTGTACCTAGGCGAAAGTCAGATGAACATTTACTTAAAACATCATTTTAGAATATACTCCTTCAATTAAATAAATTATAAAGCATTATTTTATAACTTTGTAGATACTAGTAGTAATGAGTTAGAATAAGATTCTCTCCTGATCCTCATTTTTTAAAAAGTCTCTGTCTGAGAATAATTGATCAGGTATTTGAGTTTCTTGGCTTTATTAATTTACCCTGAGCACAACGAGCACTTTAAATTCCTGACGTCTGCTTGTCTTGTGTTGGTGTTAATGTCATACCTGGGATACTCCTGTGATATCTGGGACGTGGATAGTTACAGAATGGCGGAACTACGGTTTCTCTTGGGTTTGGAAAGGGCAAGTGTAAGTCATAACATAGAAGAGACTAGAGACTGAAGAAATTTCTGGTTAAACAAGATACATTCCCTAGTAAGGAACTTGTCTGGGAAAATTTTAAGTAGTCATGGGAACGCTCAAGTGGACATGTGGAGACACCTTGGTGAAGTGCTTTCTGTCCTGGCAGGCTGAAGTCGAGGTGCAGCTGGCCCGACAGCGGGAGGAGGAGTCCCAGCAGCAAGCGGTCCTGGAGCAGGAGCGCCGGGACCGGGAGCTGGCCCTGAGGATCGCCCAGAGTGAGGCGGAGCTCATCAGCGACGAGGCCCAGGCTGACCTGGCGCTCCGGAGGTACTGGGCCGCGTGTGGGGTCTAGCGTTCGCTCCTCTTTCTTTGCCTGTGTGCCTTTTATGTCAGCCTGGAAGGAAGAGGAGAAAACCCTGTTCCTTAGTCCTGATGTATTTTAAGCAAAATCATTTAAAATTTACTTGTCCCCATTTTTATACCCAAGTGAATGAAACACTTTATTTTATCAAATTGTTAAGCTGTTGGAAAACAAAATTGATATTTCAGCTCATGAGTACTTTAAGAAAACAGAACATCTCAACTTTTAGTCTGAAATAGTCAATGAGTATTTCATAAAGCATAGATAGCTAATTTCTAAATACCTGCCATTAAATACTGGAGTGGAAATCATTCAATATATTATTATCCAATTTAATATATTTGCGGTTGGAATTTGTTATTTTCCTAATGAAAATTAAAAACTATATGTATCCTAACATTTGAGATGAGAAATTTTACACACATACCCTGTGTTTCAGAATAAATAGATTTCCTTTTCCAAGAAGAGAGGTTAATCACGTTGAAGTATTTTGGTTCCTCAGGTTTCTGAATTATCTCCAAATACCATATTTTATTGGAGTATGGAAATCCGTATTAAAAGTATCAGGAAGCATTAATATACAGATTCATTCTACATTTAGAATGTAGAAACTTTGGTTATTTGATTATTTGTAAAAACAGAGCAAAACTAGTTTGTGAGTTCCTTCGTGTGTAGATGTATGTTCTCTGTATGTTGTGAGGCACATAGACATGTCTGACCATGCTTTCCAGAACGTTAGAGCACTGTTTATAACAAAATAAAGTTAAAATAGCAACAACCAGTAGATGTTGCTATTTCCTTGTAAAAGGAAAATTTTGGTTTGTTTTACAAGGTGGTGCTTAGATTTTATTTAGCTGAAAACATGGTAGGGAAGGAAAATGCTGTTAAGTTGCCTCACACTTTTTGTAGTAGGTGACTGCATTGGGGAGTTCTGTGGCCTGAATTGTATGTGAATGTATATTGAAGTAAACTGAGATGGCTTAGCAGACACAGGTATGATAATAATTTATAGCTCTTGCATTTGAATTCAATACTTGGGCTATTTATTAGCATTTACCATAATTAAAATATTTCCTCCCACCTCTGGCTTTTGTAGCTGCAGACTTAGCTGAGCTGCTGTTCCGGTCCTCCCACCTGTGCCGCGTTGGAACGGCGGGGAGCCTGTCCGTGTAGCTGACTAGTGGGTTGGCCAGGCTCCTAAACAAACCAGGCTCTTAACAGCTGCCCTCCCTGATGTGTGAGGATGTCCTGCAGTGGACAGAGCTGGCTTTAGTATGGCCAGAAATCATTTCTAAAGGACTTGTTAATGCAGTCATCATTGGCGTTCATGGCCAAGCTTCATGTGTGAGCATTTGGAATATTAAGCTATATCCGGTGCCGTTCCATGTAATATGTATAAAATATTGGGTGCTTCCCATCTTCAGAGAGGTGCACTTCTTCCAAAGTGACTGGTCTCAGAGAAGGGGTGGACCATTTAGGACCTTTAAAGTAAATGACAGGTTAACTGTGATTTAAATGACGCAGAATTAACGAGGTAACGGGACCACTGCTAAGTACTTAGCAGGTGTTCAAGCAGTTATAACTTGTAAGGAGGAAGCGTGCCTTTCAGCTCTGCTGTGGCACAGGCCGAGGGAGGCTGCCCCCTCTGCAACGCCCACCAAAGCCCTTTCTGGAATCCTCTTCCAGGAAGCCCTCACCGACCCCCAGGAACTGTGAGCTCTTTCTCTGCTGAACCTCCTGGTTATTTTATACTCTGTCCTAGAAGCATTAGCAACTTGTTATGGGTGGTGTTCTATACAGATTTTCCGTGCTTGATAATTTGATCTTACTCCGCGGGCTAAGTTAAATGTTTTTGAATGTTTACTTTACCTTTGTTAGTACTGAGTTCTTTCTGACAATTTACGAGTGAGAACTCTAACCCTGTTCTTAATATGTAGCATGAAAATGTTTTTCTTGGGTTCTGTGATGTATAAAAAAAATACATGTAGACGGATTCTGCTGCAGTAAACAATGTCACATTACTTTCCCAGCTTGGGTTCCCATCCAGTACCATCTAAGTAAGAACTGGTTTTCGCATGTGTAGTATGCTTGAAAATATGATCTAAATCAATTACACGTACGGTCCTTGATTTCACATGGCAGGCATACCTTGAAGATATTGAGGGTTTGGCTCCAAATCATGGCAATAAAGCCAGTCATAATCTGTTTGCTGGTGGAGGGTTGCCTTCAACTTGTGAAAAACACAGCATTTGTAAAATACAATAAATTAAAGCACAATAAAACAAGGTATGCCTGCACCTAAAATTATAAATTAATGTCCAGATTCTGTTACAGACATGCAAGCAAACCTCACCATGTATGACCTGTGTAATCTAGATGTAATATATTTGCATACTAATTTTCAATGAATGCCTTTAATTCTCTTACAATAATTTCTAATAAAGATTCTAAAACATTAAAATTCTTAGTCATCTCACACATAGATTAACTAGATTACGTAGTTTTTTAAATCAGTAAAGTCAGTGAAACATAGCACAATTCATATTTTCATAATTTTATAATTCGCAGTTGGTTATGATATTAACTAAAATGTATTCTTTTCACAGAATTGATGGAGCAAGACCCAAAATGACACCGTATGTCATTTCCTTTTTTAAAACTTGACTTAGTCATATAACCTTCTTTTTAATAGGTCATGGATACTTTTTAGGAGAAATAGTTTCTTCACTGAAGTGAATTTTACATTATTTCCTTTTATTAAAAAGAATGAAAAAGATTAAGATAACTCTTTTTTTTTTTTTTTTGGCCTGGGAAAAATGTCTAGTACTCTTGTTTGGCGCTCAGTCACAGTAGTTTATGATTTGGTTTCCTTCATTGTGTTTTCTAACCTTGTTTAAACACCCATTTTGTTTTATGTGTTTTTATATTCATTATATAGAAGCAGATGTGGAGGTATAAGTAAAAATAAATAAAGTGTTTGAGCCATAGATAGTTTAGTTTTCAGTGTATATAATAGTTTATTCTAATATCTAAAAATAGCTCCTTATTAGAACTTACATACATAATGCTAATTTTGGTTCCAGTGTATCTTTTGGTTATGAAAATTTCTCCACAGAAAGAGAATCTAAGTAACATTTGGGATATACATATAGAATACATTTTTGCCTTATTTTTATATAATATATATAAAATGTTGTAAAATCTAAATTTTAATAGTTTCTAGGCCCCAACTGTGATGCTTATAGTGATGGTTCCCAACTCTCTCAAACACCAGTGCCAGTAACAAATGTTTTATAGATAATGCAACTTGTATAAATAATTCTCTCCACAGAGCTCATGTAAAAGCGAAGTAAACACACAGTGATTTATACTAAGACAGTGTTTATTTTAATAGGAAAGTACTTGGTCACAATGGCAGAAAGCGTAGTCAGGCACTCCAGTGTTCGTATCTGTGCACAGAATCACCATGAATGCGACAGCTCCAAGTGCAGATTTATGTTTCCTCAGTTGAGTAAATGCCAGGAGAGTGTGAACAATCTTTTGTAAAGATTAAGTACCGAACAGATTAAGTACAATCTCTTCTATAATGTGTGGTGGGCAAATTCTTACAGAAATTATGTGAATATTAAAACCAGGCAAAAAAAAAAAAAGGTTCTTTTACATGTAAAACTATTTACGTAGATGTGCATTTCATCTTAATATGTCTGGTGGACATATTTTTTTAAAAGTCCTCACCTGAGGATATATTTATTGATTTTTTGAGAGGGAGGGAGAGAGATGTGAGAAACATCAATCTGTTGTCTCCCATATGCACCCCAAGCGAGAATTGAACCCGCAACCGGAGTATGTATCCTGATCGTGGATCAACCCCACAACCTGTTGGTGTATGGGACGATAGTCCAACCGGCTGAGCCACCTGGCCAGGGCTATCTGTCTTCCTTGTGCAGGACACTTGGCATCCCTGACCCTTCACCCCATCAAATGCCAGCCATGCAGAGAACATCGTTGTTAACCCCCCAGAATTTTGAAAATGTTACTGACTGGATGCTATAGGCTCTCTGTTAGAACTTCTTTATAGTTACCATCTGAGCATGAATTAAGCCCTGCAACTGGTGTTTAAGGTGAGATTGTGAACATTTGCATATAGCTTGGGAAAATCGAAAGGGAAAAAGCACCTGGATACAGGAACCATTTCTGTTCAGTATATTTGGAGTGGCACCTAGAGCAGTAACATAGGGTCAGGTGAGATACGAAATCAGTAGAGACTGACATCCAGTGATGTGTTGGAGCACACAGAAAAATCTCCATGATCAGCAGACCCCGTGGTAAAAAGAGCTCTGATGCCCTTGAAACCTGCTGTGGGAAAGGAAATGGAGGGAGCTTTAGGAGAAAGGCGGTAAAACAGATGCTCTTTGATGCTGAGCCAGAAACCTTGAGGTAGGGTCAGTAATAGAATTAGAAGTAGTCATCCAAGTTGTTCTGAGTTTGGAAGTTAAAAATTCTGACTAGCCTACAGAGAGAGTGATGAATTGTTCAATAGGTAATTTTCTGTAGATTACATTTGTGGTTTTCACCCTTGGTCATCAGTTTGAAAGGTTACCTGTTCTCTGACTGTGCTTGCTTGGCTGGATCCCTGTCAGCACCTGATCTCAGCCAGGGCTCGTTTCAGGGAAGGAGGGTGCTTTACCCTCAGAGCATCCGGGCCCAGGGCCAGCCTCCGGGAATCTGTGTCCTGAAGCAAACACACCTATCTTGTTTGCTTTTGGTTTTTACTAGTTTGTTAGATTTTGAGGTTTGCCAGAGTGTGATGAATGGAATGAGTGAAAAAAAAATATTGATTATGAAGGAAGATAGCAAAGGGCAGGAAAATAAAATAATGAAGTTAAAGTGTTGAGGAACATGATGAAACATCCATTCCATTTCACAGACTTGAACAAATCTTGAGAAAGTTACATTCTTAGGGGTAATAAAAGATAAGAAAGATTTGCCTTTGGAAAATGTTTGTCCTTGAAAGGTCAGAACGCTTCTGACCGTTATATTTAATGAGTACTTGATGCATTTGAACTTTTTAAAAAGAAATTGCTCTGATTTAGAATTTTAGAACTTTGAATACATCAAACTTATTTAAACTCTGGCAGTGTGAAGTAGACTAGCTTGGTTACTTAATGTGCCTTGTCTAATTACTATTTTCTAAGAACCCAGTGCAAAAATCTTTGCATAGAATCTATATACTGCCAAGTTTCCAGTATGCATTTAGAACATGCAGATTTTATTCTGTACATTAAAAAACCAATTTTTAAATTATACTTTTAGGTATTTTAAGTAATTTATATATAATCGTCCTTTATATAACTATGTTGTATTATCATTTTTCTTATAGGGAACAAATGGTGGAAGAAATGTCAGAATTCTTGAGTAGGTTAGTGCAGTGCAATTTGGGGGAATAAGTGTCACCTCAAAATCATATTTTTAAATTACTCTTCAGTATTTGGACCAGAACCTGTTATATGAATAACCTATTCTTTCCATGTAAATTTTCTGTACAAGAAATGTCACTTTGCTGTCACTCAGAAAAAGATAAAAACTAGTGTTCTCCTAAATTGGTATTTTTCACCGATGATACCATTGGCATTTTGGATGGGACAGTTCTCTGTTGTCAGTTCCTCTGTGCCTATCACTGGCCCCCACCAACTCAGTCGCTTAGGAAACCCTCCCTTTCACTGTGACAGATTAAGTATCTTGAAACTCCCCCTGGGGTAGTGCTGCGCCCTGGCTGGGAACCACTGTGCCTCGTTGGAATGGGGGGGAGTGGAGGAGACTCGTGGCTCCTGAGGGCATCTGCACTGTGCGTCTTGCATGGCTGAAAAACCACTGATGTAAATAAAGAGTGAGCCACCAAAGGTTAGAACTTCCAAGCAGGATCTGGTCCATTACCTTTATAATTGGATGTGAATCAATAACATTTTAACTTAATTTTGAACTTACTGAATTAATTGAAAGTGTAAAATATATTTTTTAAAATCTAAAGTCAATTTTGCTGTTACCTTACTATATTGTTTACATGATTGTTTTATAACAGGCTAAATAATCAATAAATTACAGCTTTATTTTACTAACTCCAGAGATAAGGGGGCATTTAAATGCATTTTATTTGTGTACTTCTTAGGTTGCTTGAATATGTTTTTAAGCAGGTGTATTTTTGTTTGAGGTAATATAAATGAAAAGTTAGTCATAATACTAGAACCATATTCTAAGCAGTAATCTGAATTCAGCATTATTGTTATTTTTTTAAAGATCTCATGAGCACAAGGTTATATTTTATTTATTTATTTTTAATTATTTTATTGTTACAGCATTATTATTTCTAAAAGTATCAAAACACATCTTATGTGTACTAACTCATGTATTTTCTGACAATCTCTAAAACTTATGTTATGTAAACTCACTTTCTCTTTCAAAGGAAAAGAAAGTGACAGTGAAAAGCCCATAATGAGAAAAGACTCTTAGAAGAGCTAAGGAGAACAGAGAATTTTTTTGTTAGTTAATTGAGTGGTAGTTCAGGAATATAAAAAAGAAAAAATACGTATTTGAATAAATGTTAGAGCATAATTTATTGTTAAGGGTAATAGAGAGACCTTGCTGACGTACAGCTGGCTCTTTTTGGACAAAGTAGCTAAGAAGAAAAAACTACATGGAGAGTTATCTGTCACACAGCTTATAAAAAGGTTGGATTCTGCAATAGACCTAAAACAGATCCAAACCGAACCAGAACATGCAGGAAGGACTGAGTGGCCACAAATTATTTAGACAAGCTTATTGTATGTGTCCAGCACATTTTAATTATGTAGGCTGGATTATGATGTTTTATATTCTATAAAACAAAAGCGTAGGTAGGCCTTTTAAGGAAACAAAAGTACTTATTTCGTTGTTAAGCTTAATATTGAAGAAATAGTTTTCTTTATTTTATGAAGAAGGATACATATTTTCAAACATCATTTTTCAGTATCAGTCTTATATAAGTATCTATGTCTTAACTGTCAAGATTGCTGTTATCTTTCAGAATGTAAAAAGATGAGAAAATAGCTCATTTTTGGATTGTACCTTTATCGTTCCTCTCTAAGAGGAAATTTTTTGACTAGTGGATGATAAAGAAGTTCCTGTGTGATGCCTGAGCAACATTATTTTAGTTGTTTTAATAGTTGCCTCATCATCTTTTCACGTCTGGAAATAGGATGTGTTTAAACTCTTCCTTCGTTACACTGTGCTTAAAGAATGTCCACTTGCAGATAATTATGAGTGTTTCCTCTGTGGCTAGTGTAATCTGAAAAATGTTCATTGTTACAGAACAGAAACTGTTTCCATATATTCTGAATAATTATTTTAAATTATATATAGGTACAAGTCTTAAATGCTGAGTGGCACTGCTATAAAAAAGTTGAATTTAGCCCATTTTATTTTAAAATATGTTACTTTTTTATCTTTTATACATATTTTAAATTTTTACAACGCATCTTTCTTCCACTGAAATATTGCTGTCACACAGGACAAAATACAACATTTGTGCCCTTTGAAATCTCTGTTATTGGCTTCATGACCTAGAACTCCTTCCTTTAATATACTGGCTGTTGTATTATGACTCACCAAATAGGAGGGTATGGTTTTCTTCGCTTACAGAATTTTCTAAGTGTTCTTTAATAGTGAAGCTAAAAAGTCACATGAGTTTCCAAAATCCAGCAGCTTTTTGACTAAGGCAGCGGGTTGCAGTTTATCCACTTACCTGTGGACCCTGTGAAACTCAGACTCCCAGGGAGCTGCCAGGAGGTTGGCTGGGGCTTGGCCATCTGTAGCTTCCAGGGGTCTGCAAGGGATTGTACCGTGTGTCCCTGCGGCTCATAAAACAAGCCCTCAATGTGCTGCTCATGATGTTGTTCAAGTACGTTGAGGGTTTTTTTCCTGATTTTTGAGGAGTACGTATAAGTGTATATTTTAACTTTAGATGTTAGTGTATCCATCAGTTAGAACATTGTGCAGCCTGGGGGAAATCCATGGTACTAGAATTTTGGAATGAAAAGTTCTGATTAAAATCCTGACATGACTATTTAATGGCACACTGGAAAATTTTAATTTACCTGAGCATTCTGTAGTACAACATTATTAGTTATATCCATCAAAGGTAGAAAAATTGTTATGTTTTTCTAGTGGTTATGTCCAGTTCTGAAAGTTATACTCACTTTCTTCTTTAGTCACCATTCATCCATGTTTCTAGTTTAAATATGCAAAAATATGTAATAATTGCAGAGGTCCTGCTGTTCAGGCCACCAAGGCAGCCGCTGGCACCAAGAAGTACGATCTTAGTAAATGGAAATACGCAGAACTGCGTGATACCATCAATACCTCTTGCGGTGAGTGAATGGCGAGGGTGGGACAGGACGAGGCCCTGTACCTAACAGGTGAAAAACACCTGGGTTGGGCGGGATTTTTTTAAAAAATTTGCATATGAATTAGTAGAAGCCATGCCCCTTTGTTACTGCTACCTTGAAATGAAGATCGAATTTACTCACGAAGCTAAAAGAAAGGCATAATAAATTCATCTCGCCTTTCTCTTGCTTAGGTCAGAGAAGAAAAGCGTGGGGAAATGATGGTTTGGGGTGCTTCTGATGCTATTTATGGTAGTTAAGCACTTACAGGAGTCTTTGGGTGCATGAACGCAAAGTGAAAGAGGGCCGCGCAGTCCTTTCTTTTCAGCTCTACTTTTCTTCTAACAGGACAGAGCGAAGACTGTGTCCAGCAGACCCAATGTAGTTGTTTTCTTGGTTAAATCGCAGTGTTTGAATTTATGACGCTACGATGAGGAACTAAAGTGTCCTAATTGTACAGGGTTTCTCACTGCGTTCTTGCCCACCTCACTGAGTGTATCCGCACAGCCGCAGACATGAACGCGTGTTGCCTGTAAATCTAGCTTGCGCTTCAACACAGTGACTTTTATTCTGTGTGTCCTGTGACCTTGGATGGGTGACTTAACCTCTGTGATTTAAGTTCTTCACCTATAAAAGACCTGTTTAGTCCAAAGTTCTTAACGTGGAACAAATTATGTAAATAGTAATAATACATAATAAAACACTCTGTAAATGTAAAGGGTGATATTGCCATAAAATGCTCATTTTTATCAGTAGTTTATTTTTTATTCTGTACTCTTAATTTAAAATGAAAACTTTATGCTATAAATATGTATATATGTTTGTATGCCACAGAATAATTATGTTAGACAATTAAATTAGGATTTCTTTTGCTCTTTCTATGTAATTGATAGATATTGAGCTCCTGGCTGCTTGCAGAGAAGAATTTCATAGGAGGCTAAAAGTGTATCATGCTTGGAAATCAAAGAATAAGAAGAGAAATACTGAAACAGAGCAGCGTGCTCCAAAGTCTGTTACTGATTATGGTAAAACAAATCTGTACTATTGAATGTTCCAAAGTGTGTATGTGTGTATAGGTGTATGTAACATGTGTACACATGTGTATGATATATAGTTACATGTATTATGTATCGTTGCATGCATTTTATATATGTATATATTTATATGTATATGAAAAATACATGTAACTATACAAAAGGCGTTTGGCAAAATGTCCAACACACATTTTTCCTTTTACTGTGGAACTGTGGTCTGCTGAACCTAACACAGCCATCATGCCTCGGCTTTCATAGCGTTAATTCCATTAAATAGATCTCTAAAGTCCTATTTGTTAGGAAGGATTGAATTTACTTCTTAAGATACATTCTAGAGGTAAGAATAATCTTGTCTATACTGAAGAGGTAGTGTAATAACGTTATAAATATGTATTTTTCCCCATACACACATATATACAAATACATATACATAAAGATGATGCATAGAAATGTAAAGCTTAGTGTGGAAAAAATAATGTTTACTACAACCGTTATTTTAGAATACTGTGAAAACATGAGTGAGAAATGGTACTGTGATTTGTTCCAGAGTTTTGCCAAGACTAGGACTTGATTTTTTGACTAAGATCCAAAAAATGAATTCTGTTAACTTGTTATGCAAATGGAAAGTTCTATTGTTGACTTGGAAAATAGAGCAGGGTAGACATACCTGGTGAAAGTATGCACTAGCTTTAACCTCAATTGAGAATAGCTACAATATACGAGTTGTGATTTCAGTCTTAAAGGCAATAATTGGAATTTCATTTGTTCAACTGCTACCTTTAAACTGGCACAATTTATTATCTTAATTCTGGTTAACATCAAGGTGACAGCATATTTAATGTCTTTATATATTTTAAAGGGGCATATTCCCAGCCCTTGATAGTATAGTTTGGCAATGCATGTCCCAAGTTGACTTAGAAAGTGAGTTCTCAGTTATATTTTGCCTCCTTCACCTTCCTAGCAAATAGTAGCAGTGCTTGATTAAGGTCATTTAAATGGCGGAATTTTAATGTTTCTGAGTTGTTGCAAAAATGGATTGAGTGAGGGGAATACATTGTTGATAAGACAGACCTTAGTGCTAGTGATTGCAGAAGGCGAGTCATCAGTTAGAACGTACACCTGGAGCTAAGAAGTGGCAAGGGGAACGCCCTCTCAACCTTGACCTTCTGACCACTGCTGTGTTCACCCGTTTACAGATTCGCCTCCTTTCTGTCCACTCAGATATATTCCTATTACACAGGGCAAGATATAACACTTAGGTCCTTTGAAATCTCTGTTACCAGCTTCATGACCTAAAATCCCTTGCTTTAATTTACTAGTTGTCAGAAATAATTTTTGGTGCAGTGGAAAATTACATGACCTTGGAGAGTAGTTTTACTTCATAGTTCTTAAAATAAAAATGGCATGTGCTTAAGATTTAGATAATTTGAAAACATTAAAATATACTAGGTTTATCTGAACATGACAGTGCTTTTTCTCTCGTGCATGTAATTTTGTCATGAATTTAGATTTATCTTCTATTTTCCTACAGAAATTCTACTAATGCCTTGAAGTTACAATAATGTCCATTATTAATTCATTGTATTGGATTTTTGTTTGGACATTATCGTGTCACAAATGAAATACAGTTTTTAAATTTTGGTCATTCTTATAAGTCCATCAAGCAGAATTTCCTAAAACAATCAATAGTTTTGTTTTGTTTTTTAAGTAAGAAAGTAGTATCTACTTGTAGGTAATTCTCAGAGTATTTGCCTGTGGATATTTACTCGTTAGTCACCACCTTGGTTGATGGAACGGTTTTTATAAATTTGAAGAATGCTCACTTAACAGTTTTGGCAATTTTATCTTTTCTTCAACATAAAATATTTGTTCACAGATTTTGCACCATTTTTGAACAATTCACGTAAGTCATTGGGTGGTAACTCATGAGCTAACTGGACGATGGGTTAAAATACTTCATTAAGTACTAACTTCTATTAAACATTGTTTTGCTACAATCTTTAAGTGGAATTATAGTACATTAATGTTGGTTTATCTGTGCTAGATATTTAATTTGAGATGATGCTTCCATTTGGATCACTCCAAAATATAATTAATAACAAAATTTAATCTGTTTTATCAAATTACTTCCTTTTTAAAAATAACTAGCATTTTCAACCATGAATATACACGATTCTTATTGTAGCAAAACTCTCTCTTGATAAGCAGCTGATCTCTTAGAATAAAGACTAACTTTAGACGCTGGTTTCAAACACTGTGGTGGTGTAAGCATTTCTGTCCAAGCAGATTTGAGTTTTGTGTGATAATACAAATACAGGTTTCATAGGACGCCACTGAATAGGAAGAGGAGATTATTCTGTTATTTTTCTAGTTTCCCGTGATGCACCTTTTTGTTAATTTAAAAGATTTAAGTCATCTTAAAACAGTAAATTTCTTCTCGAATCAGTTTCAGCAGTGATTTGGACGTACAGCACGCCCTTGAATAACTTCGTTTTGTTCAGTGCTGTTTTGCTGTGACGTTGAAGAAATGCCATGGGAACTTAACTCTTGTTGGTATCAGTTAGCCTGAGGTGAAGTTTCTCGGTTATATTATGTGTTCTTTCCCTTAAGTCGCTGAACCTATTAATGGCATTGAGTGAGGACTTACTGTAATGCCATCTTTATTTGCCAACTGGTTGGATCTGATTTTTTAAGTGCTTTCAGTAATTTATAGGGCTGTATTTGAAACTTATTTTACACTTTGAAGATAACATCATTGGATGTGAAAAAACAGTTCATAAGATTAGTTTCAAGTTTTTCATGCCTGTATCTCTCTGCTATTCCAGATGGATATTTGATTCCATGTTTCCCTAATACAATTTCAGTTCTCACATTAGTAGAAAAAGCTATCAGAAAATTTATGTTGGGTTTCTTAATTTTATGAATATATTAAGTTACAAGAGACTGTGATTTTTATGAAAAAAATAGGTTCACATAATAGGTGGCGATCAGTGTTGTAGTAAGTTTACTATCAGCTGGACATTGAATTATAATTCACAGTTTAAGGTGGAGGGAAGGATTTTATTTTTACCCTTTCAACATGTCTTAGTTTTAAGTTAATGTATTTTCTGCAGAGTAGGTCATTTTAAATGGAAACACTGAACTGTGAGTAGTTTGGGGGTCCAGGAACAGAAGAACAAGTAGGCTCTGTCTGTTCACTGCTGCAGGTGATGTGGTCTTTGCACTAACAAACTGGGCCTGTTTCATTCTTTCCTAGGCGTATGTAGCTTTGCTAACCGCTTTTTGCTTTCTCCGGTTTGACAGAAATAATGTCAGCCACTGTAAAGCTTTGGCTATTGGTGTAAAAAATAGAGTAAGAGCATTTTCATCCTTTCGGTATTTGGAAATTCTTGCAAAAGCCATATGGCAGTTCTCGGCCTATACATAATATATGATTTTTTATTGACATACTTAGCTTTTCAGTGAGACTCTTAATTGAGCTGCAGTAAATGGCTGGTCCACTTTAAAAGTTGTGATATAAAGCATATTAAACAGACTTTCCCAAAATATGTTGCTGAAAATGTAAAGTCATTGCTGCAGAGAAGTGTTTATATTTGAAGATAAAATGAAAACCTGATTGAGCACAGGAAGACAGTTTAATGTGAGGGCAATGCCCAGTCCTGCAGAAAAGCAAGGGTTTTTTTTTCTGTTGGCAAAGAGAACCCACTATTGCATAGTTTTCACTGTTTCAGTGGATTTTATTCCAAGAGAAATATGTTTTCAGAACAGGTAAATATCTGAGGGAAAGTTCATGCTTATTATTAGAGGGTTTTTTTTTTTTTGTCGTTGTTGTTGTCTTAAAGTTGTTTAAATGGCATTAGTAAAATATCTACGATCTCAGCCATTTTAAATCCCAAGATTGGCACAAGAGATAACTCTGGTCTCCCACTTCATCGAGAAACTTGTGATTAAATTGACAAAGATCTACAATCCTTCAGATTTGGGAATTTACTATTTGTGTTCTCACAAATAGTCCTGCAAAAGTTATTCTTCAGCCTTTGTTTGAACTCTTTAGAAGGAGAGTACAAATCCAGTTGTTATTACTAGTTTGCCTCCCTGCCTGGCGGCTCCTGCTGCGCCTCGTGCAGGCCAGCACCTGTGCGTGTGCCCTGCCCAGGGACTTCTTCAGGGAGAGACAGTTCTAAGAAATTGCGCTGTGAATTGCATTTGTTTACAGGCAATTATTATTTACATTTTGTTTTAAATTTACCAGTAGGAACCCCTGTTCTTCCTCTTTAAAAAGATTTTGTGGTACCTTTTAGGATGAAAGGCTGTTTTGTCATCCCTTGGGCCGCCGGTGTAACTCTCCTTGTTCTGTGTAATAAATAGCTCAGCAGAACCCCGCTGCTCAGCTCCCTGCCAGGCAGCAGCAGATCGAAATGAACCGCCAGCAGCGCTTCTTCCGCATTCCGTTCATCCGCCCTGCTGACCAGTACAAAGACCCGCAGAATAAGAAAAAAGGCTGGTGGTACGCCCACTTTGATGGCCCCTGGATTGCCCGGCAAATGGAACTCCATCCTGACAAGCCACCCATCCTTCTTGTGGCTGGTGTGTATGACTCACAGAAAAAAATGTGTAAAGCAAGAAAGGATTATGAACTCTGAATGAAACAGCCTGATATATAATGTAGTAATTTGTTAAATTTCAGGATTGATGGATGGAGTTTTGCAGTTAAATAACATTTTCAGTTAATTGAGAATGAATTTATTTATAACGTGAAATTGCTTGGGTTACATCCTTGTAGAGCACGTAGAAACTTGTCTGTGTCCTAAAACCTTTCATTTGGTGTTTAATTATACTGGTTAATTTGTAATGGTTTAAGGAAAGGGAGTGTTTTTATTGGCCCTGATACCTTGTTTGATCATCTGTAGTGTTTACACGTTTTGAAAGGGTCCTTGGTGGAGGGCAGCTTTGTTTCTGCTGAGTTTGTTAAGCAGATTTCAGTCTTAGAGGAAGAAAGTAAATTTTTAAAAGTTCTCAAAAGCTATGAAAATTGATAGGTATTTCAGGAATACAGTTTATAATAAATGGTTCTGAAAGAGATATGGTAATTCTCTTTATGCAGGTAAGGATGACATGGAGATGTGTGAGCTGAACCTGGAAGAGACAGGCCTGACTCGAAAGCGTGGTGCTGAGATTTTGCCAAGACAGTTCGAAGAAATCTGGGAGCGCTGTGGAGGCATCCAGTACCTTCAGAACGCGATCGAGAGCAGGCAGGCTAGGCCCACGTACGCAACGGCCATGCTGCAGAACCTGCTGAAGTAGAGGTCAGCGCTGCCCTTGCAGCTGGCAGCCCTTGGTCTGGTACTAGGGAGGCTGTGCGCCCCGGAGATTTAACCGTTCCACGATCGTGTTAGAATCACTTGCTCAAAGTGAACAGATTTTATTAATCATGGCTTTTTGTTGACTTAAGATTAACTATGGTAGTGATTTGGGGACCTAAAAATGATTTCCTGTAACCAGCTCAGCTCGAACTGTTAACCCTCTTGTTGTTCTCACACTTGTGACACTTGGACAGATTCTGATGTGTCTTGTTTTTTGCAGACTGCCTTAAGTCTGTTGTAATTGTTCTCTCGGAAAAGAAATTTGAAAACGAAATTCAAAATACTTGAACTTTAAGAATGCATCGTACAATATAACTTGAATAATGAAACAGCTTAAATTTTCTTGGAAAAATTAAGACACTGCACATGATCAAGGCACTGACATTTTGATCAGAAAAGCTCTCAACTTTCTGTACTCACTTTTGGCAGAAATTCATGGAAATTTCCATCAAAGGCGGACATTTTTGTTCTCCTCCCTCCTTTGCAATGTATCTTAGTTTGGATAAAGCCATTAGCCCGAAGAAGTTCAGGCATCTGGAAAGAGCCTTGTAACTGATGTACTTTGTGATAAAGAAGGCACTCATGGTATTCTGCACAGGTTCCTTTTTCTTATCCATTACATTGCATTGTTTTAGGAACATTTTTCTTATATTCCATGGACAAATAAAGGAAATTCAGATCATGTAATGCTTAACAGTTTTGAGATAACTTTTGTTTCATTTAGAAAAGGAAATGGGTTTTAGGTGGCACTGTGGCTCAGCTAAGCTGAATTCAAATATTCCTTCAACTTCATCTCCATTGCGATTTTTATATCAAAATCTTGTCCAAGTGTTTCATACGGTTTAAGCTAGTGTTCTGTTTTAAAACATCCTTGTTTTTTTAAAAATTCCTAGCATCACCTTTGGCCTTTGTGATTTTGGTAATTGTAGAGCTGTTTTATAAGCTTTGTAATTCAAAAGCCTTTGTACTTAGTAATTGCTTCTTTCATGTAACTGATAATTTTAAAAAAAGTTTTCCTTGTGTGCTGTTAGTGTTGATCAGATGTCAGCAGTTTGTAGCCCAGTATTTATGACTCTCAGTCAGGAATTTGGAGACAAAACTACATCAAGGAGTTATGCTGACCTAGTCCTACAGAGTCTTGTTTGTATTTAAAATAAAATTAGAAAATAAAATTATTCTCCGGACTCTTTTTTTCCCCCTGATTTTAAAAGACACTAACGTTTGAACTGAATGTTCAGTGATTATTTTTTCCTGGAAAGAGTACCTCAAATAATTCCCAGCTGATTAGGTTAATCTTTGCGCGCCACAGACACTGTTTTAAAAATTGATTCTGTCATAATGGGTCTTCGTACAGAAATATCACTGTGATACGGTGCAAATGACCATTTTCTGTTAAAGACATTCAGTGGTCCTGTGCGTGCCGCTGAGACTGCACGAGTGAATGAGTCCCTTCCTAAGGCTGGGTCACTCCGTCGTAGACTGGCCCGCTCTTGGGTTGTTCGGTCCCTGAGGTTGGTGACAGGAGGTCTGGTTACCGAAATAAATGCCCTCTTTCCTCTCTCATCATTTGCCTCTAATTGGTGTTCTTATTTGTATAGCACAGTGAATGGTAAACTTTGTTTCTTAACTAGTAACCAGATCCCTGAAGAAAATTTAATAACCAAATAATATTTTTAATGACTTATCCCTTTAGTGCTATCTTTAGAAACAGTTTGTGTATCCCCTAGATACATATCTGGGCACTACATGGAAAACTAACCAACCATAGAAATTATTGCAATGACAGGACTTCACATTTTGGAGAATTTGTAAGAAATGTATCACAGCGAAGTACTCCTACGAGTCTTTAATAGTTAGACACTTGGACTTAGTCTTAGGCCATTTTGTTGCTAATTATGTCACACAGCTGTCCTAGAACTTATCTATTTAAAGTGGTCTCCTGAGGTAACCTTGGCTACCAGGAGGATTGCCCTACTTCAGGTAGACTTACAATAATAACCTACATGCAGTATAGACACAGACACGCAGAGGCCACCCTGCGGGAGAAACGTAGGACCTCAGTCTTTCAGGGAGAGAGCGGAAACCGCTCTAAAAGATGCTCATGCCACTGCTTACAGTGTTCACCCTGAAAGCCACAGGCGCCAGGTGAGAACCGTAGAAATCAAAAGTCGGTTCACATTTCAATCAGTCATTTTAACTGAGATTTAAAATTAGAAGTTTAAGCCAGCCTACTATATATTAAGAAATAATCTTCTTTTCATACTACTTTTGCTCAATTCCAGCTCTTTCCTTAGTGGATACTTTGCAAAGGTAGACATACATAAAATATTAAAAAAGAACAAAATATTTTCACATTCGACTCAATTATAATGTAATCCCTAATTCCACTAATGTATCTGAGACAGGTATGCACTGAAATGCACACGTGTCAAGGAACAGTGAGTTTTAGTTGTGAAGCTGAGTAGTGGCACCTTCCCAAAGAATGACCCGAGGAGGAAGTCATGTGTATAGGAGCACAAGCCCACACAAAGGACTTTCAGTTGTAACTTGAATTCTGCTTTCTATAATGACTTCTGATAGGTCATTCTTTCTAGCAACGCAGGGAACCCTTTTATTTAGCAAACAACCAGGAAGGGTTGTCTCAAGTGGAAAATAGATGGTATTTGCAGAAGTTTATGTAGAGAATAGAAACTCATGGGCAAAAACAGTGAGGAGGATTTATTGTTTACAGAGCTCTATTAATTGGATTTTAAAAAAGATATTTCACTCACAGGTTATTAACTATGGTTCTCAGGGGATCCAGATGGGTAGAACTTTGGTTTTGTTACTTGAAGTAACTTAAGAGGACTTGGATCAATAGAATAAATATTTATTGAATGAATCGGTCAGTCAGTTAATATAATGTCAGTAGTAGACTTACGTCTTTTCACTGAAGAGGTAACAGGTCCAGGGAGGTCAAGTAATTTAGTTCTAGACCATAAAAGAGATCTGAGTGCCATTGCTCCAGTCATGTAGAGATGGAAAGAATCAAAGCGAGGAAACTTTCTGAGCGGCCCCCTGAGGTTTTACAAAGGATTGCTCCTCGGTCGTTCCATGTCTGCGGGGGGGGGGGGGGGTATGACGGGCTTTCTCTGTCATTACCAGCAATAAGTAGTTTTTGTCTGTCACAGAAGATAAACTAGCAAGGGAGAAGAGGACTGAGCATACCTAAAAATGAGAAGAAGGACAAGTGGAGGGAATGGTCGTAAGAAAAAGGAAAGAGAACAGCCGTGGTGGAGGAGCAAGAAGAGGGGTGTGCCTCTGAAGATCACACCCCCCGGCTGGAAAACAGATAACATTTTAAGTGACAAAGCACTCCTAGGTCTTTGCTAAATTTTAGAGTGAATTGTATATAAGAACAGAAGCTATGGTTATTAAACCTTGGATCAAGATAGACCTGGTATATACATTCTTAGCATATAGAAATGACATTCTGTGTGTAAGCCTCGTGGAGGGATCGAGTGGAGATGCTCTCAGGTAGAGCCTACCTGTGTGGGACCAGATCTTGGAATATAATTTAGGTTCAGTCAAATCAGTGTATGCTTCCTTCCCCATCACTGACCTGATACATGAAGGAAGTTGTCATCCTTTTAGTTGTCAACCTTTTTGATAAGCTTTTCAAGAGATAATAGGAAAAATACACATTAATAAGAATCTTTAATCCTGATTTGTACCCATGCAGAATCTCGCCTTCAAATCTCAAATAGATTTATTAATTGGCCATTTTCTTTTTGCTTTTGAAAATTCATCTAATTGCAACTGTCACTTCTTTTTTCCTCATATCCTTAAAAATGTATATCCGATACTTTCCTAAAATACTGATGTAGTGGAAATAAAAATAATAAATGCTTTCCCTGTAGAACTTCCTCTTGCCTCTTGGGCTGTTAACACAGCTCCAGGGAGTTACGCACTGTGAACAGTTGCGAATGCTGCGTGCGTTGCCCGTGTCTCAGATGGTGTAAGTTCCAGAGGTCCGTCTGGGCTTCTGAAGCTTCACAGAGTGACTGGAGCCGGAACCCTGCGCTCGGCAGCTGTAGGAAGGAGCAAGGGACTCGGATAACTGAGCCCAAACTCCACGGAGTTTTCATCCAGGGAACAAACAGGCATGTGACCTAGGCGACTACTCATTTGCCTAGATTAGAGAACAGTGACATCTTGGCTCCCTCTCCCCAGGCCTCCTACCTGTGAGGTGACACAGGATGTGAAAACTGGGGACCCAAAGAAGAGCCCTTCCAATACAGCGTAGGCTACTTTATACCTCTTGTCTGGAGCCCACCATGATCCGAGTCTTCTGAGAGTGTGGAGGGACTCGGGCCATCTAACCTCAGTAGCTCTTCTCTGGCTGGTTTGAAAAGGCCAATCTAAAAAGTGGGTGGTGGAAGGGGAGAGAGGTAGTTGCTCCTTCCCCATCAGAAACTGCCTTCTCTGCAGTAGCTGGAATTGTACTTCTACACAGCTGAATTGTAGAGAGTGGGAGGGCACATTATGGGAGATGAAAGTGTTAGATTTTTGTTTTCTCTTTTGATGCAGTTTTTTTCATGAGCCTTTGGTCAATTTACAGAGTTCTGACAAGCACATTTCCTCTGGAAGTTCCAGGGACATGGAAGTAGGTCCATCTCTTGCTGTCATTCTTCGCTTTGCGGTACTTCTTTGTCATCATGATTTGAAGTCCTTGTCAGGTATCGTAGCTCCTCACTTCAGGGGAGGATTGGGGTGGGAATAGGGATGAATTTGAGGCATTTGTGAGACCAACGTGAGTGAGTTTCCAGGGGTTTGTAACCAGGGGCAAATACCACATCCCTAAAGATTGTCTCTATTATTGGGAAACATTTTGTTTTTACATTTTTAAAGTTTACAGCTAAAATGTTGCTGTCAACAGGTAATATTTTGCTATCTTTCAGCTGCATTAAAATCATGCTTAAAATCATCATAATCCATAAAGCAAATCCAGACAATATCTACTAAAACACATACCTACTTTATTATAAATCAGTGAATATGTGTTGCTCACATTTTATTGAAATTAAGATTTTGCAACAAGTATGTTTGATAGTGGAATATTTGAAAAAGATACAGAGGAATCCAGTTTTCATTAAGTAGCACATTAAAAACTGGCTGAAATGGATTATCCTGATGCCAGTCTACCTGAGCACTCACTGGGGTCAGTGTGATGGGGTGAATGGGTTATAGGAAGGCATAGTTCATCTGGGGGGGGGGCAGGAATTGCCTGTGTCACAAAGGACGGTCTTAGCCCCTGGGCTCTCAGTATAGTGTGTTCCTTTAAGTAGCTTTATGCAGTAACGGAAAAGATTTTCTATGGTGTGTATATCTGAAGCCCAATAACTTTTTATTTAAAAAGTCAGAAATAATTGGCATCAAAACAATCTACCACATAAGCAGTAATTTCTTATGAAACTGATGTGCCTAAGAACTGAAATTGTGTGTGTGTGTGTGTGTGTGTGTGTGTGTGTGTGTTACGCACACAGAAGTGTGGAGCATATATACCCTCAGCGGTGTTTGCATGCTGTATGCATCCATGCATTTAGAAGCTGGCATGTCCTTGCACAAGTGGTCGACTTTTATGGACAATCTAATATATGAAGAGCTTTGCTTCCTGATATATTGCTTACCCCACCCAAAACCCCAACACGTTGCACTTGTAAATGATCTATGATTACTTACGATAATTATTTTAAGGGCACCTGGAAGCAAACCTGGTACCTTCACTATGAGCCAGGAGTAGCCGAAAGGTTTCACTGATTGTGTTTTAGGTTTTGATAATAAGCACCTTTTTCTTCCGAGTGTATCTGTCATCATGCAGGATTCTCTATTTGAAACCCAGTTGTGTGCAGACTACATTCCTGGCTTCCAAACACCTGTGAAGCTGCCCACCTAAGTTTTCAGAATTTTGACAGAGTGGATACAATTTTCCTTGAGAAAGCAATCCATCTCTCTTAAGATAGATTAAATGATAATATGTACATTCACAGTTTTTAACTTCCTTCCCCAATCTTGATGATTAACTTCTTCATATCCTACGGTCAGTAATTCAGAATTTCTTTTCCTGGTTACCTGGAAGAGAAGGTAATGTTAAGAGCTTAAGAAATGCCATCCAAGGTCACATCAATGATTCATTCCAAAATTACCTTTGCTGATGGATAAGAGAATATGCTTGCCATTTTAGGATACCGTTTTTGAAAGGTTGAGGATGCACCCCCCACATATTCCTAACTTTTTAACCTCCTAGAAATATATTCCATCTCTGCTTAGACCTGTCGAGATTCTCAGGCTGAACCATCCATCACTTGAAGCAAGGGTAGCACGTAGTGGGTGGCTGAAAGGCATCATGCCCCCTTGAAGCCACAGCAGACATCATGATCACGTGTTGCTCCTTCATGTGAATTGCGGTTCTTCCTTCTTCTGCCTGGCACTTTGGGACTTTGTCGGTGTTTGCTTCATCCCGGCCACTTTGTTAATGTCAGATCCCGTGTCCCACTGTCCTTTTATGGCTTGAGGCTGAACTTTCTCTGGCTTTCTGAGTCTCTTCCCAGGAAGTCTGAGTGGCTCACACTGTTGCCAGGGCGCATGGGGACACGTGATCTTCGCATGAGCATTTGCTGCGACTGCCTCGGTACCTTCCTGATGGTGCACTGACTGTAATAACTTGGTTCAAGTGCAGGCTTCGACCTGTTTCCCTCTGACACGATAGATTTCTGGTAGTGAGGACACCGGCTGATGTTTACTTGTTTTTACCATCAAAGACTGGGTGTAAGTTTTGAAACTAGGTAATTTCAGGACAAAATTACCTAAGATATTTTTCCAGAAATCATTTTGAAAAAGCGCAGTTGTAGGCTATATTTTACCTGCTTATAGGTAAGTTATTTCCCTTTTGTAAAATGGTAATTTTTTTAGCAAAAAAGTTGATGAGTGGGTAAGTAATTTAAAAATGGTATGTAGGCCACTGGAAGGAACACTTATCTGAAGATGAACTTTTAGGAATTTTTGAAGTTACTCATTGTTCGCAAGTTATTTCTACATACTTTTCTATGTACGTTTGCTTTAACTGACTATTTGACATCAAAAGAAGATATTTTACAAGAATAAGCATAAAATGATTTAGTTCCAGGAAATAAATTATCTTTATGAAAATTTCAACCGTATTGAAGTACGTTGATATTTTTATAAGAAACCGTTAAGAATATTACAAAATACTTGGATTGTTCCTGCTATTTTTTGTTTTGCCTACACATTTCGCTTAGTGCCGGCCTTCTCTACCCTTCTTGCGCCAGGAAGTGCCTTTTCCCCCTTAGCATACCAAATTTAAAATCCTGACAAGTAAAGGAAAAGTGCTTTTACTCATGTCTATTTAAAACAAGAAACAGGCCCAGAAATGTTCTAAATGCCCTTGAAGATTCAGTGATTAAAATCAGTATTTAAAACTACGATTTTACCCTGTTATTTTGCCGATATTTTAAACCTTTTGACACTGGTTCTGTGTGCTTCATTTGGGGAGTGATTTGGTAACCTTGCAAAGCAAAAATGTGATGCTCGCTCTTCCAGGCTTGTGGACGAGAACAGCAACTACAGCTCCCTACTCTTTAGCTTTAAAATTAACTGTGAGGAATCAAGACGGATAGCATACTTTACCAGCGCCTTTGTTAGAGTCGGTGGAAGTATGCTTCCTTCATACTGGGGTTTTGCCTGCCAGTTGGCTTACTGTTTCTTAGGCAGTAGCCTCAGAAGGATTGAACAAAGCTTGTGCGAAAGATGAATGATAAATTCATCTTGCAAAAAGGGGAGTTATTTTTTAAGTCAAGTTCTGAGTTGTGGTTACTGAAAAACAACTCTGTAATAACATTCATCCAATTTCAAAATAAAATTATTCTAAAATTTGATGTGTATCATTCCAAACTTTTCTATATTCATGTTACATAATTACTGATAACCATAACATCAGGGAAAGGGGGGAGGTGGGCATCCCTCTAGGAAGGAGGGGAAATCTTATCTTGGCCCCAGGGCTTGATGGGAAGAAGGCAGAAGAGAGGTATAGTTGTAGGAGGTTGAGTAACAAGTTCCTTGTTCCTCCTACTACCAGTGAAGGCATCATTTTTGGTCCAGCTTACCCCGGTTGAGTGATTTGGAGGCTTTGAGTCTACCAGGGGACAGGCAGATGCTGGGCTCAGAACTAAGAGATCACAGGTGAGGAGAACATGGCAGAGAAACTTTCCAAAGCACCTGGTGAGACAAGGAGAGCCCTCTGCCCCCAGTGCATAGACGATGGGAAGGGGAGGGGAACTTTGAGCCTGACCACATATTTCAAGAAAACTAAGTTGTCCAAAGAGATTGCTTAAACTGTTAATCAGATGAAGTTTGAAAAACTGGGTTGGATGATACCAACCACCCCCACCCCCACCTTGGCTCCCCTCCTCTAATCCTGTGTGAGAACGCTCCACGCAGAGTGAGAAACAGCTGCGAGGGGCAGAGATGAGCGCCTGCCCCACCTCGGATCTGAGGTGTGGCGTGTGAACAAGCCCGCGATCGCACTGTGGTACAAAGAACAAGTACGTTCATGTCACCAAAAGCTCTTCCTGCGCGTCGCTGTGCACCATCGTTACAAATAATGCCGCAAAGAACACATTAGGCCTATTAAAGGACAAAGTGAAAATGTTTAGATCTGCAGGGGCAAAGTCATACATAATTTACTCTCTTTGATCTAGATTTGCATTTTCTGTGTGTGTGTGTGATGACAGCTGTGATTAGTAAGAGTAAAAGTCATGAAGCCCAAAATGGACCTTTGAGTATGAAAATTTTGTTGTTTATTAGGGGAGTTTTGCCAAGTAAGTTCCTAGTGCAACTGGATCTGTGTATAGAACACCAAAATTGGGGAAAATGAAAAATGCGTGGAGTATAGTCATAAACACCGAACGGAGAAAAAGAATGGGAGGAAACGTGAGGGTGGAAGGACAGCGAACACCAGCGACTGGACAGTGGATTGACAAAGAACGGAACCAGCTGAAAATGCCCCTTGGGCATTAGTGGGCTCATCTCAGTGGCGCCCTTGCCCTCAGGATGATTTCCCTGTTTCTTTCTTCACTGTCAGGCGGAGTAACAGAAGTGCAGCCAGTTCACAGTTCTCTAGAGAATGCAGCTTCCAGAGGTAAAGCGTTCGTGTTCTTACCCGGTTTGCTCCTGAGTTGAGGTTTAAGTGCCAAGCAGGGAATCTCAGTTTCTCTCACAGGCTCCCTTTTGTTGATAATTGTCAAACAGCCCCAATAGTGCCAGCAGCTGAGAATGTACACCGAGGAGCATCTCATTAACTCCTTACCTAGACCCATGAATTTGTTCCTATTACCCCCATTATGTAGATGAGAAATTTGAGGCTCAAAGGGGGGAAAATGTTGCTCAAGTTCCCTCGTTAGGGGTAGCACTCAAATTTGAACTTGGGAGTAACTTTAAAACCTCTCATCTTAATCAGTGGTTGATTAGGTCTTAATCTGTCATCTGATCCTCATGCAGGGAAATGGTCAGGGTCACATCAACGATGGCATCTGTGAGGAGCAGGAAAAGCTGATGGGAGGGGAGCAGGTGGTGGGGATCCAGCAGGGACTCTCAGCGCCTCTGTGCTCAGGCACCTTCTGCACTGACAGTCCTTCTGGAGCCACTCAGGGGGTGATGGGGCCTGTCCTCATGGTAAGGATTTCCTTCCCCCGCCAAAGGAAATCGAGTCTCTCTCTCTCCTTCCTTCCTCTCCCCCTCGCTTCCTTTCTTCCTTCTTATCCACTACCCAGTATCTGACATAGTGACCAGCACATGGGTGCTCAAACATGTTTGTCAGATTGAGTTGGTATAAGGAGCACCTTACTCCTGTGTTTCTGAACACTGGAACTGCCCATAGTAACTGCCCCCCGCCAGGGGCAGGCGTGGGTCGGGGAGCAGAGCCCCGCAACCTCCATGAGAGCCATCCGGGAAGAGGGATATTTAAAACTACAAATTGCACAGCCATCTGAAACAGCAAATAGGGTTGATTAAAAGAGAAATGGAATATATAACCTCATAAAAGCCACATGCTTTTACTCAGGTTTTTACCCCTTCTCCTTACTCATCTTACCAGGGCCTTGCTCGCCACCCTTTCTTCCAACCCCACCCTTGCTTTTAAATTACGCAGGTGAGACATAAACATATTCTCATAATTGAAAAATTTGGACCCGGTTTCCACCCTTTTCCACTGTTCACCGGAATCACAGCTGAGTGATTCTTTCATTCCATGTATTTGCTGTGCTTTTAGTTACACATTTCCTTGAGCCATACAATGTTTGATGATTTGTTATCGACAGAATAGCAATGCCATGTGGTTGAACTTGATATACTTACAAATACATAGCTTTGTTATTAATTTATTACATAAACAGGATCTGTTATCGTGCAATTCACTTTTCTCGTTTAATATCTTGTTTTTTTTTCCCCTGGCAGCTCCAGGAGAGTTGGGTTGCTGCTTTTAACTGTCGCATTCCGTAATGACCAGCGCACTGCAGGATGGGCGATTGAACGGTTCCCCGGTAGATGGGCTGCACAATTACTTCCCCTTTCAAAGCAATGATGACGTGAATGTTTTTGTGCACATATCTTAGTCTGCAGGTGCAACTATTTTTGTAGGAATAATTGCCTAGTAGATTATGAGAGTCAAATTAAAATTTGTTATAGATAGTAACAAATATTTCTTCAAAAAAAGTTTTTCCAGTTTACACACCTATCAGCAATGCTTGATAGAACTAGTTTTCCCTGATGTTACCACACTGGGCATTATTGACCTTTTGCCAAGCTCATGAGTAATAAATTATATTGCCGTATCATAGTGAGATTGAGCATCTTTTCCTGTTTCATTGGCCATTTGGATTTCTTCTTCTGAATTGCACCTCTGTATTTCTTTGCTCATTTTTAGTACTAAGATATTTGTCGTCTTGATGCGTAGAAACTCATCGTTATGGATGTTCATCCTTTAAGTGTTACTATTTTTTTACTCCTCACCCAAAGATGTGTTTGTTAGTTTGAGAGAGAGAGGAAGAAAGAGAAAGAAACATCAGTGTGAGAGAGAAACATTGATTCGTTGCCTCCTGTACCTGCCCCGACCGGGGATCGAAGCTGCAACCCAGGCACCTGCTCGGACTGGGAGCCAAACCTGCGACCTTCCGGTGCGCAGGCTGGTGCTCCAGCCAACTGAGCCACCCAGCCAGGGCTCGGTGTTCATCCTTTAAAACAGAAGATAGGTAGTGAATGTTTTTCTCTCACTGTGTTGTTTACACATTAATTTTTTAGGGTGTTTTGTCCCCTATGGAATTCCTTTTAATGTTTTCTGGGATTGGTGTCTTCATTAGGGAAGGCTTTTCCAGAAATATTCTTTAAAAATATTTTTCCTTATACTTTCATAGTTTTGATTTGAGGTTTGAATCTTTGATATAGAATTGATTTAGATGGCGTAAGAAACTGATTTTGATTTTTTCTGCATGGAAGGCCAATTTTACTTTAACCATTATTGACCAGGCCATACTTTCCTTATGGATTTGAAATGCTTGTTAAAATAGATTCCCTAATATATAAGAGTCTACTTAGGGCTCGTATTTGTTCTATTAATCTGTTGTCTATCTCTGTGTCCTCCTTAATGCCCTAAATATTATTTTATGTGCTGTATCTGACAGAGCAGCCTCCCCATTATTGTACCTTTGGATTTTCCCCTGTACATTTTGATTTCTAGAGGAGCTTTAGAACCAGAATGTCAAATTCCACCAAGAATCTGGTTGGGATTTTAATCAGGATCAACTTGGAGAACATTGACAGCATCATCATAACCCGCGCTTGCCTGAAGGGACGCTCTGTGCTCTCTGTTCTGTGTACAGATGCTTTATAAACATAATTTCATATACTCCTTGGGGTGACACAGCAGGTGGGTGTATTACTCTCATTATCCAATGAGGGAATTGAGGTTTAGAGAAATAATTTACCCAAAGTCACTTGATTAGTAAATTGCTAAGTCAAATTTCTTTTATCCTCACCCGAGGACATGCTTATTGATTTTAGAGAGAGGGGGGAATAGAGAGAGAGGGAGAGAGAAACATCGACCAGTTGCCTTATACACGCCCCAACTGGGGGACCAAACCCACAGCCGAGGGACCAAACCTGCAACCCAGGCACATGACCCAGCTGGGAATTGAACCCATGACCTTTCAGTTTACTGCACGACGCTCCAACCAACTGAGACACCCCAGCCAGGACTAAGCCAAACTTTTAATTGCACTTTGACTGTACAATATTGCTTTTTAACGACCATTGCATAGTTGTCTTTTAAAGTGTCAATACTTTAAATGAACCGGGTATATTTCATCAAGAAAAAGGCTGAATTTCTTCTTTCTCATTGAGTGTGGAAGAAGATTGCCACAAGTCCCCGGGTGGGAAATTAGGGACCGTGGTCCCTGGAATGAGTAAGAGAACAGCAAAAAACCCAGATGGTCTAATAAAGACATAGGTCTGAGGTGACTGGTGCTGAGGAAATGTCCGTGTGATCGGATGCTCGGAACGAGGAAAGGCAGGACAGGCTCACGAGGAAGTCTTGCGAGGGCAGAGTCCACGGTGCGGGTCTTCTCTGGGCGTCACAGGACGTGGAGGAGAACTAGAAACATTTATGTTCTCTGTTCATAAGGCAACCTACATCCTCAACTCGGACTCATGAATAGGAGACGGAATATATCACAACCTTTTCTCCTTGCAAAGAGCTTCTGTTAACCTTTCTGTCGGAAAGGAAGGATTGGTTAAACCTATCGTAGCACATCTGTAGAATGGACCAGCACGTGATCATCACAAATGATGCTACAGAAAATATTTAGTGACCTATGTAAAAAGACTGACCACAAAACAAAAAACCAGGCTGCTTTCATTTTGCTTTAGAAAATTCTATAGCAAAACATTTTACATAAACATGTCCACCACAAGGTAATCGTAGATAACGTGACTTTTATCTTTTTTTCTCATAATTTTCTATATTTTTCCAGTTTTCTTAGGGCAAAAGCTATTGTGTCTGCAAATAGGGGGGAAAAACCCAGTGTCTCACACACACGAACTGGTAGAGGTAGCGGGCCAGGTGGTATTCCCCCTTAAAGCTGATGCAGCTTCGTTTTTCTTTCCTTGGAGGTCTTCCTGAAATGTTGCAGAAAGGCTTAAAGCAGCGTCTCCAAGCGTGGCTTCTGCGCCCGCGGTGTCAGCCTCCCCAGTGCCTACCCAGCCCTCAGAGTCAGGAACAGGGCCCGGCAGAGCCTGGCATGCGTGGGGTAGCAAGTCCTCCTCCAGGAGATGCTGGCACCACCGAGGCTTGAGAACCACCGCTTTAAAGGACCATGTGAATGGGATAGGCTTCTCCGAATTGCCAGTGGCACTTACTTGGGTCCCTAAAGTGAGCGTGCTCCACCTACCGGCACGGAGCTCCCTCCGCCTGGATGGCCTCACATTCTTCTCCGGGGGCACAGAGGCCCAGTTCCCCCTGGTGGTCCAGGTGCTCTGGTCTGCAGCGACACTCTGCTTCCTCAGTCCACTCATTCTTTACACACCGGGCGAACTCGCCACAGGCCAGGAATTTGCAGGCATCTGCTTGATCAGCTGTAAGAGACGGGGCAGATGCTAGTGAGTGCGTGGAGGTCTGAGCAGTGGAACTGGTAGGTAGACATCAAAGGCAAGGGACCAGCTCTATTTGCTGTCGCCCCGTTTGAAGTGGGCTGTGCAGCGGTGGTAACAGGAGTGAAAAGAGAACCACACATCTCCGCGTCTTTGACAGATGAGTTTATAGGCACAGGTGAGAACATATTTAGCTTCAAATATGATCACGCGTGAACTTCATGGTGCATCAGCATCACCTAGAGGCCTTGTGAATGCGCAGACTCCTGGCCCCACCCCAGAGTTTCTGATGCAAGGGGACTGAGAATGTACGTTTGTAAGGAGGCCCCAAGCAATGCCGATGCCTCTGCTCCAGGGAGCATTTCTTGATGACCACTGCATTCGAGAACTGGTGTTTGGGTTGTTAATCTTTAAGGTAAGTATTTTCTGCAGAGATGAGCCGTAAACATATATATTTAAGATCAGCTGTACCTTATAAAATAGTAGTCATTTATGTGGACAATTTTGAGGACTCAGGATAATTTTCAAATTAAAAAAGTATCTTTCTCTTAGACTCTTACGATAATCCCTAAGGCCCTAATGTTAGAGATTCTTTCTTTTGGAATAATTGTTTATCCTCTATGAAGATTTAAATAGACCTCTAGTCTGGTTTTTTGTTTGTTTGTTTGTTTTTTGGGGGTCACTAATTTTTCTCTTTCATTCTATTCTTAATTCTGTAGGATTGTCTCAAATTCTTTGCAAAGTGGATTATAACTCAAGAGAATCTCAGAATATTTAGTTCTGGGAGGCTCGTGGCTTCTGCCAGCCTTTCTCTGTCTTTCTGAAGCTAGCGCACTGAACCTCGGGCAAACGGCCTGAGTGCCCCCTGCTGGTGGCAGAGCCAGAGTCAGATGGGGCCTGAGACCATGGTTCTCTCTGTTCTGGGAGGGTTTCCTGTTGGGTCACGTAGGCCACTTGTCATAAGCACACATTATGTGCAAGCAAGGCCATGTCTATACTGCAATACAAGCCCAGTCCCTTGTCTGGCGTAAGAGCCCTCAAGGAGAGCTCTAAATACAGGTTAGAGAAGAGACCGCTGTGGGGGAGAGTGTTTGAAGGGAGGCAAGTGGGTTGCGTTTGTGTGTGCAAAGACCACAGAAAGTGTTTAAACTGGACCCAGAGGTGAGAAAGCAACAGGCGGGAGACGGTGGAGCCCAGGAAGCCTGGTTTGGAAGGAGCAGAGACTCTGGATGGAAGGAAGGGAACCGAGACTGGAGAGTAAGTCAGAGCCGGGCTCAGGTCCTGATCGCTGTGCTAAGGAATTGGGATCTTACAAGCAGAAGGGAGCCGCAGTGGGTTTCTGGGCAAGGAAGGGGTACGATCGGAACTGTGCTTTAGAAAATATATAAATAGAATTGTCAAAATTAGGATAATTTCAGTGATCATCTGGTCCAGTATTTCCCAAGTGGGAACATTTGCCGAACTCCAATTCAGCAGGGATTAGTAAGTTTTTTTACACCATGAAGACGTTTAGTAGCTAAATGAGGTTTTTACTCTCCCTCTCCAACTGCCAACTCCAACCTTGCCCCGTTCTCTTTTTGCTTTTAAACTTCTTACGGTCATGTAATAAGCTAATGTCTATTGTGAATCTTCAATCGGAGAGCATAGCTGCTTTGCCAAATTTACTGACCACAGAAGCTCTGCAAATAGGTCTTGGGGGGACCTCTTGTGGGGGGAGAATTTCAAGGAGCCTCTATGTTCACCACCCCAGCCCAGCACCTCCTTGTGGTGGAAGAAGCAGGAGCAAGAGATGTGTGAGACCAGCCCAAGCTGAAGGCAAGAGCTGGTGCTGGAAAACATTTTGGGTTTCTCAGCAGCGTAGACCTGTTAGAAGTTGATGTGAAGTTGTATTTCTCTGCAGGTCAAGGGTACTTTATGGACAACCAGGCCTGGCTAATGTGAACCTAGGTACAGGGTCTGGCACAAATGACGCCCCCTTTTTATTACAAAATCTTCTGTTACAAAATAGCAAGCATGTAATTCTGTAACATAGCAATACCACACACTCAAGCACACCATGTAACATTTTAGGTGAAATGTTCAAATTAAAACTCTAAATGATCACACCAATATTATTACCGTGCTAACCACACTCAGGCAGGCGTTACTTCTGAGGAGCCTGCATGGACAAGGAGAGCCGCTGGGATGCACGGGTCCTGCCGCCCTGACGACCAATCAGAGATGTGAGATAATCAAATGAGCTCCCCTTTAAAGAGGTTGCTGTTTCACCGTAATTACTTTCAGCCCAGCCAGGCGTGGTCTACACACCAGCAAAGCTGAACAAAACACAGTAAAGTTTGGAGAAATGACTTTATCCAAATTAGGGGACCCTGAGTCAGGTACAGTTTATTGATTATTTGCTTTTCCCACGTTATTTACTCAAGACTCATCTACAGACAAGAAGTAGGAGACTTAAAACCACTGAGCTTAGTTTTCTTTTGCTGGGCACCCTTCCTAGGAACTCAGGGAGATTCATTTATTCAACAAATGCCAATTTGGCCTTTCAAAATCTTCAACAAACTAGTTGCTTTAGATTTTTTTTATCCATACATACGATTTTAAATTTTAGATAAAATTTTAGAGCTAGAAGGTGTTTCAGAGACCTTCTTGAATAATTTGCTCACTTCGCAGATAAGGAAGCTGACAGTGCAGCGCTGCCAAGATCATGCCTGTGTGCGCCCGCTCCTCTCCCCCTGCCACCCCCACCTGCAGACTGTGTGAGGAGGCTCAGGGAAGCAAAGAACCCCCAGGGGGAGCTCTTGGATCATAGCCTATAAAGGTAATTGCAGTTCATTAGAATCGTAACAGAAGAGACCCTATTTACAACAATTTGTGAAGCAAATCATACTACTTCCACTTTCACACCTTAAAAGGTACTTTTCTTAGGCACGTTGATGACCTATGTGCTTACATATCATCCTTTGAAATACCTATAACTTTGGGCTTTAGGCACAGGCTGAGGCCCGGATGTGGGCTGATTCCAGGGAGGAAGTGCCACGTGAGAGCAGAGTGGCTTTTCAGTCGGTGGACGTTTAGAAATTTCTTAAGGAAGCTTTCCCGATGTCATCATTTTCTTTCTTCGTCATCCCCAAAGACACCTCTCCTTGGAATGAGGGACACCTTCATGTGTAGGCCACATGACCATTTGCCTCCGCCCGAACACATCCCCAGGAATTTGCACAAAACACGTTAGGCTGAACTTCCCACTCTTTGCTCTTGAGTTGATCAATAATATTACTAACGTAAACGTTATGTAGCAACAACCTAAAATGGGCTGTTCTGAACATGGTCTGTATCTTGGAAGGTGGAAAGACAAGGAGATGTGAGAGCAACAGTCCGTTGGAAAGAGAACAATTGGATGCCATTTTTCTAGAAAAATATTTTCAAGCTGTAATCAAGTTGTGTGTGGATTTGAGGAGGTGAAGTCCTTGTGACTGTTGTATAGACGACTCTGTAATTGCCCTAGCCTCCTGGATTTGCTTAAATCACCTTTCAATAGATTTGTGTGTGTGTGTGTGTGTGCACGCGCGTGCAAGTGCGCTACGGAAAGGTTTCTCTGTGGGCCTGTACCACACCCACCAAACACCTCATATGGGTAGGGGCAGGCATGCCCTGGGCTTACTCTAATTGCTTGCTGACAAAATCACATAACTTTTTTCCCTTAACTCATCTTCTACAGACCAAGTTTGACAGTCTCCCCGGAGAGGCAGCCCAGGGCATTTGCCTGGGAGAGTCCAGTGGTGTCAGTAGCTGCTCGTTTGCAAGTGGTGGGAAAGGGCCAGGTCCGTCCGCACCAGAGGCCCTGGCTTAGTCTTCAGCTTCCCTTGTGAATTCTGGCCGTTGTCATTCCTTTTCAGGCCTTGTCCCTGGTGTGGCCCAGGGATCATGATCCCGAACCTTCACCCAGAGCCCAGTGACAATTATTTATACATTAGTCCCCCGTTTTCTGAGGGGAATATGTTCCACGCCCCCCAGTGGGTGCCTGAAACCATGGATAGTACTGAACTTTACATGTACTATGTTTTTTTCCTGTACATACCTATGATAAAGTATAGCTTATAAATTAGTCATGGGGAGAGTTAGCAATAGTAACTAATAATAAAATGGACTAATTACAGCAATATACTTTAATACAAGTTTGTGAATGTGGCCTCTAACAACCAATATGATAATCAAGACAGCGATGACGTGGCTGAAGGGCAGGGGCATGTGCGGCGTGGACACAGGGGACAAAGGGATAACTCGTGTCCCGGGACGGCCTGAAATGTCCTCATGCTGCTCAGGAAGGTGCAAATTTAAAATTTAAAATGCTGAAATTTTACACTTAATATTTGCAGACCACAGCTGACTATGGGTAACTGGAACCACAGGAAGAGAAACCACGGGCAAGGGGGACCACTGTGTAAGCAGGGAGTTCACATTTATTGAAGGTCATTTTAGGTTTGGTACCGTGCTTGGCACTTTAAACAAGGCTTTGCTAGTATTCACCAAGGAGATATTGCTACACTCATTTTCACGGGTGAGAAAATTAAAGTCCGTGGCAGCTAGTAAGTGTAACTGTTTACAATGTTCGGCTTTCGACATCATTCTCGTAACTTCGAATATGAGGTTTCCAGGAGACAATTCCGGGCTCCAAGGGGCTAACAGGGGGTGAGGGACAATGAGGCGCAGGCCCAGCTCCTGCCAGCATCTCCCCCTCATCGGTTACACACCAGACTTCCACGACCATTCTGCATGGTGTGGGCCCAGCTCCCACTCAGAGATGCACAGGACCCACGCCCACAGATAGGTTCTCTCGTGGGGAATCAGGCCTGCAATGTACCTAGGCCGCTTTGAGACTTGCTTGTGCTAAACTCCATCACCCTGAATTGAGGCAGCAAGTGCTTACTGTAACTTCCTAAAGTCTGGACTAAACCTCCCCAGTATGGAGTGTAACGGGTTCAATCACTTTTTCCCTTTGCATTTGCAAATATCCTTCTTCTGTGATGTGATTAGTGGCATCCTCTCCTTTGTTTTCTGTAAAAGGTAACTACCTAAAGTGAACCTGTGCATAGTAAATGAGGACCATTGTGTAATATGCCCAGAAAAGCAATAAACGCTTGTCAAGGCAAGGGCCAAGGCTTTTTCTCCCCTTGAGAGAGAAGCCATGCCGTCCCTTTTCCTCCACAGGACTCAGTGGTCCGTGTGAATTTCTCGTATCTCATCCACAACATGGTGGACCCCACGAGCCAGGGTCCACATCACTCTCCCAACTAAACAAAAGCTCAAAACTGTTGCCTGCCACCACTCCGTCATGAGGCTGACTGCTTCCTGGTAGAGTGGCTCCACATTTGTTCGTTGTTCAAATGTGACATCGATAAACATGGCCTGAAGGAAGTGAGCTTGGGGGTTAGAACTATTTGTATTGTTCTGAGAGTTCCAATGTAAGCACATTTTCTGTATCAGTTTCTCCCTTGGATTTGCTTATATGGTGTCTTCTGTATGCATTTCACAGGTCCTTAAAAGTACTCCTGATTGGCTGCCTGAGGAAGGATGTGTGTATGTCTCTTAGCTGTCCATCATATGATCAAAAAACATTCAATGATGCCCCCTGCCTGCATTTACAGTTAAAGTTTAAGAGTATGGTACTGGTCATCAAGAGGTTCATAAACTCAGGGAGGTCGTGGGTCCCTGATGGTGCAGAACTGCCCTTTTCCAATCTCCTGTTTCTGGTCCCAAGTGCACTCAAGCTGTGAGGCGGGCAGGGGAGGCTTCTGGGGCTCCACAGCCTGCGTTTGCCAACTCCGCCCCTTTAGACCCGCCCCGCTCTCTTGCCCTTTATCCTTGAGGCTGTGTATTGATTGCTTTTCTGCCCTTTTATCATTCTTTCTCATTTCTTTGTCATTCTTTATCCTTTCATCATCTCCTATGCAACACATACGTGTCGGCCAGGGAGTGAAGCATCTCCCTCGACCAGTCCCTATCTAGGGCAGGTTTCCAGAGTCCGCTTTCCTGCCACCCAGGCTTCCCTTGCACTGACCTGGGCTGTGGGCCCACTGGGTCTTTGTGGAACGATTTATTTCATTTCAAGGTAGTGAAACCCAGTGTGCACTAGATGGCGCTCAATAGCAAAAAACGTAGGAATAGAGAGATTCAGGGGATAAAATTTAGAGTCTGTCTGGATTTCCATCTGCTTAAAAACTACTGTGCGGTGCGCTTTGGTGAGGGGAAGGGAGGCCTGGAAAGAATTCCCGCGGTGGCGGGAGCAGCTCCGGGGGACGGACAGCTGTCAGAGCCGTTACAACCTGCGTGCCCACGGGGAAGATCAGGGCTGGCAGGTTGGGGAAAGTGTTGGAAATTCCTGGATCATTTTTCCCAGTTCAAAAAGGCAGGGCTAAGGCTCTGGAGTTCCCAGGCAGGCTGACCCGCCGTCCCTGGTGTCCAGCGAGACCAAACATCACGCCAGGATGGAGCGAACAGATTTCCCTCGAGTCAGCCCCGGGCCAAAACCGGCCACGCGCTCGCTTCTGCCCATGGCTGGGGGCGGTTGGGGGGTGGCCTCGCCGTCCCCTCCCTCACTTCGTGATCACTGCTTGTTGGTTGCGGTTTTGCTGGTGGGGAGTAGGGGCGGGGTCATTGCTTCGCCTGGGGGACCAGGGCCTGCGACTCCCAGGCTTAGCCCACCGTACTTTTAGGCGCTCACCAGCATGTGTTAAATTCTTTAAAATCAGAAGAAAAAAATTATTATAACCCAAACTAGATTATATTTGTGTCTATACCAATGCAGTCATAAAATAAAATTGTAAATATTTTTATTAATTTATTAATGAAGGCAAAAGGGCCTGGAGACCCGGAAATCCCAAGGCAGCCTCTATCAGTTCCCATTAGAGATTAATGCACATTTGTGGAATTGAAAAACTTATTAATGGGAATTCTTTCTAGTTTAAAAGGGCATGCAATGTCCACAACTTTGGGTTTCATTTCAATTCTCCACCACTCTCAAGAAACACCGCTGGAAAGTGCTCAGTCACTCTTTCTTATATGAGTGGGTATGTGAATGCCCATAAAGCCCTGGATGGGACATTGAAGAACTGTCTCCACTCTCCGTCATTGGGTTGTATCTGTCAAACTGAGGTATTTGGGGTGCATTAGTTTTAGGGCCCGTTTCCCCCAGGGTCAGCCGTGCGAAGGAGAGAGCACTTTGACGGAAGAGGCTGTGGGAGGTGGCCCTGGGCAGGGCTGAGGGCCAGTTTGTGGGAGGGTTTGTGTTAAGGTGCTGTGTGAAGGGCTCAGCAGTGTCTAGTGGGAGCACCAGAGGGTGTTTTGGGTGTGGGATGAGGGCGCAGGGTGAAACTCTGGAGAGTGGAGAAGGGTATCCGTAAGTGCAGCTGGAACCAGGCTCCCCTCATGGAAACAGTTATTAACAGAAGATCCTCAGCGACGGCCAGGGGGGTGCAGGGCAGCAGTGGTGCAACCAGGTACCAGGGCCAGAGACAGAGGAGGTGGGGGTGGGAGGAAGGCAAGGGCAGAGGCTGGGGGGGGGGGGCGGGGAGGGAGTCTCCAGGAAACATGCCTGTGGCTGCTCCCAGCAGAGCCAGCGGTGCTTACCCAGGGGATATTCGGAAGTTTGGGACTTTTATTTCTGAGAGTGAAGTTGGGTTTTGAGGGGGTCATTCTTACAACATGATGAGCTATTATAGGAGATTTCACTTGGTGAAATGTAGCACCTGACAATTCATTTAGGATTAATTAAACTGAAGTGTGGGGTCACTTTTTCTAAATAGATCAAACAGCCTCTCTACACCCAGTAGGAGGGTGGACAAGACCCCTTTTTACGAAAAGGCAGTGGGTGGAGTTGAAGGACGCACACAGAGCTGCTGCTGAATTCCAGCCTCTGCACTTGGTGGTTTGTGCCCAGCAAAAGGTCACGCTTCTCTGAAACACGATTTCTCCAAATGGGTAACGGGCAAGACTAACAATACCTTCTTTACCTCAATAGTAAAGATTAAAAACAGTGTCAGCAGTAGCTATTACTGTTTTACTGCCATTACTGTGATGAGTGGCATCTGAATTATGCAACTTTCCAGAGAAAATGATTGTTTATCCACATTCTGGCTGGAAGCATTCCGGATGCCAGACTGGAATTCATTTCAGTGTTTATCGTTCACCAGCCTTGAAGTCTGCCCATTTGTGAGGAGGCTTCTTAGGAATTCAAGGAGAGAATAAGTTAGAATAAGTAGTTTTGCATATTTGAAAATTTCAACCTGCACAGCTAACTGGAATAAAAGCCCTACAGGCTTCTGAAGAATTTCCGTAACAGCCCAAAGGAAAGACGGCCCTTGTTGCCAGGGAAGCTGGCGGAATACTGAGCAGGCCCTGATTTATTCAGTTTTTCACTTGATAAGTCGCCGATAGTTCTAACATTGGTTTACACTTTTTATATCACAGATAGATTTATTCAGGGAGCTTTCAAAAGGTGAAGAGCGAACCACACGCAGCGATAACAGCGTGTCCCTTCTCCCACGCGTGTCTGCGCCGGGGCAGATGTTGCTCTGCCCGATTGCCGGCTCTCGCCGGCTCTCGTTTAGAAGAGGACACGGCGAGGAATTCAGATGCTGATCTGAACGTGGAGTGATGCTCACCTGGAAACCTCATGAGAATTTTCAGGATCTCTCCCCTTCTCTTTAGGGCAGAACTCAAGGCCATTTCCCCCTCCCGGTATTACTACAACTACTTTCCCCCTGGCATTAGGCCGAAAGAAAAGAAATTAAAAAAACAGTTGGTTGGATTTCAAATTTTGCAAATGGAACTAAATAACTGGTGTGTCTGGGCATTGCCTGTAAGTGCGATGGAACTGGAGCACAGAAAAGAAACGCGAAGTCCTCCGACCCGGACCCGTAACATCCCCTCAGCCTGGCTAAGCTGCACCAGCTTCCTCGGACACCGGGTCCCTGGCTTCCCTTTTCCCGCAGCTGTTAGTTCAGAAACCTTGTGACTGTGAATGCACTCTCTGCCCCTTTGAGGTGTAAATCGCCCGTAAGCTTCTCAGTGGCATTACTGTGGACCCTTTCTCTTCAGGACCTGGGAGCCTTCCAGTGAAATGTAACCATCGGAGAAAATAGCGCCCCCTATCTGCCAGTGTCTGGGGGAGGGTAGGAGCCTTGCTCCGGGCTGTAAGGCGGGAGGTGGGCAGGGCCTGTTGACTCTCTCGCGTCAGCCCAGCCTCGCTGCAGTCTGGCCTGGGCCCTCGCCACCCCACTAGGTTGCTTCTGCAAAGGGTCCTGATGACCTCGGTGCACTGTTCGCTCACAGCTGCAGAAACTGCTGACCTTTCTCGTCCGTGCTTCTTTCTCTTTTCCTGGCTTCCGCAGCCTCATCTTCTCCTGGCCCTCTTCACGGACAGTCCTTCTAGTTCCCCACTAAGTGTTGGACGGTCTCGGAGTTCCAGTTTCCTCCCGCCCTGCCCCATGCCCTGGGCCATTTCTCACCTGTTCTCTAGTTTCGGCCTGCACGGTCGAAACGCTCACTTTCACAAATGGGTACTTCCAGCCCTGGCCTCCTCCCCGGGCTCTAGACCTACTTTGTAGACCAGAGGTCAACTGACTTAATGTTCATTTCCTTAAATCTGGTCTCCCCTAATCAATTTTGGAGTATTTTAATATCCTTAAGATAGCTTTTTAATTTTTGCTTTTTTTTTTGCATAAAAATTAAAAAAATGAATTTGTCTATGTGCCTTTGTAACTATTTATACATTTTTCTAAGTATTTTTCAAATTTGCAGTATTTTATGAATGATAAATTATGTTTTTATTTTATAATCTTGAGAATACTTTAAGAATTGTTGAGTATTAAATTTGAAGACTTTTTGAGTTTTACAATATTTTATTAAAGATGAAGTTTAAAAGGCCATAGTCAAAAAAAGAAGAAAATAAAGGCAGAAATAAGACATCTAAGTGGATGCGAATAGATGGAACAGGGGCTCATAGATACTCTGGCTTTAACTGAGCTGGCTCAGCGTGGCTCCCCCTTCCTTCCAGGCTGAGCTCCCATAGCTCCCTACTTTGTATCCACAGCTGCCATCACAGTGAATAACTGAAGTACCCTTCTGCTCCCAGGAATGTCTGCATCTTCCCTCCACCCTTTCTGGAATAGACCCTCCCCACCTTTCTCTGCCTGGGCCCACGGTCATCATATACCAAAGTATCATACATTCAATATTGTCCTCTGTCTAGGAAGCCTGCCATGACATCCCCTTGCCTCTGTAAAATTAATTGCTCACTCTTCTGTGCTTTGTGACGTTTCTGTCCATATCCCGATTGTAGTCTCTCTAGCAGACTCTATGATAGCTTTTTGTATATGTGCCTTTTTCTCTTGGTAGACATTTAGCTCCTTGAGGGCAGAGCCAGGCCCAGGTCACCTTTGGGTCCTGGTGCCTATACTGGTGCCTACACTGACTGCATGAATGGACAGAGACCCAGATCATGATTGCATTGTTATTACTTGTCTAACTTTTCTGTAACAGCAAAGACAAGGGCCAGCGGGACTAAGAGGCTGAGACATCTCTGCTAGTTTCAGGAAAACCATCCAACATTTGAAATGAGGAGAAAGGCTGACCGCATGACTTTTCGCTGTCACGCTAGAGCAATACACAGTCCCGCCCAGCCGGGAACCAGGGATCAGTAACACAGGAATCAGCTGCGAGCCCACCCAGCCGGCCGTCTGCACTTTCGTAGCCAGTGAGTGGAGTATGGTGTTTAAGTGTTTATATCGATATGAGCACCTTCATAATATCCTTGATTTTACCTTTCAGCTCACAAAGCCTTAAAATACTTACTATCTGGCTCTTTAAGAAATACTTTGGTGAGCCCTACCCTAGGAGGCAATAACTTTGTTTGACTTATTTGCTATCGATTAGGGCATTTTACAAGTCTATAAAATTAGAAGTTATAGTACAGAAAATAGATAACATACAATGATTGTATTTTTAGTTTTGTACAATATTTAGCTTAACAATCTTATTTCATATTTCTCCTTTGTTCTCTGGCTAAATAAAATTCCTGTTTCCATATCCCCTTTCAGTGAAATTTGTCAGCCTGACAATTCCCTTATCAATGAGTTATATCAACTAACATAGGCTCACAATCTATTTGTATGGCAATCGTGCTTTCTATATCTTGAGGCTTATTCTTTGACAGGGATTGGGGGAGAGAAGGGTGGTCAGGGACAGCAGCTGGGGGGACATGGACGTGAGTGAGGGTCCTTCTACTGTTGTGTAGCCCTCCTTCTAATCTCCCTTTTCCCCCAAGAAGGTGATGAAAAGGTGATAAGAAGGTGAAGCTCAAGGGGTACAACCCCCGGAGCTCGGTTTTGCTGTATCGGCCATCTTGGTAGGGAAAATGTTAAAATTATAGGATGCTGTTTCCTTTTTCCATGGATAGATTCTTAGGATTCTCTCCCATGGACAAAGCTGGGTATTCACTCCCGGCTCACAGTATTTCCTGCAGCTCCTGCTTTTCTCTCTAAAGATTTCCCCTCTTAATTCTCTTTCATGGAGAGTTTTCTCAGCACATTGGACTGTCGCCAATGAGATCAAGCAGATGCCGGCAAGATCAAACGTGAATCGGGGAGGTCTCTTGCATTTGCTGAAGTGGCCTGGTATGATCCGGGGTTTTGGGTACCAGGGCCCCTTCGTTCCTTCACTGCATGCTGGGGGATGGCACTGCTGCGCGTCAGCCTAAGCCTGAGACTCTGGGCAAGACCACGCCAGCGATAGTCAGGGGCTGTATTCACTGGGATTTGAGTCCTTGTTCTCTGGGAAACTGAAGTCATTATCTTCATTTTGGGTCCAGGGACCTGAGAGGCAGCATAATAAGTTGGTTACACTGGTTGGCTGTACTAGGAGGACATTTTAATCAGCTCGACTGCCAATCACCATGACAGCTTACACTCAAATGCCCCACCAAAGGGAGAACACCTGGGCCATTCTGTCGCACTGAAAAATAGGGAGCAAAATAGCTGTCATGTTCTAGGGTTTTTTAAAAAAGAAAAAAGCCTACTGAAAATTATCTGCATATTTTTCTTAATTTGTTTTAAAATCCAGGCACCCATTTCTTACATAATCAAAATACTAATTTTGTACATATTTCCTGTAACTAAAATTGTAACAGAGAACTAATGCTAGCAAACACTTGACTGTAACTCTACAGGTTTTTTTTTTTTTTTTTTTAGAATGACATTTTAAATTTCAGGTTCAAGAAGTTGCAGAAGATATGCAGCTCCATAAAAGTAAGAAATTAATTTACTGTGCTCAGAAGCAATGGGGGTGAGTGCTCGGAGTTTTCGGTCTGTCTCTGCTTGGATTGGAACAGGCTGTGAACAGGAAGGAGAGGCCGTGAAGGCTGTGGGAGGGGCGGCGGAGGGTGCCTGTGAGTCTGGGTTCTAGTGGGCCCCTGACCTTGGCTCACTCTTGGGGGGCCACCTTCCTCTCAGCAGCCACCAGCCTTCAATGGTAGCTTGAGCTGCTGCCACTGACACCTGCGTGGCTGTGTCCTGCCTCTGCTGCTCAATGTTGCTGGAGATTGTCTACTTGATCAAGGTCTCCTCAGGTGCCCCTGAAATTTTCTGCTCAGCCTCAGCCTTTGGACTTCTGTGTTGGTCCCTTCATTGCTCAGGTTTAGCAAGAGTCCTGCTGAGGTTGTTTAGCTACCCCTCCCCCCATCTTCCGTCCTCCCTGTCTGATCTGCCTGGATACCTAATCGGGTTCCTTATTCTCCACCATCCCCCTGGTGGTGTCTGATCACCAGGGCCTGCCTTTCTCAAAAATCTGTGTGGGTCAGTTTATACAGAATGTCCCCATACACCTGATATTTTTTAGTGATTTTCTATCCACCGACCCTTTCCCTGCTACTTGGCTATAAATTCCCACTTGCTGTATACAAACTTGAGTTGCCTCACTCTCCCGCACCCATTGCAGTGGTCCCTACACCCATCAAGATGGTCTTCAACAAGAACTGAATCATTGTTTCCTTAACAGTGTTGACTGTCTTCCTGGCTGCTGCGGGAGGCTCTGCCCTCACCGCCACCTACTGCCGCACCCAGAGGGACTGCAGCTGTCTGTGTGTTCATCTCTACCGTTACATTCTCTCTTCTGTGCAGGCACCAGGCCTCAGTGAAATGGAATTTTAGGGAAGCTCAAAGCTTTCCTCAGCATGGGATCTCTCAGTGACACCCAGACTCACTGGAATTTGCAGCTAATTGCGGGATATGAGAAAGCACTCCTTAGAAAGTCTTTTTGAGTGAACAAGGCATAGCTTGATCCCAGCATCCTTCTAAGGTGCCCCTCGTGGGCCGATTGGAAGATCCTTTGGGCAGGGACTGACTTTTGTACATTAACACTTTACATGGTTGTCGAGGAGTGTCTATTGCTTTTTGACAAGCATGTAGAAGATGGTCGAGGCCGAGCCATCAAACACTTGCTGGTAGTAAGTGGGTGAATCTACCCTTTGCCTTTGGAGAAGTAACTGAACCAGGAGCCCTAGCTGTGAGTTAGGAAGCCCCCTTAAACCCTACCTGTCCCTCCCTGCTTGCTCATTACACCCCACACCCCTATCCCCCATGTTGATTGGATAAAACACTTTGGGGGGCAGGTTGGCACAGTGGTTTGTCACTCTAAATAGGAACTCTTTTGGATATTGGATTTATCTATTCTGATTTATATAGAGAAATGAATAAGGTTCATTGTTGTCTATTTTTAACTTTTAGAAAATCCACGTTTGGCTTTCTGATTCTGCTGTGCTCAATCAAGCCTCATGATTCCGGCATTACTCATGCCGTAGCTGGCCCATATGGTCATTTCTTGGCAGACCTCTCTCATTCATTCATTCAGTGAATTTTCAATGTATTAAGAATTCAGATTTTGCCACTCTCCAAGGATCTGGTAAGAAATAGAGTAGGGTAATTTCTCAGGTTGTCCAGCACACTCTGGCTTTCCCCCATTGCCCCACCATGAGGCTAGATTGGGCAGGCTGGGCAGCCTGGAGGCATTTCTTGGGGGGCTCAGCATAAATTTGGCTCCAGCTGGGACTGGAGCTGAGGTTGGCATCAACTCATTTCTGCGGCTGTTGGCTTCTTAGAGGAAAGCTGCGTAGCTGAACTCACACGCAAGAAATCAGTGAAAATAATTCAGTTCCAACCTCCACCCAAATACCTTGTCATGGTACATTTTATTGTTCCCGCTGATACCCACGCAGGTCACAAATTGTTAGTTAATAATGACAATGTTGTAATAGTAACTAAACATTTATTAGTCACCCGCAGTTGTTGAGTGTTAAGTGTTGCAAATACAGTCTCCTATGTTTCCACAGGTTTTGCACCCATGGATTCAACCAACCTTGAATAGAAAATATTCTTTAAAAAGTTATGTTGTTACTGACATAATACTCTGCCTACATAGCTAGGCCTGCAATGGTTGGCGCCTGTACTGAACATATACAGACTTTTCTGCTTGTCATTATTCCCTATGTAATACAGTATAACAACCACTTACACAGCACTGACTTGCATAGGGTATGATGAGTCGCCCAGAGATGATTTAAAGCGTGCATGAGGATGTGCAAGGCTGTGTGCTAACACTATTCCAGCCATTTTATACAAGGAACTTAAGCATCTTTGGATTCTGATGTTCTCAGTGGGGCAGGTGGGGGCGATGGGGGTCCTGCCAGGAATCCCCCACGGATACTGAGGGACAACAACTCCATTATTGGAGTTAATCCTCACACCTGTTACCGTTTCCATTGTTCAGCCGTGGGAACTGAGTGCTGCTGTCAGCACCTGGGATTCACATCCAGGTCAATGGCCTTCCAAGGGCAATGCTATTTTGTGCTTTTTTTCTCGGACCACCAGTGTCCCTCATACACTCCCAGCAATGCACTACCAGCTTCCTGGCCTCTTTCTAAAGGGTACTTAGGTGGCACCTACATTAGGAAGCCTGCCCCCACAGCAGCACCCCGAGTTCTCCCCTGCCTCAACCCCTTGCATTTACTCCCTCATATTGTTGGATGGGTCTCTAAGTAAACTGAGCTCCCCACGGAAGTCAGGAAGGGAGGGGATTGGGTGTCCCCTATCCTTTCCCAGTTCTCCCTGTCCACGCCCTGTTATCATGTTCCATTGACTGAAGAAAGTGGTCTCCAGATCTTCACTGGCAAGGACCCCTGGTTCCTCTTTTGCTCTGAGGAAGTTTTCAGGGGGACAGGCAGTATTTTACTCCTGTTTTGGAGGTTTTTGACTTCTCGGGGGAGCCAGAGGGCCTCCTCAGCCACCCAGTTCTGTGCCTCAGGGCAGTCTGTCATTTTAATGAACCTATTTATAAGGTAGGAAGCAATTTTCTTAAAGTAGTACAAAGTTCTGCTTGGTCAAAGATAAGTGTCTCCCAGCTGAGCCTTTTTGTTTGGATTTCGCCCAAGGCCTTTGGCTCTGCCTTGTTGCTAGTCTACAGAAAGCTGGGAGGATGTTCAAGATTCACTTCACTACTGCTTAGGCTGTTAGGGAGCTTTGTGTCGACCTGACTGGACGGGTGCATTGGTACCAGCGTGGAGCCAGGGCCCCTTGCACTTCAGAAAGGAAAAAACAGAAATCTTTCAACTGTTTAGAAAACAAATGGTGGAAATAGGCTGGTTACAGTGGTACTCACACTGTGCTTTGTTATCAGAATAAGTGTTTGCTTTCTATTGCATAGCTTTGGGCTGAGCCTCCATCTTTGTCAAGTTTTCTTCATGTTTAACTTCTCTTTGTTTTAAACTGCAGTGGAAGCTGGTCTAGGGGACAAAAAATGGGAAGGGACGTATTTTCTTCTTTCTTTCATGGTGGGTAGAGAGCCTTTCTTCCAAGTCTGAATTTTGGCCCTGTGATTACCTTTCCCCTCAGGATGCTGTCTCAGTGTCACCCTGAGTTGTTATGAGGAGGCCTGGGTAGCTATGAGAGGCAGGGCTCTTAGGCAGGAACCCCCAGGTGCTGCGGTTCACTGAGAAGGTGCTTTTGACTTTTAGCAGAATGCAAATTAGCTTGGCTGTGGCTCTATTAAAAAGAAAAATCTCTTAAGCACCGCAAAATTTTGCTCTGAGGGGAAATTAAAGTTCTCACTTTGTGAAGCAAGAGGTGTACTTGTTCTTTGCTTTTTGATGTTGGAAAATTTTAACCTGTGTGTCTTTACAACCCTACCTTTCCGATGAGGTGATCCATGTGTTCTGAAAGGTTATCTCATCAAGTGTAATTTTAATGTGACTTTCGTGACGCAAAGTTGAGCTGTAAGCTCACACAAACAAAATCCCCAGGCTCCCACATATTTCTGGATTGAAGTCTTTTACCTGGTTCAGTGTTGAGAGAGCAGCTGTCTATTTCCAGATTAAGTAGTTGGGCTGCAGCCGAACGAACACCCTCCAAGACCCTGCGCACAGCCTTGGTGAGGTTGTACGGCACCGACTCAGCAAACCTCACTTTGCTATTCACAATCACGCTCCCATTTCTGAAGCTAAGTATTTCAAGTTGCTTAAATCCTGTAAGATTGGATCATAGATATGGAACCAGCTGCAAAATAGAAGATGGTTTACTCTTAAGGGTGTTTGTTCTAGGAGCTCAGCTGCTGCTAATTCCATTTTTACTCTTTTTTTCACTCTCTGAGGCATAAATTTCCATTCCTTATTATTTAGTTGTTTGTTTCTGTGTGTTTGGGTTTCAGGTGAGACCAGAACACCACTGTCTAATGATCTATTTGCCATGATTATGTCCCATATTTCCAGGTTTCTGTCTGTGTATTGAGATGGATGGTCTGTGGTTTTCTTCATAATGAATTGTGAGAACAGAGAATCTACAAAATTCAGGCCAATGCTATCAGCAAAGCAGGATTGCCAGGTTTAGGTTTTTTTTGTGTGTGTGTTTTTTTTTAATACACGTAAATAAAAGCATGTTCCAAACTGAGCCCAGAAGCAGACTGCCCTTTGCCTGTGCAAATGGACATCTATTTGGAAGCAACTGCTTTGAAATGTCCTGTTGAAGTAAACAATGGCTTAAACATCAGCTTGTCTGTTTAGGCAGGACACGGTTCGCACTGACACCGATGCGGTGCAGTGGAAAGAGCAAGGGAAAGAGCAAGGGCCTGGCAGCTAGTCCTGGAGCTGCCCCTAACCAGCTGTGTGAGACTCCCTCGGGACCCTCGACCGCTGTGTTGTAACTTGGTGCCCTTATCTGAACTGAGGGAGAAGAAAAAGTGGTTTCCTAAGGACCTTTTCCAAACTATAGTTTAATAATATCAAAAGTATGCCCCAGGTACTGTGCTTCAGGCTCCCACACTGACCTGCCTCTGTGAGCCACAGCCGTCCTTGAGACCCCTTTTCAGAAATGTTTCAGACTCCACAATGTCTGCCTTGTTCCTGGCCCTGAAAGTCACTCATGCACTGACACCTGTGAGCCCAGGGAGCGCGCAGATGCCAGCTGCCACCTCCCAGGCTTGGCCCAGACCTGCTTTTATTTTGTCCCTGTCCTCGCCCTACCAGAATTTTGACTCTGGTCCTGGTCTACATTTCTGTATATTGCCCTAACCCTCAAGGTTACTGTAAAAATAAAAATAAATAAATAAAATGAAATGTTACAAGGAGCTTGGAACTTGCAATTCTCTTGTGATTTTGCCTACTCATTCTTGGTATGTTAGCATCACTTGGAACTCTGGTGGGAATTCCCTGTCTTCACCTACTGTGCACCTCCTTCACCTAGCTGCTCCTTTCTCCAAAATCCATCTCCTCTTTTTCATAAAAAAGAGGCTGCCTAGTTAGAGACCACATTTCCCAGCCACCTTTGCTGCAAGGTGTGACCATGTGAGTAGTTCCCACCAATGGAATATGAATGGAAGCGATGTGGGTAAGTTGGGCATCACCTACTTAGGAAATTGCTTGCCCTGGGCTTTGTCTCTTTCCCCTTCTCACAAGAGGCAGCAGGCTTGTACCAGTGATCCAGCTCTGACTGTGTGGATGAGGAAACACCCTCGGGGTTGGCACAGTTACAAGATGGAAGGAATATGGGTCCTTGGGTGACATCGGATGACAGAGCTGTCCCACCCATCGAGTGAAAGAGAAATGAACTTGTATCTTATTGAAGTTACTGTATTCCTCATCTGTCCATTATGTCAGCTTTGCATGCACCCTAGTGAATACACCTGGGCTGGGTCCACTGGTGCTCCATTCCCTGAGATTGTCCCACTTACCTACTCACCTCATTGAGGGTGGTGCTGGGGCTGAGATTGTATAAAATCTTCCTTTAACATTCACTTGAAGAATAGTCTTATGTGGCTGTAATTTATATAATGATTTAACTTATGTGATGCTTACAAATATTTTTTCTGTTATTTTCAGAAATTCTCCACTGTTGATATACATTGTGAACTTGACTTCAATTGACACTGACTGTGTAGAGGTATCACGTGTTTCAGTATTTCTCATTGCACATGCATTTCTTATTGCACATGTAGAAACAAAACAACTCTGTGAGTTGGGGGGGCGTTTTATAATCGAAGATATATGCAATCATGATAATCCTCTCATTTTTTTTGTTAGGGATCAGGAATGAAGCCATTTAACCATTATTTTTCTGTTTGTTTGTTTTAAAAAACCTTACCAGGAACTGAGAAAAGAGTCTTTACACCTGAACTCTTGGCCTCTGTGCTGGGCCTTTCTAGCTTTGAGCCCTTTTTGGTCAGATGGCTGGGAAATAGCTTGTGACATGATGACATAGGAAAAATCTGCTCATATTGCTTTTAAATCTCAAGTTCAGAACTTGAGTGACTATGTATTATTCCTGGGAAAATAAATTAGAAAGAATTATAACAAAAAGATCCTAAGGGTAGGTTTGTTCCCAGGAGGCTGGGTGGCAGTGTCTGCTAATGTCTCCACCAGAAGACCCGCTTTCCTGCTGGATCCAAATCCATCTCAACACTCCATCAGAACGCCTTCAGCAGCCGTTATGTCAGATGCTTGCCTCTTCCAACCTGCATTGCTCAAGACAGCCAATGATTATATCATAACATAACAGCGGGAAAAGAAAGAAGAGACATGCAGAGAATTATTGGTGCCCACTCACCAGCTGTGTGAATCGTTGCTCCAGAGCTTGGTACTCCAAAGAGCTCTTGTTGAACAGGCTGTTGGAGAAGGGCATGTTAGCCACATGCAGGCTGACGAACACCACCAGCTCTCGGTCCCTGGCATCGATGGTCACAGAGCTGGTGGTGATATCCTGCAAAGCTGGGAGAGGCGTGGTCTTCTCCAAGAAACGGTCTGGGGTGGAAACATAGCCACTGAATCCTGGTACCTCAGAGGAGGTGGGAATGTGAGCTAGATCCACTGCATCTACGTCTCAGACTAGATCTTGGCTGCCTGTGCTCAACCTGCTGTCTTCTGAAGATGCAGGCAAATGTGAAATTTCCAGAGCTGATTGGCTGATGGCCAAATAATTATCAGTGGGGATGCTTAGCCCTGGGATCAGTACTGTCTGGCCAATGGACATTATGTCTGTGGCACTTTGATCCGTCACAGAGACATTGCTTGATGCGGTAAAGAAAGATAGAGTGTCTGACAGGGAGGCAGAGGCCATGGTAGGCAGAGACGAAGAGTTGCCCATGGAGAAAGCTCCTGAGACCATTCATTATGGCCAAGCAGTCCCCCAAAGAATAGAAAGAATAAGTATCCAAAGTTAAACTTAACTTTAAGAAAAATAAAATTTCGGCACGTTGATTATGTTAATGTCATATTTTGAAAAATAAGAAATTGATTCAGAATGGGCAGGCAGCCCAGTGTCTAAGCCTAGGGAGACAGCAGGTGGTCCTGAGTCCACTTTATTCCAGCTCAAAACTTCTAGATGTATGAGACTAAAAAACTACTGACTACCTGGAATTACACTCAGCCAGACAGGGCACCTAGGAACCAGGTGGTGAAAGCTGACTAAGTCACCAGGTGATGTCAGAACGCAGGTGGCACTGACTAAATTTGGATCCCACATCCCCATCTGGAGCTTCCAGCCAACTAGCCGTGCAGGTTTGGTCCAGAAATTTTATTTACCTTCCAATTATGCAGGCTTGTATTGTCTTCAACTGGATTTTTGGAGGATTCCAGTTATCATATTTTCATAGTTTTAAAAATTAAAATTTAAATTACGCTTTTCTAAAAGTGTACGATCTGATTGAACAACTTGCCAATTTGCAAAATGAAAGGGTGAACATGTGGTCTACACACATAATTTGAACTTTATGTTGACCATACAACTTGCTACGTATTTGGTAATAGTTAAAGGTTTTGTCATATTTACAGGATTATACCTTGATAATTTCTACAACCATTTTGCACTGTTTTCTTGGTAAGCACATATTGAACTGCTCAAGTCCACTCACATTTGGTCTAAAATTAAAATCATAAAAAGTGTTTATGAACTAAAAAAGTGGTTAAGTGAAACTATCAGATAGAAAGATTGGTGAGTTATTAAAATATTCCAATAAACCTAAATCCAGAGCCACCGGCAATATTTAAGACATCAGGCAGGTCAAAACGGGGCTTTCCGTGATTACTTCAGCGGCGTTTTGGCAAATGTGTGGGAAAGCCGGGCTGAAATCTAAATGCTAAGCATGATGAATGAACTGTCTGGAGGCAGATATAATCTTTGGACTCTCAGTCAGCTAATTTACTGAGTACAATCACCCAAACCGAAATTCCAAATGATAAACAGCTCTGAGAGGTAGAATCATATTAGTTTTATTAGTTTCTTAAAACAAAACCTGCCTGTTGGTGAACCGCACCCAGAATTCAGAGAAGCACCCCCTTTTCTCTCACCTTGGGAGGGTGCCTGGGTGTGCCTCCCCATAAATTCACTCAACTGTCGGAAATGATGTTTCCTAACATCCAAGACCTTTCTGGATATGCACTTGTAGTTTTATTCAAATCTCCATTGCCGTGGGCTGAATGTTTGTATCCTCCCAAAACTCATAAATTGAAGCCCTAATCTCCACTGTGAAAGTATTTGGAGGTGGAGGTAATTGGGATCTGAGGGTGGAGCCCTCACTGATGGGATTAGTGCATTTATAATCTCTCTCTGTGCCACATGAGGAGACAGCAGCCAGGCGTTGGTCTGCAAATCAGAAAGAGGGTCCTCACCTGGAACCGAATCAGCTGCAACTTGACCTTGGACTTCCCAGCCTCCAGAACTGTGAGAAGTAAATTTCTGTTGTTTAAGCCACCCGGTCTAACATATTTTGTTGTAGCAGCCCAAGCAGACTAAGACATCCATGGAAGGATCCGGGATGAGTAAGTTTAAAGGCTTCAGGTGTAATCAATGATGGAATTTGAGTCCTTCATGCCCCTTGGGGAAATGCATGTGAACTTGTGTTCCCGTGATGTGCTCTCTGCTGCTCCAGATGATAAGGGTCAGGGAAGAAGGTCAATGGCAGACACCTGTGTTCTGCCCGTGGGCCAGCATCTCATTCATTTCTCACACCTTTATCCCTTATAGACTTTAGCCAGATTAAAATAGTTGCTGTCTTATGCCATAAACAAATAGAAATGAATTTCTAATTCTCTTCGTAGCATTTTAACATTAATCATTTACATCCACAATAAACCTGTCCAAGTTATTTTACTGACAAGAACAGTTGGCTATTTAACTGTTGGGTTGCTAGATAAAATATAGGATTCCCACTGGAACATACTTAGACTAAAAGCATTAATGGCTGTTTATCTGAAATTCGAATTTAACTGGGTATCTTATATTTTTCTTTGCTGAGTCTAGAAGCCCTATTTAAATATGATTTTAAAAGACTCCTACTCTCTCTCGGCTAGATATTGAAACTACAAAGGCCCTAATATCAATTCTTTTGAAATAAAAGTATCATCCAAACCTTACCACTAGTTATGAATGGACTTTGAGTAATTAAGTTTTTTATCAGACCCATATGTAGAAATTAGGGATGGAGTGACACAGGTCATTCGAACATGGAGCTTTCATGCTGCAATGGAGAAGTCAAGCCCTGAAAGCCAAGGCCATTCATTTCAGCACGAGGTTTGCAAAATAAACAGACTCAAAATAACTTGGCTCGTCAGCTATTGTGCTTGGGTGTGTGTATGTGCGGGTTCCTGTGGGGGTGTGAGCTATGTTTATATGTGTGTAAAATGGGTGTACTGGTTAGAAACCCAGCTTTTGGGTGTAGAGTAAAAGGCTATTTTGGATACTGTCTGGGTAGGAGACCTGTCAAAAAACAAAGGCCCCCGATAAATAGCTCAAGCCAATGTAGATGACTGGGGTCTGGCTGAAGCCCGAAGTGAGACAAGCCAGGAATGGTGAGGATGGGCTCCCCACCAGCAGACAGAGGAAGGCCCAGTGGAAGATGAGAAAGGTGTGAAGGACAAGTGCAGCTGAAAGGCTATTTTAAATCTTGCCACAAATATGTAGTGTACATGTACACACACATACACCAATCATAAACATCAGGGGTGACCGATTTTATGTTTAAAAATCCAAAAAGAAAGATTCTGCAATCTCCTTTAGATATTCAAGTGGCATGATCAAGTTTTTAATTCCACATCGAACAAGTCTATTCTTATTTATCATAACAAGAAAGTTATTATCTTCCTTTCTGGCATATGCTGGAGACAGAAAACAAGTGTTTATTATTCATCCATCCAACAAATAGGTACCGATAGCCTGCTACGTGCCAGACACTGTTTGAGGTGTTGGGATGCATCAGTGAACAAAACAGAAGATTGTGGTTCCAAGGAGCTTACTGTATTGTACAGGACAATAGGAAATGAACAGAATAAACAAAGGGCCCTGGCTGGTGTGGTTCGGTGGATTGAGCATTGGCCTTTGAACCAAAGAGTCACTGGTTTGATTCCCAGTCAGGGCACATGCCTGGGTTGCAGGCCAGGTCCCCAGTAGGGGTTGCATGAGAGGAATCATACATTGTTTCTCTCCCTACCTTCCCTTCTCTAAAAATAAATAAATAAAATCTTTAATTAAAAAGTAAAGGAAAACATATAGCATAACGTATGCTGGTAAGTGCTACGGAAGTAATAGGAGGCAGGAAAGTGGCTGGGACTGCTGGGGTTATAATTCTACATAGCCTGGTCCCTGAGACTGTAGTATTTGAGCAAAACCAGAAGGCAGTGAGAGGGTTTAGCCATGCAGCAAATGCAAAGGAGAAAGCTAAAGAAGTGTGTCATCCCTGTTCCAGGAACAATTAACTGGGAGAGCAGCATGCTATAATGGAGCTCTATGCCATCAATCAAGTGTGAGGGTGACTGAAGATATGTTCAGAGAATTCCTCCCAGGCACCCTTTCTTAGAATTTGTTTACCTAAAATACTGGGGGAAACCAGGAAATAGGAAGAAGTGGGACATGATAATCAGTTAGGGCAACATTCAGGAAGACGGTACAGGGCTAACTCAGGGAGATAGGTAACCCGGATGTAAAAGGCAATGAGTTAAAATGAGATTACTCTCAAGAAACAAGCCCTCGGCCGTTGTACCAAATTTTTAACTTGACAAAACTGCTGACAGCTGTGCTGCACAGAACAAGAGGGTGAGCTCGGAGAGAGAAGGCCTGAGATCTAGGGATCAGGGCCTTCCACCCAGGAGAACGGCCAAGAAATTCCTAGGGATGATAGAAAGGGAAGTCTCAGGTGACAGCTGTGCAAAAAACCCTAAAGATTAGTATCCCAGAGAGAAAGAGCAGGAGAGTCTGAAAATTAGAAGTGATACATTACCTGCCGTGAAAAATTACACCGGAAATTTTAATGGAATGTTTGGGAAGAATTGGCAATAAGTGCAAAGAAAACTAAGCAAATGAAAAAAAAATCAAAGAAAACATCAATGCCAGGAAAACAGAAAGGAAACATAATTAGAGCAACTAGGTCAACTGTGGTATATTTAATGTAAACACCGAATATTGATTTAAAAATGGTCATCACCATGTTGAAAGGGGAGAGTATCATAGGAAACCTAAATCCTTATTTAAAATAATAAAAAGTCAAACAATAATGTAGAAGATGGGTGACCCAAAAGACACATACTATTGCCCTGGCTGGTGTGGCTTGCCGGTTTGATCCCCGGTCAGGGTGTGTACCTGAATTGCAGGTTCAACCCCCGGTGGGGATTTGTAGGGGAGGAAGCGGATTGATGCCTACCTCTCTGCCCTTCCTCTCTCTCTAAAATCAATAAGCATATTCTCTGGTGAGGATTTCAAAAAGGATGTATATTATTTAAAAATATGGGAGGAGCAAATACCAAAAGAAACAGCAAACAGGGTTAAAAGGGACTACTGTTAGTACGTGGGACGGCCCAGTGCGGAGGTGTGAGATTGCAAAATGCTGTATTCGTCAGAACACTTTAATATGATTTGACTTTAAAAAAAATTGAACTTTTTATTCTTGGGGCAATTTTATACTCAAATGCGGTTCTAAGAAATAACAGAGAGGAGCATCAATGAAAATGGCGGAGTAAGCAACTCCAAAGTCAAGCTATCCTTCTCATAGTTGAAAGTTACAGGCAGTAAGTAGCTCTGAAGTAATAAGAAATATACAGTTGGTGGGGCAAAATAGGTTTACAGTTGTTCATATGGAAAATAATATGGTAGTTAATAAATAATGATACAAGAATAAACTCTGTTTCACATACTCACAACTGTAAACCTATTTTTGCTGACTCTGTATTTGGTCTTTGGCTCCAGTTCCTGACGCAGAGCTCCTCAATTTCTGACCTTGGGCAGTGACCGGGAAAGCGTGCCCTCAAAGCCATTCCAGGGAGAAACTGGGAGCCGTGCACGTTTGCCTGCTCTCTGTGTGCTGGCGCAGGGCGATAGCCGTGCGAAGTGCTTGCACGTTCGTTAAAACTGCCTCTTTGTTTGCGGTGCTTCCAGGGGACTTGTGAATGCTGACCCCCCCACTGGCTCTCAGAGCTGGGTGATTTGGATCCAGGCCCCCAGCTGGCAGCCATAGATGTTGGGAACCTCAGTTTATAGCTGATTGATCAGAAGTACAAGTGACAGTCTGGGACTCAACGACTGGAATCTGCTAAGGGGGACAGTCGTGTAAAACTGAGCTCTTTACCGGTGAGGTCTGTGCTGTCTCCACGTAGTTAGTGTCGTAGCCCAATTGTAGGACAGTCACTTGGTGTCTAGAGAACTGGAAAATTGCTTGATGTGAAAAAAATCCTGCACATCTGATATCAGAAATGTCGTGAATAGAGAAATAGTTTTTCTTTTCGTAGCCAAGCCCTCAGGAGCTTTGGTACCCAGGAGCCATTGTTGAAACAATTATCTGATGACAGATTCCAGCTAAAAGATAAATCAAAACAGAGGCTTCCAGAATATGCAAGCTGTGGCAGAAGAAGACCTAAATCCATTTAAATGTGGAAATCTGTCCAAGAAGCTGAAGGGCTATGGTTGCAGAACCAATTTTAAATCTATAAACCTTGACAATGGAAAAATACTCACCTAATTGCCAAAATTTGGGATGTGGGACTGTGAAGATGGTTGGATTATGAGAGTTCTGAAAATTTTATCTGTTGTAGCAGCACATCAAAAATGCCACCTAATGTTGATACATATACTGTGAATGATGATGACTCCACATTAAAATTTCAGGAAGTCTTTCTTATTAGCCTTCAGAGATCTTTTAAGAATGCATGTCTCATGAAGTAAGGAAATATTTATCTGCAAACGAACAATTTCTTGAGTGCCATTTCAATTTCCTTTTCTTCCACTAAAAGTCAAGTAAAACTAGCCCTGGCTCAGTGGATTGAGTGCCAGCCTGCAACTGAAGGGTCACTAGTTCAATTTCTGGTCACTAGTTCATGTGCCTGGGTTGCTGGCCAGGTCCCCAGTTTGGGGATGTGAGAGGCAACAGATTGATTTCTCTCTACTTCTCATTCTCCCTTCCTTCCTATCCCTCTAAAAATAAACAAATAAAATCTTTAAAAGAAACCGAATATAATCCATTTTATTAGAAAAGCATTACAGAAAAATTCTGTGTTTATAAAATTACTTCTATCTAACCTTTTAATATGTGAAAGATATCTGGAATGATGGCTATCATTTAGTTATTTCCAAGTAGCAAAATTTTAGCAACACTATTTTATTTTCCTTTTTTGTAATTTTCTTCATCCTTTAACACTTTAAATAATGGGCATATATCATTTAAAAAATAATGGTAGCCCTGGCTGGTGTAGCTCAGTGGATTGAGCGCGGGCTATGAACCAAAGGGTCGCAGTTCGATTCCCAGTCAGGGCACATGCCTGGGTTGCGGGCCAGGTCCCCAGTGGGGGCCACGTGAGAAGCAACCACACGTTGATGTTTCTCTCCTTTTCTTTCTCCTTCCCTTCCCCTCTCTCTAAAAAAATAAAAAGAAATTTTTTAAATAAAGAATAAAATAAAAATAAAAAATAATGGTAATTACTATCATAAAAAGGCTACTGTTTAGTCACTCAACATAAAATTACATTTTTGGGGGCGTTAAAGCTTGAGGTTGTTGAAATCTCCAATGTTATATCTTCTGCTCCATAAAATGCATAAATGCAAATTGTATAAATTTACATTTACATAAATATACATTTAAAATTTTTTTATCAAAGATGTTATTTTTAGATTTTTGTGAACCAGGTAAAAAATAGCTTCTTGGTAATCCAGAATAAATGGAACATTTCAAATGTGTCTACATATTAAGTATGAGTCTTAAGCAGAGGCATCACAGAAGCAAAAATATTTTACCACTAAATCTGTGTTATTAATAATAACATTAAAAAATCTGGATTAAAACTGAAACTGGTAAGAAATTTAATTCCTAAACCCTTAAGGACTTCATTGTACTTTGTTACTATTTTAATTAGATGTTTCAATGAGGTTATAACCTCAAAATCTATTAGAATTTTGGGAGGCTGGATGGAGGAGGAGATAGGGGGATGAGAGTGTACCTGTTATGTGTTCTGGGTATGGTACAAGGGATATTTAAACAAATTTCCTTTGTTTTTAAGACATTTTTATAAGCATCCAACTGATTATAGTTTCTGCACTTGCTACTTAATGTAAACATTGGAGTCTTTAAAGTATATCTAACTAGATCTCCTTAAGTGAATACAGGGGGTAACTCTGAAAGGCTGCCTAAGGCTGCAGAGAGGAGTGTGCTCTTCAGCAGCGGTCATCTGTACAATGAAACATGTATGTCTGTGCATTCTGCCATGAGGCATTCACCTCCTCCGATCATCAGTCGAAGACGCATTTTTTCCCAGTCTGGTATTTCACACGCTTCCTTCACTAAACAGAAATGTTCAATCTGTGAGATCTTATTAGGCTTCAATGCTGCCTCATGTAACATAAAACATCCAGAGCTCAGAGCTGCATCCCCCTGATTGCTTTCTCTTCATTGTGAGTAACGTCATCTCTAAGAGCTTTCAATTTAAAATCAGCCCTACATAAGAAAACTGTGAGTGTGCGTTTGGAAAAAGAGCCCATCTGTGGGCTCCTTTCCCTGGTTCGTGGGTGTGCGTAATAAAATTTGTTGTTGCTGTCTCTGAAGAAATGAACAGCTTGAGACAGGTGAAGTCGTTGTGACATGGACAGGACAGGCAATGATGATGTACCTTTTAACATCATGGCGGTGCTTCAATTCTGAATGGCTTCTGAATTGAGTATTCCAAGATGATTGAAAAGGCTGTGTTTTTCTAGCTTTGACTTGCAAAGTGAAATAATAAATATATTTTTTCTTTTTATTAATGATTTCGTATGTATCTGAGGAAATAATAAAGATTGAGATTACATAAAATATGAATTTGGGGTCGTGGAAGGACCACGAAACTTTCTAACATGGTCATCAATGATCCTTACTTCCTGTCATTCATATCCCTGTATAGCCGCCTCCCACACCGCATGGGGCTGTTTTCCATAGAAAGCTATGGAATAGATGGTGTATGATTTACGACTAGGTCATAAAGACATTACTGCTCTCACCTCTCTCTCTTAGAACAATTGTTCTGAAGGGAATCGGCAGCGGTACTGTGAGGACACTCAAGCAACCATGTTGAGAGGCTCATATGAGGAAGCACCGAGGCCTTCTCGAGGCCAGTTTGCCGGATAAGTGAGTAGGTTGGCCACTGTCAAGGACTGCAGTCTGGACTGACACCTTGACCGCAACCTCGTGAGAGACTCTCAGCCCACACCACCCAGCTAAGTCATTCCTAGCTTCCTAACCTACAGAGAACGGGAGAGATAATGAATGCTTATTTTTGCTTCCAGCCACCAGGTCAGAGAGTCATTTCATATGCAGCAGTAGATAACCAATACATATAAAAACCCTTAAAAACCTGGCATGGAGTATTTTTAGGTCTGCCAGTCTCCGATTCGGGCTTTTATCAGAATACCACAAAGAATCTAGCTCTTGTTTTCAGAGAACTTTCACTTTTTGGGCGTTAACTATGTAGTCATAAATTCTAAGCCAAGAGCTGTGAAAGAGACACCCAGGGTGCTTTGGGAAGCGTAGAAGGGAGACCCAATCCTCATTGGCTGGTGGACCTGTGTTTGTGAAACAAGGCTGGTAAGACCTGACCTTCTGGCTTTAAGGATGTAGTGAGGACAAAGCCAAACATGGTATAAGAGGCAAAATTCAGCAAGTGCAATTCTTTGAATCACAAGCTGTGCTCATTTGTAGAAACCAAACTAATGAACATTGGAATTGCCAGTCTGGTTTCAGGAGGGAGTTCCTTCAGAGAACAGCCTTAAGGAGTTTGATTATGGACTGCTAAGATCAAAGCAAATATTAATTTTTAAAATAGTGCAAATATTTCTATGTAAATTCGGAAAATTGTTTACTTCACAAGAAGTTTTCTTAAGAATATCATGAAAACACTGAAGGATTTTCTCAATTGTAATAAGTAGTCAGCAGTTTAAATGAAAATAAAGTTGAGTTAAAAAAAGTCAAACAAGTAAAGAAAGGATGATGAGGGACTTGTTTTGTGTGCAGGGTTGTTTATCTGCCAGTAAATTAAAGAAAGGCTTTGTGGATAAGAATTTTAAAGGAATGCTGGAGCAAGAGCACTAAGCACGTACCGAGTAAGGACTCATGTTTGGTCTGTGAATGAGAAGTTGACAATTGGGTTGGTTAAAGGTGGACAGTTAGTGGTGTGTGTCAGCTCTGGGAGCAGAGAGAGAAAACAAGTTTTATTTTTATTTTTTTGAGATTTTATTTATTTTTATAGAGAGGGGAAGGGATAGTGAAAAAGAGGAAGAGAAACATCAATGTGTGGTTGCCTCTTGCTCACCCCCCCACCCCCCCAACAGAGGACCTGGCCCACAACCCAGGCATGTGACCTGACTGGGAATTAAACCAGTGACCCTTTGGTTTTCAGGGTGGCACTCAATCACTGAGCCACACCATCCAGGGAGAAGATGTGTTTTAAAATGGGTCTCTGACCATGTCCTACCCGTATCTGAAATAAAATAAGTTCTGTTCAGAATTTTCAATGTATCTCTGATACCTTATAAAAGTTAATGTGGTACAGTTTGTGTAGGGAAAAATTGTGAAAGAATGTGAAATAGGTTTAAAAGATAACTGGGTGTCTTTTCTAGGGTATACTAAGCATCAGCTAGCAGAACTTTGGGGATTATCTAATTTTAGAAAGTTCTGTGTTTTTTGTTATCTTTGGGCTATTTTATAGCCCCATAAACTGAAGAAAATGAATGGTAATGCAAATGATTCTAGCCCATAGAGATGGAAGCAATTTTGTCTGATGAAGGTGTCTGATTTCCTTCCTGTGAAAGACATAATTCCAAACATATTCTACTCCTGGGTGGTTTTGACCACTTTTGTATTAATTTGCAAATTTGGGTCAGCATTCCTGATTGCCTACGTGAGGGGATGGCAAAGGGCCATCCTGAAAGGGCCAAATAGTGAATATTTTCGGCTGCGTAGGTCACGGGGTCTCCACTGCAACTACTCAGCTGTGCTGTTGTAGCTCTAGAGTGAGGATGGGCGGGGCTAAGTTCCACCCAGACTTACTAATGGGCGATGAAGTTGAATTTTATATAGTTTTCACAATTCGCAAAATATTATATATTTTTCGTTTTTTCAACCATTTAGAGATAGGGAAACCATACCTCACTTGTGGGCTGTAGAGAAACAAGCAGTGGGCTGGATTTGGCCCACAGGCTGTGGTTTGCTGACTGCTGGTTTGTGTTTGGTTTGTCTTAGGGGCCTCCTTTTACCAATTGTACCATCAGACTGACTTCCTCATCAACTAATGAGCTAAATAAAATCTTCACCTGTGTTCACTTTATATTTGAATGAGAACCAAGATTTTACTCTTTTTAAAAAATTATTCAACATTTACCAAATGCAGTTAATGAAGTTCAACTTAGATATTTGGAGAACATGAATCGAAGACTGGGAGGTTCTCTGCCCTGGGGGAATATTAGAATCCTGGGAAGCTTACCGAGCTCTGTCTTACCTGGGCTCCTCTGCAGCGACATTGATTAGACGTTTAGATAGTCAGGACTGGGCCCTGCGTTTGTAAGTTTGAAACGCTTCTCAGGGGCTTCTAATGTGCCATCGGAACTGAGAACCAGTACATTTGAAGATGTGTTCCATAGAAAAATGTCTTGGTATACCAAAGGCAAGTTGTTATTTAAGATATACAACATGTAGTAAGTAATGGATAGAATGCGTGTATATTAATAATGTTGTATAATATTCCTTTAGTTTAAAATGTAATAGGAAGAGCCAACTATCTGAAAGAAAAGATTATAAGTAGAGTTAATCAATCTCTTTTTAAAGTTTTTCTAATTGTTTGGAAATTGGTTAATGAAGATTTTTGCCAGGGACTTAAGCATACATTTTATTTATTAAAAGCTTACTTCAGTCTGTAAGGAATTCGAGGTGGACGAAAGACCTAAGCAGCTAATAACAACACGTGGGGTGTTATGATTTCCACCCTAGCTCATAGTGTCCTTAACTATTTTGATGGGAAGACTTAGAGAGTCTTTTTAAAGAAAGAATTCTCAGTCCTCCAAATCTCAAAGTTTTGAGTGACTTCCTGGTGCACCCACTAATTGTGATGGCTTAGCTAAAAAATACCAAGTACTTTTATTCTTCACTGACATTTTATGCCTTGCAAAGTATTTCCATATGTTTTATCCAAAATGACTCTCAAAGGTTTTAATAAGTATCATAAAAGGTAATTACAGTGCATACAAATCTGTAATTTATTCCCCATACCGAACCGAAACGTGTCCCGCTAAGGATTCAACATCCGTGACTTCAGTTCTCAGCAACACAGACCTTTCTTCGCCTGTTGTCTTGGTTCTCTCCCCCCAGCCTCCATGTCGCCCTGTCTGCGCCACCTCTGCTGACCCTGCCTCATTCAGACGGGGGCTGCTCACCTGCCGCACCAGGGAGTCTTGGCCTTCAAGATTATGCGTTCATTTATTTATTATTTGCTTTCTCCAACCTTCCTTTTAACGAGCCCCAGTACACACTTCCATGGCTGGCCCATTTTGTTATTGCTGTCTTTCCCCTATGCGCTTCTAAAAATTGTATCTACATATGTCTATTAACAGCCCTTCGAGAAAAGCAAGGTAGGCACTGTACTCCAGCTACAGATGGAGTCTGAGGCTGAGAAAAGTTAATAGTCCTTCCCGAAACTAACTTACTACAGGCTCAGCACTAAAACTCAATTTTCTATACATATCCATTTTATTTCCACATGAAACCCCTCCCACAAAGGTTGCTAATGTTTTCCTCTTTGCCAGGGCTTCATGCATTCATTCATGTATGCAGGCTCATGTTCATTCAACAAAATTACCAAATATCTACCATCTGCCAGCTACTTGTAAGGCACTGGGGCAATAGTGATGAACAAGAGAAACACATTTCCTGGTGTTAATAAGTAGCCGAAAATACGGCAATGGCTCCAATTTATTGAGTACCTTACACATATGTTATCATACCTAACAGTCATATCCAAATTATGAGGTCACCTCCTAATTACTAAGCACCTCCAACCATGCAAAGAAACTGAGCCATAGAAAGATTAATAAACGCTTAACATAGATTAATAAAATGCTTAATCTTTTATTAAGATTAACAAAACTTAACATAAGTTAAACACTTAACAGTGATTAAGTACTTGATAAGGCCGTGTACTTAATTCGGCAATATACCCACGGTCTCAAAGAACAACAGGTAGCTTAGCAAGGTGCTGCATCTAACATACGTTGTAGGGAGTTGGAGGGCAAAGAGGTGAGGGGGTGGAAACATCTGGAAAGGGGCACTGTGCAGTCTTTCTGAACCTCGTGCTGCTTGGAGCAGGGAACCATGACCCTGCCAATCAGGGGCGCACCGGTTTGCTAACGTGATATAAAACAAAAAGGTCAGCATTGTACTTTTCAGGAATGAGTCTCTAATCACTTAACTCCTAATTTCCAGGTGATCTAACTGTCTTCAAGGGCTGGGACTGGGAGGCCTGCTGACAAGGACACCCTCTCCATTTCACTTAGGGAGAGCCCGGGGTCTGAGGTGTGAGCAATCTCTAAGCAAGGGGCCCAGAGAAACCTTTTTGTGATCAAAACAGACTGTAGAAATTTTGAGTAAAAGAAAATTACATCAAGTACATTTGAACAGTTGTCTGTTTGTATTCCTCATAAAACCTCACAATGAAAGAGCAGTTGCATTTATTAGTGATAAACTTTTTCTCTGAAGAGCAGTTAGTTCACCCTGCTTCAACCTCGGGTCTCCAGGAGGCTAGTGCTGCAATGAATGAACCAAGTGTAAGTTGACAGACTGATGAGTCAAGGTACTTGTGTGGAATTGGAAACGGAAATCTGATTCCACACCACGTTACGGCTTAGCTACACAGGTTCCAACAGGAAGAGGAAGACTCACAAACTGTGCCTCACATTTTTCAAGAAAGAGAGTGTCAGACACAATGACACACTTCTGGAACAGTAAACTTTAAAAAAAAAAATGTACCACAAAAAAATCAGATTTGAAGGAGAAATCAGGCTCATGAATACTAAAAGGAGAACAAAATATGTTAGATATGTTTAAAAGGCTAACTCATCCTGATTTTATATTATATATCAAACCTTGTGAAACATTTTCCCTGAGAATTTTAAACATTAGTAGCAAGGTTACCAGGAAAAAGAAAATATACAGAGTGGGGAAAAAGTAGGTTTCGAGTTGTGAGTACGTGAAACACAGAGTTTATTCTTGCATTATTACTTATTAGTAGTTGTATTGTGTTCCAGATGCACAACTGTAAACCTACTTTTGCCCCACCCTGTATGCAAAGGCACAGAAGTGGAAGAGAGCAAGACACCTGTGCGATAGGGAGTAAAATCAACGTGACCCGGAAATGGCTGGCAGTGAGTGGCATGAGTGGAAAGGGTCTTGGGTGACATAGGTTTTTTTTTTCCAGCTTGGGGACACTTTCACTGATGATTTGTCTTCATTTGTGACAGGGAATACAGCAGGAGAGGCCTCGGTGTTTCTCATTTATAATCTGGAAAATGGGGAGAGGAATAGCAGTTCATGTCCATGGTTCGTGCGTATAAGTTCTATGACTTCTCTATTTCCTATACTGTCCTTGACATCCCTCTTGTCTATTTTGTACCTACCAATTATGTTCCTTGCTCCTTCTACCTTTTCTACCTTTTCCCCCAGTCTCCCCCTCCCTCTTCCCAGCTGATAACCCTCCAAATGATCTCCATATCTATGATTCTGTTCCTGTTCTGGTTGTCTGTTTAACTTGTTTGTGTTCTTTAGATTCAGTTGTTGATTGTTGTGAGCTTGTTGTCATTTAACATTCATAGTTTTGATCTCCTTTTTTATCTTAAGTCCCTTGAACATTTCATGTAATAATGGTTTGGTGATGATGAACTCCTTTAGCTTGACCTTATCTGGGAAGTACTTTTTCTGCCCTTCCATTCTAAATGACGGCTTTGCTGGGTAGGGTCATCTAGGTTGTGGGTCCTTGCTTTTCATCACTTTGAATACTTCTTGCCAGTCCCTTCTTGTCTGCAAAGTTTCTTTTGAGAAAACAGCTGAGAGTCTTATGAGAACCCCTTTATAGGTAACTCTCTCCTTTTCTCTTGTTGCTTTTAAGAATCTCTCTTTATCTTTAACCTTTGGCATTTTAATTATGATGTTTCTTGGTGTTGCCCTCATTGGGTCCAACTCGTTTGGGACTTTCTGTGGTTCCTAGAACTGTTTGTCTATTTCCTTCACCAAATTAGGGAAGTTTTCTTTCATTATTCTTTCAAATAAGTTTTCAATTTCTTGCCCTTCCTTTTCTCTTTCTGGAACCTCTATGATTTGGATGTTGGTATTTTTGAAGTTGTCCTAGAGGTTCCTAAGCCAATACTTGAGGTTTTTTTTTTTTTAATTCTTTTTTCTTCCAGCTTTTCTGATTGAATGCTTTTCCCTTCCTTGTGTTCCAAATCGTTGATTTGATTCTTGGCTTCCTCCTCTCCACTGTTGGTTCCCTGCAGATTTTTCATTATTCCACTTAGTGTAATCTTTATTTCTTCCCTTATGTTTCTGCTGTACTCAATGCTTTCTTTGAGCATCCTGATCACCAGAGTTTTGAACTCTGCATCTTATAGGTTGGTCATCTCTCCATTTCGTTTAGTTCTTTTTCTGTGGTTTTGTTCTGTTCTTTCATTTGGGCCATATTTCTTTGTCTCTTCCATTTGGCAGCCTCCCTGTGTTTATTTCTGTGTTTTAGGGAGAGCTGCCTTGACTCCCTGTAAAAGGCACTTGTAAGTTGTGTGGGGTGGAGCCTTAGGTGGGACAATCTGCTTCACTGGTTTGTGGCTGTGTGTGGAGGGAGGGACAATGCCGCTGTCTGGCTTCTAGAGGTTTGCCCAGCACTTGCTCTGTTTCTGGTCACTTCACCCACTTCTCATATGCAACTGGTGCCCTTCCAGCGGGGTGCCCTGGTGGTGAATCCCAGAGGGGTAGGTTTGCATATATTCCAAGTCCATGCAGGACCTTTAAATGAAGTCTCCTGAAAGTCTGGCAGTTTCTTCTGCCACCCCAATCCCCCACTGGTTTTTACAGCCAGAAGCTATGGGGATTTATCTTCCTGGAGCTGGAACCCTGGGCTGTGTGGTCTATCCTGGGGCCAGGATGACTCCCTACCAAGGTATCCCTCCTGATTTTTATCCACCCCACATGGATGGGGGACCACCCTTTCTGCTGCTGCTGTCTCTCTGCACCACACCTCATCTCCACGCTTCTCCACCTATCTCCATGACTCCGCCCCTCCTACTCCTCTGGATTAATGTGGCTTCTTTAAATCCTTGGCGGTTGGACTTCTGTACAACTAGTTTTTTGATGGCTCTTGTTGTTACTTGTCTTGAGAAACAGCTGTAATTCTCCCTGTGGTTGCATAAGGAGGTGAAGCATGTCTACCTCCACCTCCCTCTAGACCAGAAGTTCAGGAACTCTTCTTTAAATTAATTCAAAAAATTAATTTAATGAAAGCCAAGGAAATTCAACTTTAGGCAGTAGCTTTGCACTCTGAAGAGTAAGAAATCCATAATGTGGGCACATTGAAGTTCCTTTTGAAATGTTCTTCCATTTGACATTTAAAATATCTTTTATATCAATGAATGTCATTTTGGAAAAAAATGACATTTTCTGCTGTGTATCTAAAGAACTTGTTAAAAAAGCAAATACATGTTAAAATGAATATTTGAATTTTCCAGGATGTTGTCACCTCAAGCTGGTTAACATCTTGCTTTGCTTACTTTTTAATGGAATATAAATCCCACATAGGAAGAGAACCAGTATGATAGCTTTTAGTAGTTTTTGTCAAGTTATGGTTGCAAGAGGTATTTGTACTTCAGTCGCTTAAAAACACCCACTCCCTGCCTCAAAGCATGCTAAGAGTTGGTTCTGAAAATACATAATTTGAGGATATTCCTTGAGCACATCATATTCTGTCACTATCATAGGGAATGTGCACAGAAGGGAAGAATGCAAGAGAATGGTTCTAAGTTTCTATTTTTAAAAGATAGTTTAGAAGCATGAACTTTTTTGAGGATACTTTAATAGTTCCAGTGAGAAATATTTCAAACTCAAGTTTCCAAGCAGTGCTCATTCCCAAGAGATCTGCAAAAAGCACCCGAAACTGCCTTTAGTGCTTTAGACGCATGGTTAATTTCAAGCTCCTGGTGTTGACAATTTTACCTAAAAGATGATATTTCATTTGCTTTAATTTTACATAACATTCTGAAGAATTTGCAAGATTTATTAAGAGGAATGAACTATATTTGAATAAACCATGCATAATTATATGTTAACATTAAGTCATTAAAAATTCAACTCCATAGGACATTGTAGGTGGGGGGAGGGAAGATTTAACGCACCTTGCAAAGGCTGAATGCATAGGGAATGTTCACATTAAGAAGAAAATCTGAATACTTTAGGCAAGAAAATCTGAATACTTTAGGCAAGAGTTAAACTCTCCTTACCTCCCATGAAGAATGTCTGAATCATTGCTATCTTTTTGAGCAAATCATCTTTTTCACTTTTCAAAATATATTTGATTGATTATGCTATTACAGTTGTCCCATTTCTCCCCCCTTCATTCCCCATCCACCCTGCATACCCCCTCCCACCCACATTCCCCTCTTTAGTTCATGTCCATGTGTCCTAAGTTCTTTAGCTTCTACATTTCCCACACTATTCTTACCCTCCCCCTGTCTATTTTCTACCCACCGTCTGTGGTACTTGTTCTATGTACCTTGTCCCCCTCTCTCCTCCTCCAACTCCCCTGTTGCTAACCCTCCATGTGATCTCCATTTCTGTGTTTCTATTCCTGTTCTACTTGTTTGCTTAGTTGGCTTTTGTTTTAGGTGTGGTTGTTAACATCTGTGAGTTTGCTGTCTTTTTACTGTCCTATTTTTATCTTCTTTTTCTTAGATGAGTCCCTTTAACATTTCACATAATAAGGGCTTGTGATGATGGACTCCTTGAACTTGACCTTATCTGAGAAGATTTTTATCTGCCCTTCCATTCTAAATGATAGCTTCACTGGATAGAGCAATCTTGGATGTAGGTCCTTGACTTTCATGACTTGGAATACTTCTTTCCATCCCCTTCTTGCCTGTGAGGTCTCTTTTGAGAAATCAGCTGACAGTCTGATGGGAACTCCTTTGTAGGTAACTGTGCCCATATCCCTTGCTGCTTCTAGACTTCTCTCCTTCATTTTAATCTTGGCTAATGTAATTATGATGTGCCTTGGCATGTTCCTCCTTGGGTCCAACTTCTTTGGGACTCTCTGAGCTTCCTGGACTTCCTGGAAGTCTGTTTCCTTTGCCAGATTGGGGAAGGTCTCCTTTATTATTTGTTCAAATAAGTTTTCCACTTGTTGCTCTTCCTCTTCCCCTTCTGGTACCCCTATAATTTGGATGTTAGGATGTTTAAAGATGTCCTGGAGGTTCCTAAGCCTCTCCTCATTTTCTTGAATTCTTGTTTCCTCATTCTTTTCTGTTTGGTTGTTTGTTTCTTCCTTCTGGTCCACTCCATTGATTTGAGTCCCAGTTTTCCTCCCATCTCTATTGGTTCCTGTGCATTTTTCTTCATTTCACTTATTGTAGCCTTCATTTGTTCCTCTAATTTGCAACCAAAATCAACCAATTATGTGAGCATCCTGATCACCAGGGCTTTGAACTGTGCATCTGATAGATTGGCTATCTCTTGGTCATTTAGATATGAATTGGCTCTGGGGCTTTGATCTGTTCTCCCATTTGAGTCATTTTTTTGGGGGGGGGTCTAGTCGCAGCTGTTAGGTATGAGGGGTGAAGCCTTAGGTGTTCACCAGGGCAGGGCAACCCAGTTGCTGTGTTGTGATGCTGTATGTGGGGGCGGGGTCCAAGAGGGAACAATGGTTCCTGCAATGCACTCTCTTGTATTTCAGTTCCTTCTACCGCTTTCCCCAAGGAAATTGGGTCCTTCTGATGCTGATTTCCATGTGGGTGGGTTTGTGTACATTCTAGGACCCTGTGGGTCTCTCCAACGAACTCTCCTGTGAGGCTGGGAGTCTCTCCCGGCACCTCAACCCCCACAAGTGTTTTCAAGCAGTGTTTTTAGGTTTTATTTCCTGGCACTGGAGCCCTGGGTTGCGAGGTCTGTCTTGCTCTTCATTTTCTCCTGGTTTATCTGCATGCAAATGTGGGACCACCTGTTCAGCCAGCCACCTTGCGAGGCCTCATTATGTCTGCCTGTTGCCACCCTGAGCCTAGGGTCCACTAGCCGCAGCCTGCATGCCTGGGGCTCCTGTGTGCAGGAGTTCGCCAATCTCTGCTTTTTTCTGTCTTGACTCCACCCTTTTACCGGTCTGGATGAATGGTTGTCGGACTCCCATACAGTTCAATTTTCTATCAGTTCTGATTGTTTTCTTGTTTCTCTTTGTTGTCCTTAATTTTGGTTGTGTGAGGAGGCACAGTGTGTCCACCTATGCCTCCATCTTGGCCGGAAGTCCCTTTTTTCACTTTTAACATTTTTAATTAAAATGTTAGGAGAGTAAAGAAGGTGAAGTGTTATACATATGAGGTTCACATTTTGCCACTATGACCCTGCATCAATCACCAAAAGAAAGGCTGGCAATGTCCCCATATTTAAAATCCAGGACATCATCTTTATAATTAACATCTGTCTATCTTCCATCACTCAGTCACTCATCCCTCCATCCATTTATCTGTCTATCATCTAAAGAGTATCCCTGGGACAGAGGAACACAAGATTATGGTAGGAATTAATATAAAAAAATAGGGAGTGAGATTGCTTCAATTCAAGGGCAACTAAAATGGATACATTTATTAAGAAGATGTCAGCACTAAATAGGAACCCTCCCAGGTGATTATGCTGTTTATTATTTTATTGAGACTGATAGATTTGGGTATACAAGGAGATATTTTCCTTCGGAAACAAGCAATCCTGTAGCAACTTTAAAATGAGTGAAGACATAGGGAGAGGGTCTCTTGTTTTTAATTAAGTGCGAACAATAAGGGGATAGTTTTGAAGTGTGTGTTGTGGCTCTCACAATATTGGAAATGAAGTGGTTGGATAGCGGGAGCTCTTGGTTGATGCTGGCTGAGCAATGTTTCATGATATTACTACAAATGCCATATTGCTACTTGCTGATGGAACCCCTCACGAAATGGGCTCTGAGCTGAGCCTGGGCTGGGTTCAGTCCTTGCCCTTCCTTCTGCTCTGTTTAAGGGAAGTGGGGGAGTAGGGTGCTGACTCCTGGAGGTTGCATTTCAAAAGCCTATGTATCGTCTGGTTTCTGGCTAGGTTTGGCCAACATGAGCACTGGTGGGCAGGGGAAGAAAAAAATGGGGGCTGTTTCTTTTCCTCCCTGTGTGCCTCAAGTCTCTCTTCTGGCAACAATTCTCTCTCCTCTGCGTCTCTAGTTCTGTCAGCTTTCTCCAAGTGAGCTGACTCCCACATTCTGGTGGCACCTTCTTCTTTTGTCTCTCTAGGCTAGTGGCGGTAGCAGCACCTGTTCTTCCCAATCTCTGGGGCCTCTCTTTCCTGTTTGGCTTGTAAGCTCCTTCTCTACTTAAGTAACACATTCTCTGCATTAGATTCTCTTTCTTGTAAAAAGTAGTTTGAATCATTAAAAACTGCTGACGTTCAACTGTTTCAACCTATAAAAATGGCAACCTAATGCCTGAGGTAGTTTCTTGTTTTTTTCTGGCTAGATTCTGACTGCTATGGGTTGACTAAGGAAAGGAAGCTTCCTACCAAAAACGGGGCATTGGTATGCTGGCCCAGAGTGGGGAGATGCAGTGGGCAGAGAACCCAGGGTCCCAGGATGCAGTGCCGGGATGAGCGAGGAGGAAGGGAGCAGCAGCATCCCCAGGCCACCCCGGGCGATGTGCACAGGCAGCCTGCATTTCCTGGGTCGGACCAGATCCGAGACTATAGTCCTAAATAGACTGGCTGAGTCATTAGGGAAGAGAAAATAGAAAGTTGACTCCAGAGCCCTACTGAGAAGGATTTGTATTTTAATAAAAGCATGGAAAAATTAATACATTTCTCATTCAAAATAATGCTTGAGTGATTTACAACAAATTCTTTTGTTGTATTTATAAATATTCTGTCTGCATAGTTTATGTTGTTATTGGGACTGTTTCAACTCTACCCCATTATCTGGCACCAGGCTGCTGGACAGAGCATCTAAGGCAGTTCTGCTTATAGAACATGGTTTTAGCAAGACTTAGTTCTGTTTGTGCTGCATCAATTAGATCCTGAGGCAAAGGAAAAAATACGTGCCCATGTATACACTTAAAAAAATATGCTCTCGTATTGTGAACCAACGAACAAAAGTTAATAAAAGCATTATGTTCAAAGAGCATGACTAAGTAAGCCCCATGTTTCGTGTCTTGGCGCCATGTCAACACTGAGAAGCCTGCCTGGAGCGGGACGCGGGGGGCATGCGGACCGGGGGCTGTGGCAGACTGGACACAACGGTTCCTGTCGTACAACACTGCTGGGTTGGTTGGGAAACAAACGACAGCTTATTTTCATTTAAATTTTTAAACAATTGGCGATGTGTTTCCTTTCTGTAACATATAAATTTCAGGTGTATAACTTCGTATGTCATCTGTGTGCTCCACTGTGTGCTCACCACCTGGAGTCTGGTATCTTTCCATCACCTTGTATTTGACCCCTAAAGTTTTGATATTTTGTTCACCATGAATTTTTTTTGCATTAATTTTTTTTTTGAAATCTTGTATGTAAATGGGATCTTGATTACTGAGCTTTTTGGCTCCCCTCAAATTTTGTGCCTGTGGCTAGCACCTGACTCAGTGTGCGTGAAAGCTGGCCCTGCTCGGTGCCACACGTTCCAAGTGCATAGAGGAGGCATTGCGACGAGGTGGACAAAGGAAGAGAATGGGCAAGCCTGTGCAGGAATTCATGGAAGGGGGATTCTAAGGAGCTGAGAAAAAATATCCCAGTGTAGACTAGAGGTCTTAGCAGTTATTATAATGAAGTCTGAGGAAAAACATCAGGTCCATCAAATCCTGGGCAAGTTGACTTTGAACTGCTGGTGAGGTCACTGTAAACAAAGGTCTAGATAGGAATGCGCATAAAGATGCTTTATTGAAATTATGGGGTTGCCAAAAAAATTTGACGTCGGGAAAAGGGCTTTAGAGTAGAAGAGAATGACACTTGTAATGCAGCGTGTCCTTTTCAGGCAAAGGGGCGTCAATAATGAGAGCTCGGAGTCACCAGTATGGGAATATTGCTGCAACCTGTGTGACATGGCAGATTGGATCTCTTTGCCAACCTGGGTTTTATAAGAGGAAGCAGAAAATGTTAGCAATGAGGAGAGAAAATGAGACTTCCCTGGGGAGGAATGAACTGAGAAATTCATTACTTTGTGTGTGGAGGCTGCAAACTTAAAAAGAAAACCAACAAAACCGGCTTACATGCCAACAAGGCTTCAGATGATTCTCATGAAAATAGAGTTTTATATCTTTTGTATATGATGGAGCATGGATTAAATTGCTCTGGAAATGAGACTTTTAATGAAGAATTAAATGTCAGAAAAATTTTCTCAAAGTCATTTTCCTTTTTTCTTTCTTTCTTTTATTTTACCCAGGAATGCAGGCGCTCACAGATGACTCGTGTCATGCCATAGTGAATATTAAGGCAGTTAGGGCCTAGGTATTGCAGTACTAATTTCCTGCTTTTTCTTTTTTGGTTATTCTTGACTTCCTCTTTGCCTAAGAAGAAAAAGCCCATTTGAGAGAGGCGTTGAGTGAAAAGGCTCAACTACAGGCCCTTAGCCCCTTAGCAGGGCCTCCTGAAGGCTCATCCCTTCCTGTCATCCTCTGGGAAGGTGGGAGGGTCTTCTTTCTAAATGTCAGTCTGACTTAGAGTCTTGCATAGACATTCTCACTGTCATTTCCACAGGCAGCCATTAAAAATACTCTGCCCCTTGGAGCAATGCAGGAATCATGAGTAAGGTTTTCAAGAAAGTTATCAAATTACAGGTACACAGCACAGGCGCAGTGTGGCTTTGTCCAACTTAAATGATAAATCTGCCTTTTTCCTGTCCCTGAGCTGGTACGTGCTCTTTCCCACCCCTGGTCCTTGATCAAATGTTAATCTTGTTAAACAGGAAGGGCTTAGGTTCCAGCCCCAACTTCCTTTTCAGGAAGCCCCTGCATTTCCATCATTGACGGTTCATCTTTTTTTGCCGGGGACCTTCCACTGCTGTTTTATCCCCAAGGTTTCTATCCTTGCTCAGCTTCTCTTCTGTTGTCTTCCATATCCCATGATTAAAACCAATATTTCCCACCATTAAAAGGTCCTTTTGGCTATTGCAGTGCAGTCTGTCTGTCTCACTTTCCTTCTCCTGGCCTTCCTCCTCCTCTCCACTGCCAACTTCTCCCAGCTGCAGTGCTTCTTGCTCTCTTTCTTGAATATTGTGAAGCATCACGTCTAACTACCTCTGCTTAAATTATACATACAAAAGATGCTTTAAAAAAAGTGGTGCACAAAATTTGCTTAGTACCCTTGAGTCACTCTGGCTTTCAAAGTTGGAGAAATTCATTGAAAGATCACTCAGGAATGTCACATATATATACAACTGAAAACCATGACCAAAATTATTGCAAACACTCACAATAAAGACCCAGATCAATGGTAATTTGTTATCCTACAGAATGAAAAGCTGGAAGGAGAATCTAAAGAGGTAATTTTTAAAAGAGTCTAAATATATGCTCATTCAAAACAAACCAAAAAACAAGTAGGTAAGTACAAATAGACATATTCATTTATCTTTCTACAGATGCTTTATCTTGTTTCATCTCCGTAAATGAAGTCTGGTAAGTTTTCTAAATGATGACTTTGGATGATATTTAGTGAGCATTTTATTAAAATCCTGTGGATTAGCAGTTGTTTTATCATTCCAAATAGCATGAAGCTAATACACAGGCTCTGGCAAGGGTTTTGCCTAACCTGACAATACGGAATGCTTGCCAACTTGCCATGGAGAGTTATTTTTCTATCTCATTCATTGCCAAACAAGAAAAATAGAAGTAAAAGAAACTGGAAATCCTCTTTATCACTTGGTTTACTCAATGGTAAAAAGATGTAGATTCTCTCTGAGACTAGTAGGATCTATTTAAGGATGAAGATCCCATTTTCGTGACATTTACCTTTTCGAAGGTCAGATGGATGATGTGACTGGTCACTTTGAGCAGAAATGCAGGACAGCTGCAGAAGTTTGTCCTGTTGCCTGTGCAGACTCCCCTTCTATAAACCGGCCACTGGGTGCAACGTACAACCTACTGATGCCTTTATACGTGCAGTTTCACCTTCTCAAAACTCAAAAACTGAAGGAAACGATTCATAAGACTTTCCATCCATGTCTCCCGATTCATTCATAAGTACTTTTGCTATTTCTGCCTTAGGATTGCTAAGATGTCACTTTCTTTGATTAAAATGCTGATCATATTGCAAAACTGCGCTTCTCCACGAGACACAAGGTGGCATTCCTTCCCCTTAGTCTCAGAGGTGTCTTTGTCTGTCCTGGTTACCCTCTGGCCCCACACCGTTTGCACAGCCATTGCCTCACACTGTAAAAATGGGCAAAAGCAGGGCAGAAACCTTTGCCTTCCCACCCAGATTCTGTGGGTCAAGACAAGAGCACACGAGGCAGAAACCCTTATAGCTATGAATACGTCCTGTCCCAGTCACTTGGGAAGGGACAAACAGTGGGCGTGAGCGCCTGGATGGGTCAGATGCCACTTCGACCGTCTAACTTGTGTTATTCTTGTGCTTCTCTCCTCGTGGCTTTCTTCTGGGTTATTTTCTTTCTAGTCTCGTTCCATTTCCTGTGACTTCTTCTACCACGGTCTCCTTCCAATTCCACAAACACTGACTACCTACGTTACTAAGGACAGACACACTTGCGGCACTGTGATTAAGGACATTCCATTAGGCAACCCTGCTTTCTCTTTGCACCCCAGAAATTGTTGTATTATGACCCGATTTTGCCTGTTCTAGTCCTGGCCTTGCATTTATTTCTGCTGACTCAATGTATAAAGCCCCCTCTGTTTTTTTTACCTACTATGCTGAGCTCATTCAAAACGTACTATGATGGTTCAGTTTATGTGTCAAAGTTGGCTGAGCCACAGTACCCAGGTACTTGGTCAAACATTATTCTAGATGTTTCTGTGGAGGTATTTTAAAAATGAGATTAACATTTAAAGCAGTAGACTTTGTGTAAAGCAGATTACCCTGAATAATGTGGATATGATCCATCCAATCAACTGAAGTTCTTGATTAAAAAAACAAAGAAACAACAGCAACAAAAAAAATGGCTCCCCCAGAGGACATGAAAATTCTGGCAACAAACTTCTCCCCGAGTCTCAGGCTTGTTGTCCCACCCTGCAGACTTGGGACTTTCCGGATTCCACATTTGCATGAGCCAGTCGTGAAAAAACAGCCCCCTCTCCCTATACACATACACTCACATGAATACACGCACACCCATATTGGTTCAGTTTTCTAGAGAATCCTATGACATATACTGAGCATTGAACTTACCTTATATAAAATTCAACTCACCTCTGTGTAAAGTTCCAACCATTTAAGTGGGACCTTACCAAGTGCATACTTAAAAGTCCCTGTTCTCTGACTTGCACTGATTTTTCAAAGAGAGAGGAGCAAAGGAGGGAGGGAGGGCATGAGGGGGGTTCTGAATCTCACTCCACCTCTGCCTCTTTGCTCAAAAAACTTGTTCTACCAGTGCGGTCACTTCCCTTCCCTTCAGCCAAGTCTGGGGCACCTGTGGGCCCACCTGGATCTCCATCAATGCCTTTGGTGCCTCTGCCTCTCACTGATTCTCCTCTCCGCTGACCTAAACAGTTCCATACATGGGTTTAGTCTACGCAGAAAATTTAAAGTAGTCTTTATACTTTATACATAAATCTACCTTGTCCCCATTTCACTTGTGTAGCTCTCGAATAATGAAAACAGATGGAAAGTGCACTGTGGTCAAGTGTGACCTTTGCTTTCTTTTCTCAGAACCATCCTCCTTAGCACTGTCGAACAATGCTGAAGTCGCGGCATTTATCATAATTGAGGGTTCTCCAACATCAAATTTTAATTTATCCCTAAATCTAGGTCTTAGAAACATCCCAGACATAAATGATGGTGCATTCGTATCCTTGAGCTGGGACTGAATTTTTAGTGGTAATATATTTCCTCCCCTATTTTCCCCATGCACTGTTGCCTTAAGCTTTTTTCCTTTTGTCTTATGTTTCCCCCCCCAAACACTTTCTCAGTTTTTCACATGTCATTACCGAAGTGATATGTTTTTAAGTTAAGATTTCTGTTAAAATTGTCATAATGGCTTGATTTTGAAATGCATTTATGGATTTATTCGCACAGAGACCTTCTCCTTGTCGTTAGAACTGTTTTCCACAAAGGCATGATCCAGGGACCAGCTCAGCTCTAGCTCAGCAGGTTAATGCTAATTGTGTCAGTTCCACCAAGTACGAAAGGAAGCAGAACTGAGACTGCAGTGTCCAGGCAACGGCTGGGGACTACAGCGCTGTGTGCGGATCACGCTGCTCGTGAGCCAAGTGCTGCCATGTGCTGGTTTTCCGGTGCTGCTGAGGCGCTGGCATCCAGCTATAGGGAGTAAGGTACAAACACAGCTCCTGCAGTGTGTCAGCAGCTACCCCAAGAAATGAGAAGGGATAGAATGCAGACGCTGAACTAAAAGTAAAAAATAAGCTAGATGCCCGAACCCTGAAGTTAAAAACCCAGACCAAACAAAAACTACTGGTCGTTGGAATGGAACCTCTAAATTGGGATGTATGGGTGGCCAAGTGCTCATAAGTGCTGCTAGCTCTACAGATTTAAAGTAATCTTGGAAATAAAGCAGGTCATAAAGAGAAATACTGAGTCCTCATGAATCATTATACTTTCCTATTTATGTGGCACAGTTTCCTGTATTTATCGACCCGTCCTCTTCTCTGTAAAATACTGGATGGGTCCATAAAAAGCATCCTTAATAATGGACACTTAATCTTCCTAGTTATGGAAATGTGAGCCAACAAAAATGAATGGAACTATGAAGAGTGATCACGTCAAGGATGTGAGAACCAGCAAAGGCTGGCATTTCCTTGGATGTGTTTAGTAGTCTCATGGTCATAACGTGGTAACAGGAAAGCAGTGATTGGTCATCTGAGAGGCATGGCCAGAACCAGTTCGCTGGCCGAGTGCCCACACTGCCAACGCAGGTATTGCCACCTCCCACTAACGAGCCTGTAGCAGATACTGCTCGTTAATAGTCCGGGATGTCTTGACGAACCCATTCATGGCCTCAGGATTCTTCATGCTGTAATGGTTTTACCTCTTACATACTATTCAGATAAATTCACCTCTGTCAAACTCTCTCTCTATCATCCAAGTCCAAGCTGTCACCATTTCTAGCCTAGGATGGCTGTTAAGACTCCTCTAATTGATTACCTGTATTTGCCTACCTCTAGCTAATTCTCCGCAATGCAGTCAGAAGATCTATTTAAACTCAAATTTGATGTGTCATTCCTTTGTTTAAAACTTTAATGATTTTTGACAGGGCTTATGGAGCTCTAGGTTTCTAGTGCTTCATTGTTTTCTGATTTTCTCTACTTCCTACTCTCTACCCTCTACTTGCTCTGGCTACACCGGCTTTCTTCACTTTCCTTCCCTATGCCAGCTTCAGCCACTCACCTCTGCCCAAAACACTCTTTACCATCCTTCCCTAGTTTTAACTTTTGCTTCCTCGTAGGACTGATAACAAAGAATGTGTATATTTTATTATTTGTAACTTGTATGCTATGTATCCTCTGTATCAGTAAAATTTTATAATAAACTTCTGTGTGCATATATATCCCACTTTTTTTTTTTTTTTTTTGAGCTTGGTTGGTTGTTAAACATGGACCCACTGATAAGCTTCAGCAGTCACTGAGTTTCCTGGATCACCTCTGAAACCAACTCCTTGGAATCAAGTCCTGGTCTCAGGTCTGTTTGGGAGAAGACTCAAACCATGACGGTCATAAAGTGCATCTGCTTTGTCCACTATTTTATCCCCTGTACCTACTAAGCACAACATAAACAATCATTGAATGAATAAATGAATGAACACAGCATCCCAGAGATCCACTGTTAAATAAGCGAACCTGTTGAAATCTCTTTTACTCTGGTTTACGGGCACATTAAGAGTTTGCTTGGATCTGTGGCCTCCTGTGCCCCCGGAATTCACCTGAGACAGACCAATCTCCCCTAAAGATGTTCAGAGAAATGATGTGGAGCCCTTGGGGAAATCAATGTACACTAGTACCACAGGAGGTAAAAGCAGAGAATGAACTTAAATGATGTGAAAGGAGGAGAAGGAGAGCTCCCTTGAGAGCGGAGGGAAAAAGGAGAACTGGTGACATTAAGGTGACATGCCGTTGCCAACGGTTACTGAAAACTGCTTGGTACGCAGTGTCATCTAAATATGTGTGTGAGTGTGTTCATGTAAAGATGTGGATGTGGGAGGAAGGGAACGATACCATTTCTGACAACTGCTTCTATCCGCTTTTGCTTTTGCAGAAGTGGCAGAATTTATCTTAGAAACACATGATCACTGTTCAGTGAAATGCTGGAAGGGGATTAAACAGATCATTACCCTCCATACAAAATTGGATCATACCTGAAAGAGGAAATGGGGAAGAGCCTGGAAAAGGGAGGTCACTGAGGAGTTTGGAGAGAGTGAGGGTTTAACAGCAGGTGCAGCAGGGAGAGGGGGGAATATCAGTTCAATACGGAGCAGACAGTTAGAACACAAATTTTCTTGGGAATTGCCAAAATATGGGGCAGGACACTGAATTTCCCAAACTTAAAGTTTGAAGGACATTACTATCTCATTTGACATCTGTTAAACCTAGAATTTCCAAACTTGAGAGTTACAGGGACTTCAACTCACTTTTCATCTTTTTCTGAGCAATGTAAGGACTGTATCTAGGGATGGAGTGGAATTGCGAACCTTTGCTGAATGGCCGTCCCTTCTGCCTTTACACGACATTTTCCTCGTGGACCTCTCTGAACAATTTTTATAAACATCATATTCTTGTTAGAAAACTTACTGTTTAGTACTTGATTTTGAAGTACAAGTAGAAAAAGGCAAAAATATTGACACTTGTGGCCTAAAATTCAGCTGAATTTTTCTCACAAATCTCTGTAAGTCTTAACATTACCCCTTCTTCCTAAAGTGGAGCGGTTTAAATAATATCTTTGTCAGGACTTTTTTTTTTTTTTTGGCTAGGAGAGGGATTTATTGTGTATTTCTTTCACTTCATGCCTATGCGTTAATCAGTGTGGTAGTTACTACATGCCGTAGAGCTGGTTACGGTTCTTCATGTTGACAAAGGTATTTACCGGTGAGGAGTGTCACCTGTCATGTGAGGCTATCTCTGCAGCTGCGTGAGGAGTGATTCAGGGAGCGGCATTTCCCCCAGGAGTTTACAGTCCAAAACCAAACACACTGATGGGTCCCCTAAAGCTGACAACAGTAACAAGTAGTTAGAAAACCCCAAGCACATGCCAGACATTGTGCTCAGCGCCTTGAGGAATAAATACTCTTTCACTTTAGGAATTCAGTCTTGAATGGATCTCAGACACGTATACTGATAATTTCAACGTGGAGTGGTAAATGTTGGATGGAGGTTTGTATACCTTTTTGTTATAGTCAGGGAAAAGGTGTAATTATGTCTTTGGGGCAGCAGATGGGGAAAGCTTCAGAAAGGACGGGGCCTGGGAGCTGGAACATAAGGTATGAGTAGGAGGTCACCAGGCTAGAAGAATGGAAGAGTATTATAGGCGCAAGAGAAATAATCTGTGCAAAGGCACAAAAAGGTGAATATATGGATGACGTATTTTGGCAACAGTGAGTGGTATGACCAGAATAGATAGCTGACTGATGTTTCTACACCATTTAATTGGCTCTGTCTGAGCTTCTTAGTAGGTAGAGCAAAAAGGGGAATAATCAGATTATTCCCATCAACTCTGACTTTCATGGAGTTATCATTACAAATTCATTCATTTACTCCTTCAATTCATTCAACATATATTAACTGCCTATCTAGTATGTGCCAAGCATCTGCCTGGATACTGACAATATGGCGGTGAATAGAGACGAAGTCCTTTATCTCAGGCAGCGTTAGCAGCTGGGCTCTCTACCGAGTTCATTCAATTTAGCTCATCTTGCTGATTCCTTTCAGTGGAGTCAAAGGCTGAGGTGAGGTCAAGAAAAGCCAGAAACATGTGATGATTTAACATAGTACCTTAGATAAGAGATGTGATGGCTAGTTTTATGTGTCAACTTGACTGGGTCATGGGGTGCCCAGATATTTGGTTAAATGTTCTTTGCGTGTCTGTGGGGGTGTTTCTGGATGAGATTAATGTTTGAATGGGTAGATCGAGTAAAGTAGATTGTCCTTCTCTGTGTGGATGGTCCTCATCTAGTCCGTTGGAGGCCCGAATAGGACAAAAAAGGCTCTGTAATGGAAAATTCGCTCTCTTTGTCTTACTGGGAATCTGTCTGACTTTGTCTTTGAGCTGGGACTTGATCTTCTCCTGCCTTTGGACTAGAACTTGGACTGAATTTGGAAGGACAAAATCGGCTCTCCTGAGTCTCCGGCTTGCTGACTGAAGATCTTGGGATGCCTCAGCCTCTCTAACCATGTGAGCCAATTCCCTATCTTAAGTCTCTTTATATATGTATGAAATCTGTGGGTCCTGCTTCTCTGAGGCACCCAGACCAACACGGGGACATAAAAGACAAAGCAATGCTGACAGCAGAATAGTTCTGCCGAGGTTTGCTTCTTCACCACTTAAAATATTGCAGTTCACTAAGGCTGACATCTTGAATGGGATGGCTAGCAAGTGAAAAGGTCTGTAATTTGGGAGGAAGAACACTAAAGAGCTGCTCTTTTGTTAGATCGGATGATCAGCTAATGAGCAAAAAGAATAATGTATTGCTGTCTACACATGCCTAAACCAAACCAAACCGAACCGAACTAAAACAAAACAAAACAAAAAATTTCTATCCTAATAATTTCATACTATTTTTGAAGGAAAATTGGATGAATGTTATGTGGAGGACAGCATATTGAGTTTCTTCTATCTGTGTATGACTCTCATTTATATGAAATAGGAGTAATTTTAATAGATAAGTGGCTCTGTGAGAAAGAATGGCTTGGGGCAAACTGCCCTAAAATATTAATAATAGAAGACCTCAGAATTCTGTACAAGGTACCAATTCATTTAGTGTTTTAGAGGTATATTTTACAAGTACTTTTTCTCAGGGGATTAACTGCTAACTACATTAACTGCTTAAGCTCAGAGATTTCTGTGAGCACTTTACTGAGATCTTAATGGCTTGGTGGGTGTTTGGTGACAGTAACCTTAAAATTTTTCCAGGCTAAAATTATCTCAGTGATTCCATGATGCAGAACTTTGGGGTTCTATCTGTCCTCTACTTGTGCATTGGAGAGACCCAGACTGTGTTTACATGGGAGGGAAGCTCAGTTTCGTCTACAGTGCTCTCCCCTCTCCCATTTCCATGTATATAAATGGAAGGTTTTTTTTTTATGCAAAATTTTTCCTAGTTAGGGTCTTCATTTTTTACTAAAATATCTCATGTCTATCCCCAGCTGGGCTGATTATGAAAGCGTATGAATCTGCCTTTAATTGGCAACAGAATATTTGCACACCAGGCTCATGTCAGCAAATATAGTGCTTCTTGGTCAATACCAATCAAAAACTCAGTTATGAGATACAATATTTATTTATAGAGCATTGACTGGAGGTTATGCAGCACAGTCATTACTCTAGATACTCTCAAATCAATCCTTGCATTGAGGCGGGCTGCCAAAACATAGCCCCTCGGAGAACTGCTCTAAACTGGGCTCTGGCGTTCATTATGCGTTTCTAGTGAGTGCCTTAAAGGAAACACCTGGCACTGATTTTCTGCAGCAGGGAGGTTGATGCAGGCAGGACACGGTTCACCATAACCCAGACTCCCCTCCATATGAGGACTCATAGGAGAAATTCTTTCTCCTAAGCAATTACCCTGTTGAAAGCACGCAGATTCTAAATTACACAACTCCTATTTTCCTCACTGCACAGTCTGCTAAGAAGCTCGAAGCCAAATTCATGAACCACCTAAAGCAAATTTAAAGAGCTTTATGATTAATTTGTACACAAGTTTCCCTACAGAGAACTATCTGATTTTTAAAAAGACATATCGAGATGAAACATAAGATAAAATTAGCCATTTTAAAGTCACCTATTCAATAATTGTAAATTAGTAAATTCACAATGTTGTACAATTACTGTCTATATGTAGCTCTAAAACATTTTCATTACTCTAAGTCATCTAACTTATTTTTGTTGTTTCTTCCATTTTCTTTCAAGTCTTTAAAATAATTTTTCTTTTTTGCCCTGCCTGATGCAGCTCAGTGGATTGAGCATCAGCCTGCAAACCAAAGGGTTGCCGGTTCCATTCCTAGTCAGGGCACATGCCTGGGTTGTGGGCCAGATCCCCAGTTGGGGGCATGTGTGAGAGGCAACCAGTCAATGTATCTCACACATTGATGTTTCTCTTCTACTCTTTTTCTCTCCCTTCCCATCTCTAAAAATAAATAAATAAAATTGTAAAAATAACTTTTTTCTTTTATTGATTCTAGAGAGAGGGGAAGGCAGGGCAAAGAGAGGGAGAGAAACATCAATGTGAGAGAGAAACATCGATTGGCTGTCTCTTGCATGCACCTCAACCAGGGATCGAACCTTCAACCCAGGCATGTGCCCTGACCAGGAATCAAACCTAAGAGCTTTTGGTTTGCAGGATGATGCCCCATCAACTGAGTCACACTGGCCAGGGCAATCTTCTTTGAATTCTTAAAAATAAAAGATCTTATTGTATTTTATGCATGTGTGTAAATCATCACAATTTTTATTTTGGAATGACATAGGATTTAATAAACAAATTATTTAAAAAAACCTAGTGACAAACTCCAGGGCAGGAGATTGAGGAGGAGCCGTCAGGAATGGGAGAACCAAGAAGAAGTCCATTTTGGGAGAACCAAACTGAAGAGTTTCAAGAAGGGAGAGGCTAACAAGAGCTACACACCAGAAAGGTCGAGTAAAATATGGATGGAAGTGAGGTTGTTAAACTGGTTAATTAGGACGCCATTTGTGAAAATTGGGTCCCTGTAATCTGCGATTAGAACTGAAACCTTGTGGTGATGAGGAAGTAAGATGGTAAAGACCCAAAGGCTAGGCTATTAAAAAAAAAAAAAAAAGGCAGCGTAATGAAATGGAGAGTGAAGAGGCTGGGTTTGGGGGCAAAGCAAGTTTGAGGGAATGTATATTTTTAATGATGCAGCTGCTTAAGTGAAACACAGTGCAACAGGTGGAGGAGACGTGAATGGCGGTCCTGGCTGTCAAGCAGCTGGAGTGCGGCCTTGATAAGGCACTTTGCGTCTAGGCCTGGTTTTCTTATCTGTGAAACACGCTTGACTGGGCTGTATCTTTGGTATATTCATGCAGGGAAGGAATGTACAAATAAAATTAGAACAGTAAAGCAATTTTGAAAATGCAATAATACTTTCATCATAGTTAGGCTATTATTTTTATTAATCTGCCTGCAATGCTGATCTTATAATAGTGTTTTATGATATATCATTATGATATCCAGTGAGTATTTCATATCAATCATTTCACCAAAAGATTGGTTTTGTTTTATCCAGCTAACTTTTATGATTTAAAAGTCAAACAGTGGTTGATGTAGGCTGTGACTGATTACAAGTGACCATAAGGTCTTTGATACCTCTCCCAGCAAGAGGTAAATTCTCTGCTCCCTCCTCTTGAGCCCCATGTGGGCTCCACGGCTGCCTCGCCATTAGGAAGGGAGGAGGTGACCCTGTTTCTTGGCCCTTCCACTGTCTGTCTCTGAGAGTCCTGACTCTGCAGCCAGCTGTCGTGCCCCGAGGAAGCCCTTGGAGAGGTCTGTATGTGCAGAAATGACACCCCAGCTAACAGCTCTGGCTTGTCAGCCATGTTCGTGGACTGTCTTGAAAAAGATCTTCAACACCAGTTGAGGTACTTTAGCTTACAAAACATGGGGCAGAAAAGAGCTGTCCCCATGGATCCTTGCCCAAATTTCTGATTTATGGAAAAAAGAAATTATTGTTGTGTTAAGCCACTAACTTCAGGGTTGGTTTGTAATAAATGTTGGTTAACATTTATTCACTGGTAACCATGAAGCCAAATATAATCATTATATGTGGTTCTGCTAACATGCCTTATATGTACTTGTGAAAAACCTAGTCTTCCATAAAATTGTATACCAATTGTGCACAGGGTTTATGAGGAAAATAGGATTGAGATGGACCACTCGAAACCTGTAGAATTTAAAGGAAGAACCCTAACTAAAACGGTAAGAACACTATTAAAAAGTCTCCACTGGCGTTTGCGCTTAGAATCGTGACGTATCCTCATCCACCTTGTGTCCTGGGGTTCATGTTTCCTTAAAGATGTTTTTACTAATGGCTTCACCGGAGAGCCATAGGCGGTGGAAAGCAAAGGAGTTCTTGAAGCCACTGAATGGGCTACTTCTTGCTATAAATAGACTCTTTTTCAGATTTTTCAGGATTTTTTGGTAAGGTCTTCATATATTACTAAAGATTTCTCCTTAATTGTGAGACAGTTTGACCCTATTGCCTCAAAAATAAGCATTCTTTGGAAATTCAAAAGTAAACCAGGAGGACTTTGATGTTCACTGACACCCTTAGCGATCGATTACACATGACCTAATTAATACTAACGAAACACACGTGGCAGCACAGATGGTATCCACGAGTGGTCAGCCTGTAGGTGGCACATGGGAACATATCAACTGACTAAAAGCCTAATCCTCTGTCGCCATAGTCCCTCGTTGTGAACTGGGGCCAACTTGGAGGCCCAGGAGACATGGGTGTTCTGTGTGGGCAGTGGTTGGAGCGCCTTCGGTTGGAGCTTCTTTCCCAGGTCACCAGGAGGGGCTGTGAGGGCTCGCTGTGATCCTGGGGACCAGAGCTGAGGGAAGGACACCGAGGGTGTCCTCCTCTTCAGAAGAGAGTGGTTCAGTGGGCTGCTTTCTGTGGGCAATGCTGATGTGAGAAAACCTTCTCCTGGGTCAAGGAGGACTTCATCACTGGTCTTTGAGGAGTGTCATAGTTGTTTCCTCAGAGAGGATGCTGTTATCTAGCATAGACTTTGAGGGAAGAAAAAACTCACCAGGTAAACTGTGTCCTTCTCTGTCCACTGTACCAAGCCTGGGTTGACCAAGAGGAAGTTCTGGACTCAAAGTAGCATCCTGAAGCATGAACACAGAAAGGCAGACGTTGAGAAGTGCCATTTTTCTGTGTATGAGACGGGCTGTAATCTATATTTTTCTTTTCATTTAAATTTAAGCATATTGCTTACTTGATTTGAATCTACTATGGATTTTGATATAGGTTCAGGTAGAGAGATGTGCCCTGACCAGAACACGTGCGTTGGTACGGAGGTAAAATGCCAGCGATCGGCTGCTTGGCTAATTGAGTCTGCCTGTGCAGGGTTGACGCGTAATGGACATACTTTGAATTGTGTCACTCATGTTTAAATGTATGAATTGTTTATTTACAGAGGGAATAGAGCTTAGTTGGAACTTCCATTTATGAATACCCCAGTGAAAACTTTTGGCATAAATTAAATGAACATAACTTGAAATGAAATATAAGGGCTATCACTAAATTTATTATTTTTACTTTGTAAGATATTATACTTATGAGACCCCCATAAATAAATATATAGATAAGAATATATTAAGAATATAGATAAGAAATATATAGATAAGAATTTGACTTAATGCTTAAGAATGAACTTACAAATTATGTTTATGTTTATATTTACTTCTGGAAGTCAAATTTAAATAATATACTCTGCATTAAGTTTTCTTTTTAGTCCATGAACATGTGTTTATTTTATCAAAAACAGAGAAAATCTTTAATTGAGGCAAAGATCTGACTACAGGTAAGGAAACTTTGAATTTTAGGATATTTGAAATGCAAGTTACTCTATATTTTATGAATACTGATACTGAAAGTGGGAAAACAAGTACTGCTTGTAAAAAGCAGTAACTAGTACTGCAGAGGAGAGTTTGCTCTGTTTAGTCTTTAAGTTGATTTTTTGGTGGGAGTTTTCGAGGCTTTGCTTTTATTTGAAGAACAAAAGGACAACAAACTCACCTTTGCGATATCAGCAAACAGAGCAGGCATCATTGACTGGGCGCTGGGATCAGAGCCAGGAGATGACCCAACAATTTCTGTGGATGAAGAATCACAAGGTTTGGGTATTTCTTTATTTTCCCTTTTCCTTTTGTGCTTGGGGCAGGAAAGCAGTTAGGGCTGAAAATGTAGCAATAATAAGTTCTTAAGGAGTGGTATAACGGACATTAAGAAGTCAGCGCCGCATAAGCTAATGGTCATTGGTCTGAATGGTAAATTGACAGACAGATGCAAGGCATGTACCTTGCATGTTTATGTGATGAGAACAGTAATTAAGGTGGGTTTTTAGGGTGTTTAGTTTTACTGTACAGATTTGGACTAAGTAGACAGGCTGATTTGCAAGGCCAGTAAGGATGCAAAAAACTGAATGGACATAGAAAGAAACGGTTGGGATAAATACTGGAACTAAGAATCATTTGCAGAGTCCTTGTTTTTACCCAAAGCCTGATTCTCAGAACATCCCAGAGAGTTCAACAAAGAGACGAACCCAGAGTACCAGAGGGTCTCTGAGATGAGTCTGAAGTTCACCTTTTCTTGCCCAGTAGATTCTATTGCCCTGCTGCATACAGAACCAAGAGATCTTCGTGGAGTTTCTCAGTGTCGAGTTTGACTATCTAAACCAGAGAGACAGAACTGGCAGACAATGTCAGTGTCATGCCATATCATACTAAAGTGCCATTTCCGTTGTCCACCTATTTAGCCAGGAGTACTGGGCCTACTAAGGAGTTCCATTCCAGACGCCCACTGAAGATTTTGAAGGTGCCTGATTGTCTTTAGATCCACTCTCCTCCCCTCACTACTTTCTGCCCCAGGAAGTTGGCTTATACGGACTCTATCAATGATTGCTCGCCCTCTGTCTTTGGGATGGCTTGGTGTTTTAGGCAACCCTTCAGGCCTAGAGGGGTAATGGAATCTTGCTGCTTCTAGCCCCAGGGAACCGTCCTCTTTCTTCGGGCATTATGGAAACTTTTATAAATAGTCTCCTTTTCAAACTCATCTTAAATTATTATAATTTGAGTGTGCCATCTCTATCCTTTTGAGACCTGACCAATTTACTAGACCAGGGAATCTGGCTTTTGCCAGGGGAAGAAAATCATCCGTGGGTTCTTCTCTTTCCCTGGGTTCTACTGCATGACGGTGGTTGAGCTGGACTTAACTGAAATTCTTGGCTTCTCCTAGAGCTATTCTTGGTGCAAAGTGGTCACAAAGGTTCATCAACTGACATACAGGTTGGATTGAGGAAAGACAGAAATGATACCATCCAGGATGTGCCTGTCACAGAAATGACTGCCTCTACAAGGCCCAATTAAAATGACAGTGACCATGAGACATCACAACCTGTAGTCCGTCTTTCGGAATGAGGATAAACCCGGAGCTATGAAGTGACCAACTGACCGTCAGTGAACTGGACTGTCCCCAGATGCAAGGATTGCTCTTCCTGCAGTGCTCTGCTGATCAGCTTTTTGAGGGCTGAAGCTGCGAGAGAGGTTTCTAGCTGCTTGTCCTCCTCCACCGTTCCGTGAAGGACTCTTGCACTTTCAATTTTGTTTGAGTCGAAAAACAGCAGGTCACTTGCAGGACTTTTTGCTTCTGCACTGTCTCTCGTAAAGACGGCCGTAAGCTGCAGCTCTGTGGGGCTGGAACTGTAGAAGCAGAGGACACATCACACTCAGAGCCATTGTTAATGTGCCTTGGAAAGAGACTTAGTACGTTGTTACAAAGCTGCAGGACAGCTTCGACCTCTTTCCTGATGGGCAAAGAATGGCCCACTTCAAAATTTCAATGTTCGTCAAAAATTTGAAGTTTCACTAAGAATCGGTGTATGTTTTAGGTCTGAAACAGAATAACAGAAGGGGAGTTAAGTCAGCCTTGAAGAGGCACTACTAACTGAATCAAGCGACTATAGATTTTTACTTTAGGTCTTTGTGAAAAAGTGTTAATTGTCAAGAGTTGCTGTTAGTGGTCTTGTAAGTAAAGTCATGCAGTGCCAATCAGCAAGAAGGATGAACTGTGCCTTTTTCTACAAATAGCTTCCTTTAAAGTAGTTTGTGCAGTAGCAATGTAGGGCAGAGCAGTGGGGCCGCAGTTGCCTGTCCATTTGCCACCAGTTCAAAGCTTCAGTCCTTAGGGCTATTTCTCTTCTACTTTTTCAAGAAGTATTTTTAAATTAAAAAAAGAATCCCTAAATTAAACATGACAATCGTTTTACCAAGCTGCTTTAAAAATAACATCTTGGAAGGTGTGAGAAAGCAGAAAGGGAAGAACATACGATTAACAATATTCATTATCATGTGTAATGACTCAGCGACTTTTTGCGTGATAAAACACAATAGAATTCTCTGCAGCTGTGTCCTCTAGGGTCAGGTTTTACTTTCGTGTGCAGGCCATTAAATCCGCGCAGAGGGATGCGAAGTGCTTTGAAGTCCGCAGGAACTGACGCCGTGTGTCCTTGGCAGTTCTTTGGGCTGTACGAAGTCTATAGTTCATTGTTTCTCTAGTTAATTATAGGAGCCAAAGCTGGATTCTTATTACTGAGCTTTCTAAGGTACAGTGGGCCGTTTCCCAAGCCAAACGAACCTTGGAGCCAAGGAGCAGATTAGTTTCTCTGCTTTAACCCGGACAGGTTGGCTGCATGTATGAGTATACACTCAGGCAGACAACTTCTCATCATAAATGACGTTTTTGTGAAAGCATTCTTGCATCACAGGTATGAGCCTTTATATTTTTCTAATTAGATTTTGAGTTTTGTAGATACTCCTTTGCAGATCGAGTCACTGTTTATCTGTTTATCTCAGGCAGTGATTTTGACTCCAGAGTTTTCCCCCTACTAGTAAATAATGGGTTAGTGACTTTCACTTAAATAGGAAACCATTAAAAGGTCATCACATTATCCCAGACTTTATATGTAAAAATTATTTGTGAAAGATCAGCATATAAATTTATGGGGCAAAATGTACTATATTTTAAAACATTAAAAGAAAAATCCAAATTACCCATCTCTTTCTTTCTTGGGTCTTCATTTCATCATGCACAATGGTAACATGCAAGGAAGAAAGAATTTTTATGAAATTTATTGAGCCATTCAATGTATCACTTCATATACCAAAAAATTCTTTCTGTTATCTTTCATATTTGCCCAGAACTTTGATGGAAACATACAAACCATCATCAGAATTTGGATGGAAAATTTAAGAACTGTATAAATCTCAGAAAGTAAGCATAATTATATGATGTTTCTCATTAAGATTTCAACTTTAGACCAGAGATTATCTGTACTTTGGTCTTAAACTTTTGGGTTCCTCATATTTTTCCTGAAGAGACAGCAAATACATCCTATACATGTAACATTTTGGTTTGTGCTAGTGCAGGAAGTTTTTAAAACATATTTTATAAATTAATTTCTTGCCAGTTAATAGCATTAAATGACTAAATTCTGAAGGTAATGTATCTGAGGCTGGATGCTGGGCTGTTGTTCTGTCGACAGGTCATTTTTGAATTGCTGTAATTGGTAAGCCTTGAGAGAATGGGACAATTCACCAGGAACTGGTGCAAGAAAAATAAACACCTGTTAGCAGAGTGGGTGGTTCGCGTCAGGCAGTTCACAGGCATCCTCATTTAACCTCTTTGACAGCACAGTCAGCCCCCACTTCACAGAGGAGAGAACAGGCAGAGAGAGGGGTGCTGTCAGTCAGGAAGCTGCAGAGCCAGGATTCAGACCCTGGCCCGCCTGACCCTGGCCCGCCTGACCTTGGCCTGTGCTCAGTTGGCCACACCACCACCAGCTGATGCCTGGAAAACAGGCCATTTAGTCACCAAACTGACAAATACATTTTGGAATTTTCTGGATACAGGTGAATTTAATTTAGAAGCCACGTTCAGTGTTTTCATGGCAGATGAGAGTTGCCAACAAAGACACTCTGCATGTGATGGGGTTTCATGATGCTTTCATCCCACCTTCCTCTCCTGATGGAACATGACCGAGTGGACTCTGCTACTACTTCCCTGCTGTGGACACAAGAGAGAATCTCTGACTATCTCACTGGGACGCTCCGAGGGGAGGGACTTTCTTCTGCACTAACCATAGAGATGTTGACCCGGGGCTAGCCTCTTGTTTGCTTTCAGCCATAGCTTGTAATCCAGGACTCTCCCAAGAGAGGCCACGCTTCCTGTGCCAAGTCCCTAGTCCTGCTCATTTTTAAAAATTGCTTTATTGAGACCCGGGCTGGGTAGCTCAGTTGGTTGGAATGTCCTCCCATGTGCCAAGGTTGTGGGTTTGCTCCTCAGTCAGGGCACATGCAAGAATCAAGCAGTGAATGCGTATGTAAGCGGAACAACAAATTGATGTTTCTCTCTTTCTATCTCTCGCTCTTCCTCTCTTTCTCTAAAATCAATAAATAAAAGTTAAAATTGCTTTATTGCAGTATAATTATAATGAAACAGATGTCACTTGTTGAGGGCGTACAGTTTTAAGTCTGACACTACTGTATACCAGCGAGACAGCTGCGGCAATCCAAATAGCACATTTCCTCACCCAAAGGCTCGCTCTTACCCCTGTGTAACCCTTCCCTCCCATCCTTCTCTGCCTCTTCTCCCCAGGCAACTACTAATCCGTCACTATAGATGAGTTTGCATTTTTTAGAGTTAAATGTAAGTGAAATCATAATGTACTTCTTTTGCCTGGTATCTTTCACTTAATTATTTGGAGGCAAATCCATGTTGTGTATTCCAGTAGTTCCTTTGCTGAGTAATAGTTTATGGTAAGAATATGCCACAATTTGTTTATTTATTGCTCTGTTGATGGACATTTGGGTTGTTTCCAGTTCTTGGCTATTAAAAATAAAGCTGCTGTGGACATTTGTGTACAAGTCTTTGAGGAGTGTACCCTCCACCTAGATTGAATGTTGTTAACAGTTTTCCATACGTATTTTAAGAGATAAAGTAATATTTAAATTGAATCTTTTACTGATCATCCTTATAACTGTATTAATAACAGATGTCCTAACTACTTTCCAGTTGCGTTGAGAGAGTCAAATGAGGTCACTGATATAAAAGTACTTATTAAATTGTAGATCAGGTTTTATACTAATGAGCTGAAAAAAAGGCAGTGCCAGGAGACAGATAAGATTTTAGGTCTTTTGTGGAGTCTGGCTCATGAGAAAGAAATTTCCTTTATAGCGGGCTTGCTCTACAATATTCTGAGCATTGTTCTTAATGATTAAAAGTTTGTGATACAGCATATCATTTATTGTATTTGGGTCACATTTTCAGGGAGACTAAATTGTTTATTACATAATAGAAATCATTGGGAAGATGTAATCAAAATTACTTTAAAGCATCCTTGGCAGAAATAAGAACAAATTCTTGCAGAGATAAACACATGAAAAAAATTGCAGCTTCAAGAGATATATCTTTGAAATTTTTACCTTACAAAGTTTAATCAACCTAACATTTTTATTTTCTCCTGAAATATATATTTTTTGTTTTTAGTTTTCCATTTGTTTGAAAGGAGGGAATAATGAGCAATTGAATGTTCGCCAAAAAAACCTGTTCCCATCATTTCCTTCAGCTTTAAATGAACAATTTGTTCTTCAGCTGCAGCGGTTTATCCAGAAGCCTTGCCATCTATGCAGAATATTCTCCTATCATCTTTTATTTCTCTCTAATCCATCTGATTTCACATGAAATACTGTGGAGTGGCATCTTGAAACAAAGAAAAATGAGTCTGTTTTGGAAAATATTAAGGGTTTCATCTTCTGTAACTTTCACTTTCCAATGTTTCCTTCCTCCAGAATTACAGAAATCAAAGAGGCCTGGTAGCTTCAGGAGAATTAAACTGGGGGAGCCCCCGGGAAGCACCGTTTGTGAGGGGGGAGCCCTGCCTCAGGGCCTCTCTGCCTCCAGACACCAGACAGCAAAGGCCTTGGAGGACTCCTGCTTCACCCGCTTGACAAACCCTCCTCGGGGCACGGAATCTCACTCTGTCATACCAGGGCTGAGGTGCACCCCATGGAGCATTAAAAAAATATATTATGATCCTGCTTGTAGGTGTTTTGAATAATGATAGCTTAAAGATGCAAAAATTCTTGCCAAAGCTTATGAATGTACATTGGAATGTTGAGATGTTGGAGGACATAGACCTGCTAAGAAAACATGATCAGACCCTGCTGTAGTCTGGCACTATGTGATTGTTTCGTTTCTTTCGTTAAAATTTTCATTCAATAGCTTTTCTGTGGTAACATAATACTATGTTTGGATATCATTGCCTCTGTCTACCCTACGCCTCAGCCCCGTAGTTTCATCTGGCTGTTGAGGGTCAACTTGACTTATTTAAGCAATGAAGGTATTTAGCATTGGTAGGAAACTAGGCAATCAGACACCAAGGTAACTAACTAATTGCTAATTTTTTTTTGATCTGTCTATAGTGAGGTATTTTTCTACGAGGTTTGCTAATAACATTGCCAAGGACAGCCACGAGCTCTCTGAGAGCCCTGTGCTCCTGACCCTGGAGGGAGGAAGGCATTCAGCTCCTGCGGTGCCCTTTAAAAACCACCTAGAGCTATGTTCTAAGGAAACAATTCCCTTACCTGAGATGTAGTCAGCTTTGGGGATTCGGCAGAGCTAAATAATGGGGAGGAGGGAGGGGCTTTATAATCCGCATGACATCACTTTTAAGAGGATGGAAAGAAAGTAGTGTAAAAATTGAGAAGAGTCCAATTCTCTTACTTACCTAAATCCTAACACATAGATTTCTTTGAATCCGGGAAGTTTCTTAAATACCTTTTGCATCTGTAGAGAGAAAAAAATTTATGAAATACTCTTGATTCTACTGGGTAAGATCTTATCTAACTGTAAAGGCCTAATTGCTTTTGATGAGTTAGGGGGAAAAATGGAAAATAGATTCAATGATTGAGGCCAGGCTTATTCTTAGTTATTTCTGAAACCTAGAGGAGAGGGTTTTGCTACTTATTTAAAAGTTGTAAATCTGTAATTGGGTAGTTCTGATTTGCTTTAATGGTTATTTTACATAAAGTATGAAATAACTTTAAGATGGTATTTGGAACAAGTTTTTTGGTTACAGGTTTTTTATTTATACACACAGAGTAGCTATAATATTTTCTGAGTTGAATTACATGATTTGGAAATATCTATAGTGTTAAAGGAATTATTAAAGTTGACATGGCTGCTGTGCCTAAATAAAATGTTAGAAGCAGATTCTAATCTAATAGATTAGATTACATTGGCTTTTAGAACTGTACAATAAATTTTCTTCCTTAATTTTACCTTGCTAATGAGGCATTTTATCAGAATATTTCACAACTGTTATCCTCAATTACTTCCCCACCCACTACAGTCTAGCTTCTGCCCCTGGATTCCCCAAAGGGGGAGGGTTCTCTCCAGGCCATTGTCTCTTGGCTCTCTTCAAATCCAAGGCCATTTTTATTTCTTTCTCCATGCTTCCCCTGCCTTTTGTTCTGGTCCTTCTTCCATTTCTCTGACCCCTTTCTCAGTCTTTATCCTACTCCTGTCTTCACTGTGAGGATCCTGCAAGCTGTGTCCTCAGCCCCTTCATCTCACTCACTCTCCTCTTTATGCAGTAAGTCCGACCACGGGCTGTGTGCTGGGCTCTCGGGACACACTGCCATATAGATGGGCAGGCACTGCCCATCCAACTTACTTGTAAGAAGCGTGGGAGGCAAACGGGGCCAAGAGGAAAAGGTGGTAGTTTAGCAGTGAGGAGGCGTGGGAGGGAGGGCAGAGTGAAAGGGAGGGAAGCTGAAGAGGTGAACAGGGACTCCACCCTGGCCCTGTCCCGCCTTCCCTGTGCCCACTCCCCTCTGCCTCTTGTTGGGGATCTCGTTTCTCCCATGGCTTCAGTGATCACTGGAGAGACAGTTTTGAGTTCTCCACATGAATGTCCCAATATTTGCAACTAATTAAATACGTCAAACCCAAGTCACTCTCTTCCTCCCAAGTCTGCCTTTCCTCCTGGCCTGGTCTCAGTCAGGGTTATGACCCCCATCACCTGCCACGCCAGGGAGCCCAGCCTCCCGAGACACCTTTCCTCCATGCCCCTCACATCCAGTCACTGTTCATTTGTTCCCATCGTATTCTTCTTATTCGCATGGCTAGCATACCTTCCCTCTCTCCCTTCCTATATTACTGAGATTGTGTTCTGGGTATGTGGGGGGAATGAAAGAGAAATGTTTTTTGATTGCGTTGGGGTGGGGGGAATTGGGGATGTCTCCTTGACTACCATTTTTCCAAGCTAATCATTCCATATGTGCTGCTCTTCACTAAAAACCCCTTGATGGGCTGCACTATCTGTTGAAGGAAGTCCGATACTTCAGAATGGCATTTAAGACCCTTGACAATCTACCCTTTCCACTCCCCAAGTGTCTCACCATTTGCACTTCCGGCCATTTACCCCCTTGGCCAAAATATTGTATCTTCAAGTCACATCAAACTAACCACCTTCTCTCCCCAAATACAACACGTACTTCTTTCAGACATCTATAAATTTTTTTCTTGTTAGTCCAGGATGAAACTTTTACTTTCTGCTCATTGGCTATCGCCCACCTCCCCTGCCCATCTTTTAAAACCAGTTCAAACATCTTTCCTGTTGAAAAGCATTTCCAGGGCCCTAAAGTCAAGTTCAGTTTTCTCTTCCCGCTACTGGTCTAGCACTTATTGCTGTACGTTCCATAAAATCGTCTGTGAGGTGCATGTTGTCTCCATCACGGAGATTATGCTACCTGGGCTCAGGGATTACGTCTTACTCACCTTCACCTCCCAGTACCTAGCAAACTGCCATTTACATAATAGAGACTCGGTGCATTTTGTTTAATCAAGTTGGGTGCACGTCTTGTTCTCTGAACTCATCAACATGCCACCGCACTGTCAGCGTATCTGAAATTACTGCCACCCTACATTATCTATGCCTGGGGCACAGCAGCGAGGCGCAGATAATCCCCAAATCACTTACGCTGCGGCTCGGAGTGTATCATGGATTTCTTTTCTCAGCAGGCTGATTTACTTTCTAAGTTATATTTTCTTGCATTCATTTTAACATAGGTCTTGTTCCCTGAGTGCATAGTAACTGAAGGGATGACGAGAACTCAGCTTTTGGGTAATAACAAGATAGATGTATAAGCCTGAGTTTAAATATTGCTTCTGCTACTTTCTAGTTGTATGACCTTGAATTTATTACTTAAATTCTCTGAATAATCTTGGCCTCCTTAACCAAAATGAGGTAATAACACCTATCTCATAAGGTTGCTACAAGGAGTAACAAGTAAGTACCTGACACACAGTAGGCAGAGAGTCAGCGATATCGATTTATTTATTCACTGTTCTCTATCTCTCCGACTGGATTACTAGCTCCTTGATAGCTCCATTTTCTTTTACTTCCCCAATGGCCACACTGCATAGAGCCCAGCAAGGGCGAGCAAGTTTCCAGCCAGTTGTTTTTGAAAGATTCAGTGTGGGGAAGGACTGGATGAGGGTCCCTGTAGGGTCGGCAGCAGGGGGCCTGGGGAGTGAGTTTCCATGCTCTGCTCCTACCCACCCCTCCCTGAGCCACCACGGGATTAGGTTCTGCGGAGCTGGTCTTTATTCTGGGGGCAGGTGGGGGAGAGCTCTGCCCGTGCTTCAGGTCTGCTCTGGCCTCCTGTGACTGATGGCACTGGGGTCACAAGGCATTTGTCATGCCATTCCGGTTGCAGCACCGAGGACTTAATGTGTAAGAGTGAGCAGAAGATTCGGATCCTGCCGCATCTCTCGTTGTCCAGAACACCAGCGATGCTGCTGTATATAGGAAACCAGTCAATCAGGGGCAGAGCTGCTACCACAGAGGCCGCAGCTATTAGCATAGGCCGTAGGGTGCATCGCGGGGGTGGGGGTGCTGTCCTCCAGGACTGCTCGCGGCAGGGGCTCCAGCGGATGGATGGGATTTACTGCTGGGTCGGCGCCCTCTTTGTGAACCGGTCTGTGATGGACGTAAGAATCAGCTTTGCTTAGGAGGATGCAGAAGGTGTCTGGGGAGGAGATGACGAAGGCCTTCAGTTAATTCTGCTAAACAATCTTCTGGGAACCTTCCAATCACGCGGCACTAACCACTAAATTGCTAATTAAGTGTCCAGTTAACCTTATTAATAACGCTAAATGTGCAGGAGCCCCCCTGATTCTGCTGAAGTGCAGGCTAACGGGGCTATAAAAGGCAGCTGTGTTGAGTTCTCGTGAATGTTTGCAAAGGAGAAAGCATTCAGACAACAGCCCAGCATTCCTTTTGACATCCGTATTAAATTGCTCATTAAGTTTATTGTGGGAATTAAATTACTGCAAAGCGCCGTCCATTAATTCCTGATTAGGTCCAAATGGCTGCGCTAATGCAAGTGTCGGGCCGTGGTGGGGCTGGTTGGTTATTTGATCGCAGGCTTGGAGGTGTTGAGACTACGTGAGAGCCTGGGGAGGGCAGGGGAGCACAGGTGCTCCATGCAGAGGGGCTTCGTCTTCGAGAAGCCAGAGACCGTGCCAAGCGATGACCAGCTGGACTGGCGTGATGGGTCTCTGGAACAAGACCAAGAACAGCATACTCTTCTTTGGCTAATTACTGTTTCAGAGGCTGGAGGGGGCATGTTTATTTGATAATGATAAATATTTGGGAAAAATAGGCATTATAGCAAAGAGCAGGGGTTCTGGCACCAGGCTGGCAGGGTTTGAATCTCGGCTCTGCCTGTTAGTAGGTGTGACATTGCTGGGAATATGAATTCACCTCTTTGCACCTCGGTGTCCTCTCTTGTAAAAAATAGAAATGATATTACTTGTAAGGTTGTGTGAAAATGAAATGAGTTAATATATATAAAACATTAAGGACAGTACAGTGGTATTATTTCTATACATAGTGCTTTAGACTTGGAAAGGGATGTTGAGGTCATTTTTAACTTCTAAATGAGACATCTAAGGTCAGGGAAGCAATCCGCAAACTCTGATGGCTATTTATTGGCAGAAACAAGACTACAACTAAGATTTTTAAAAAATCATAGTTTAATTGCATTATTCCACATCAGGTTGTTTTAGGCGCTTAGGAAATTAACAGCAGGTGAGTGGAGGCAGTGTATGGCCAGCACTCTCTGTAAGGATTGGCTCAAGAGAATATTTCAAAAAACAAAACAGAAAAGATAACAGATCATTTTAAAAATTCATTCCATCTAATAATCCATATAAGTATTTCCTGGTTCATAAACACCCCATACTGGTGCTTTCTCTTTGAAGTTTGTTAGAAATGATTTTTTACATTTTGCTGACAGAAGCTGATGCAGGGAGAGGATGGAGGTTCAACATGTTTTTCTCTCAGCTCCTCTCCAGTTGAGAGGAGGTGAGCGCTGAATTCTCCAGGTCAGAGGAGTAGGGGCCTGTTTGTTTCCTGACCTTGCCGAATAAGATGCTTGGGCTGTCCATAAGTGTAGTTCATAGTTATGTAATCTCATGGGGGCTTCTGCTTTCCATTCCATTCCATTCCGACAGTCAGGTACCGGGCGGTAACTGTGCCCCACGCTCTGTATTAGGCGGTAAGGCTACAGGGATGAGAGAAGCAGCTCCTGCCCTCAAGGGGAAGCTCATGGCCTGTCCATGGTGAGGGTGGCGGGTAGGCGCAGAGGAAGGAATGGAGACAACGAAGGCCACAGGCATGTAAACAAACAATCTTAAGACGGAGTAACAGTGTCGTGACAACCGTGGGCACCAGGCGTCAACCCGGAGGAGAGGCACCGAACCCAGAGTGGGCAGGGGGAATTTTTCAGGACGTTTATTAAGTGAAATTAAGGAAGGGCGTTCCAGGTGGAGGAGGCATAAAGGTGAATCATGGTGAGAAAAGATTTGCAAGCAGCTGACTGTTGGAAAGTAGAGAGCAAAGAAGGGGGTGGCAAGGAACAGGTGTTAAGATGAAGCTGGAAGAAAGGCAGGGGTCCTCTCACGGCACAGAGGTGTCGCGTTCAGCAGAGCAGTTTGCATCTGTCGTGCAGGGAGTGACGAGACTTTCAGTTCCGTCAGGGACAGACAGATGGGGGACGGTCGGGGATGAAAGACACATCTTGGGACAGCTCCGCAGTTTAGTGATGGATGGTGTGGACGACGTGACTGCCTTAAAAATGTCACGGCTTTAAATTGCATCCGACTGCACAAGTGGAAATACTATTTCCACGTAAGACAAAGTATTATAGATTAAAAATTCACATTTTACTCCAGCATGTTCCCTAGCTGGTGTCTACATGGACATTTTAGACATATAGAATATCTACTTAGTGACTCTAAGAAAATCTAAATGTAAATGACTTAAGATGAAAAAGCTGGAATGGAAAACTTTCCTGGAGATCTAGTTGTTCTAGAATTTTGGGATCCGCTGCAGCTTTTGATTTTTTTTTTTTTTAATGGTTAAAAATTTATGCCTGGTCACAAGAGGTTGGAACTATTAGCCAGAAGGGTTTGTTTCTTGCTTCCCAGACCGTGAGTCTAGATGGGCTGTGGCTGTGAGGAGCGTGTTCACTCACCTGAAGTCGAGACTTTGACGCTAGCTCCTGGTAGCGGGGGGACTGGGAGTCAGAGCGCTCTGCCTCGAACTTCCGGTCTGCCGGAGAGATGCTCAGCTCCACCTTCTGCTCCAGTGGGCCCTCGGCTACCGCGGAGAATTCTCTCTCTCTTTCCTAAGTTAAAAAGGTCTTCTATTAATATAAACAGTGAGCAAATGGTTTTATTTTATAAGATAAATTGATTTTTGTCTCAACAAGTGGATGATGAACGTTCTAGTATTCGTAGAATAAAAGTCCTATTAACTAGAAGTAGCCTATGAATTTCACTGAGAGACAAAGTATCAGAACTCCAGCGAATTAACTACTTAGAATCTTTGACATGCTGTCATTTTATGAGCGTGTGCTCGTATTGAAAGCATTTACACACACATACTCGCACACATATTTTATATATATTGCTGGAACTTTACTAGGATTGTTCTACATATGTGTGCAACATTATAAACACTCTTTGATGAGGATTAGATTAGACAAAGTAACCTATGGGTGCTGAGATAGTACTTGGTATAATCCTTTTTTAGAGAAGAGTCTAGACTGGTTTAATAAGACCATTTGTTCTTAATTTTACGCTGAAATTTGTTAGAAAGCACTGTCAGGCCAAGAAAGGCTTTGGAATTCCTCTCCGAAGGAACGGCGTACCTGGGCCGCCTTTGCGGGACGTGGCTGAGAACAGCTGTGCTGTTCTGGGGACCGGGACTTGGCCCCCGATTGCAGCGCGTCGCTGGTCATCCCTTTTGTCCTTTGGTTCAAGAGTAAGCAGGAATGTCGCACCGCTCTCCACTCCTGTGGGCTCCAAGGGCACAGAGCAAACCTGCAGCTGTGTTTCAGACTTGGGTTTGACAAATTTCCAGCATTGGGTCACCAGATGATCCTGAGATCTGCATAGCTTTCTCAGAAGAGTAAAAAAAAATCTCTACGGAACATCAGCTTTCTCTGGTAATGAACACAGCATCTGACAGTGGTATCAGAGTTGGGGAAGCTGAGAGAGAAGCACAACCAATGGAAAATGCCTTGAGAGGCACCACTCATCTGGGTGGTAGCTGATGTAGTTCCTCCCCATTTCTTCACTCAAACTCTTCTCTCCCATGGGCGGCGAACAGCAGAACAGCCTCTGACTTTAACAGGACACCTGGAGGATGTGCATTCACATTTACCAGGCTGCTAAAGTTTGTTTAACAGAGAGGTTTTTATTCATTTGTTCATTTATTCACTCAAATAATACACATGAGCATCCATATGGGTACAGCACGGCGCTAGGACCTATGGGGCATTGAGAGTATGGCGTATCCTATTATCCTCTAGACGTTTACCCCTTCATTAGGCAGACCTGAAGTTCCCGAGGGACATTTAAATAAATTCTTTAGCTATATTAGTGAGGAATTTCATAGCTTACCCTTAACCACTGGATTAATTTTCATGCCTCTCACCCAGCACCCTCAGTGACTCCCTAACCACCTGTGGGATAAAACCCAAATTCTCCTTCCTGACATTCAAGACTCCCCACCATCTCGTGTCTACCTGCTTGAACTGCTCTGTCTGTCTCCCTTCTTCCTGCCCTGGCCAGCAGGTAGCTTGATCGCTATTCCGAGGCATCGCATTGCTTGTGCCGGTCTCCTGACTGGAGACTCTCCTCACTGCTCCCCACGCCCAGCTCCAGCAATTGCATACACACACCCTTTTTTACTTTTTACCAATATCGCATGGTTCGTGAAAAGTGATAACTCCCCTGGCCATCTAGGGTAAAAGTCTTTGCCTTTCCTCTGACCTCCTGTAGCCGTGAATGACATCTGAATTGCTTATTTGGTATTTATGATATATTCCCCTAGAGTCTTTTTTTAAATATGCTAATCTTGTCATACCACAAGTAATCTCCTTGAATTCAGCATGATTCTCTCAGTTCACAAACTCTCCCAAATTACAAAAAAAAAGTCAATTTATGGACAAAACTCTTAAGGAATATACATGTCTTGGGGTCACATCCTTTGCAACCTATCCAGGCCTGTCATTTGTCCCAGTCCACGCATCTGCCATCTTAAATCACGGCACTTAGACTATTTTGTTGTACTTAACTGCATTATAAATTTGTTAAGGGTAGGAGCTGTATCTTGTTCATCCAGGATCTTCTAGTGAATTTTAGTTAAATGTTTGCTGAATAAAAGAATAAATAATAGATTGAGTTGGTAAGAAGGATCTTAAGAGGCAGATGCCATGAGTGTGAAATAAAATATTCAGGAGATATTTATTGCAGAATGAAGGACTTAAATTAAATATTGAAGAAGATGGGACACAGGTAATGTGAGAAAAGTGAAGGCAAACCATAGCTGACTTAGAAATTGTATAGTGAGTATGTTTAATCTCAATAATTTTTTTCAAAAGCACTTTTCACTGTTGTTGGAATATTAATTTTGAGTAAAATAAAACCTTTTTATTCTTTGTTCCTGAGCATAGTCCTACCAAGTCTGTGGCCATCTGGCCTAAAGGCCAGGGAGAGAGTGACCAGCCGGGTTCTCATCCCTGAATGTTCGTGCAGAGCTGGTGAGACCGAACTTCCTGTCCTTGCCATCTGGGCTTTGACCTATGCTTTAGAGGGAGGCTCGTAGGGAGAGGAAAGGGCTAGAGAAGTCTCACAGACCACAGGGGACCGTAGATCTGGGTGCCGGGGCAGCGCAGCAATGACACGGCCCAGGTGCTGACTTGTCTATCACCTGCATGCTCTGCCCCTTTGAGTCTGCTGCCTACCTTGTGCGGCTGCAGCTCTCGTGCTCGTGGGTAAGGAGACTGTTTCCTGCTTCGGCCCTGAGAGTCTGCCTCCAAGCTTTTTGGAGGGGTTGAAAATGTCCCCCCTTCTTGACAACCAACATTAAATTCTGCAACAGCTCTGCCATCCTGCATGCCTTTTCTCTCAGAGTGGTTACCAGTGCCCCTCTTTACCTGTGAACACTGTTTTTATTTTCCTCACTTGACATGCAGGATTGAAATCACTTTGATATTTATCTCACCCATTCATGCTGAACATGACTGAGAATACAACTTCTACTCTGCTTGTCAGCATGAGATTACACTTCAGTGGAGAAAGAACCCGACTGATTGATAGATTAAATAAATAATTAATTAATCAATTCTAAAGCTTGGTGAACACCTGCTGTATATAATGCTCTGTTACGTACCAGGGAAAAAGAGCCCCTGCCTTCTTGGAGTTTATAATTTAGTTGCTACTTCCTCCTACCTTATCTCTAGTTTTCAATCTATTTTTATTCCTCAGGCCCTGGGACGAAGTGAGAATACTAAATAAAATGGAGTCAAAGACTCTTCATTGGAGTGATAAAAATGCAGCACTACTAACGCTGATTGGCAGTCCATTTTTCTCTTATTCTATTTCACTAATTAAAAAAAGGCATGTGAGGCACTTGATTGACTCTTGGAACTTCTTACAATTGTAGACATCTTGGTGTCATTGAGGAGCGTGTCATCAGGAGCGAAAGGGAAGGGCCCAAGTGAGACATTGGCAACACCTGTGGAGATTTGAAAACCAGCAGGCACAAAAATGAGACTAGAGAAGTTTACATCAGAAAAAGTTAAATATTTTGTGTGCTCTTTCTGTCATTCTGGAATCCATTTTTATTTTAAGATCACATAAATATGTTCTTGAGCAAAATATAACTAATACCACTGTTTCCAACTCAATTCTTCATTCTATCTTTCTAGGACCAAGTTTGGTGCTCCCTCAGTAATATTGCAATTAAATGGCTTTTGCCTAATGAGATCTGGTTAATTTCTTTCTTGGTGACTATATAAAGAATGCAGAGACAGCTGTTTATCTCAAATTTGTTTGTTTGAAAATATTGGTAATGATTGCCTCCCAGTTGTAGGATAATAGGCAATTTGGTTTTACTTTTATACTTTTGTAGATTTTCCAAGTTTTATACAACACATTTCAATTATTTTACAAGGTTAGAAATATGAGTTAGTTTTGAGAAAGTACATTATAAATTTTTCAACTTTAATTAAGGATTGTTTTTTAAATAACATGCTTTCCTAATGATTTGAATTAAGGTTCGGAAGCAGATGAAATGAGATCTAAGCTTACCTGTCGAAAACACAGGGATCTCACCAGGCTCTCCTAATACCTCCTCTGTGGATAGCTCATCTTTTCTATTACCAAAATAGAAAAGAAAGAAGAAGTGAAGGAGCTTGAAGACAATAGGGGAAATGAATTTCAATTTGTCTATATTAAATAGACCTAAAACTTAGAAAGTATACTTTAACACTGGTTTACCTATTTTTCTTTTATTAAAGCAATCTTCTAATAGATTGTCATTGAAGAAAAATTCATCCTTCTTCCTGAGACAGTTAGTTATGTTTGACTCCAGAGCTTTTCATAAGCATCTTGGCTGCTTGTATGGTTCTGGGAAACATTTCCCTAGTAGCAAGGGTGATTTTGGGGACTGATGTTTTATAGCCCTTGTGCTTAAACTGTGCTTTTGACATCAAAGATAATTGATGACCTGAGGATCTATGACTGAATATTCTTGCTAAAATCTCAGACTCTCAAACCTGCAAACCCAGAGAGCCATTAAGTGTATCCAATAAAGTAACTCTTGTGGTAATGGGAGAGAGATTTCTGGATAACGCAGCTGTGTGAAATCTCTATTCTGGAGGTAACCATTTCCTTCAATGGTAACTAGCCAGGAAGTTGTGGATAGGTTCACAGTGCCAAGGAGTGGCAATGTGGGATATATTCTAAGAGCAGATCCAAGGTCATGGTTATGGAGTTGTCTGCCCATAATGTTGGCCCATTCTAGCAAGCTTTATATCTGTGTTTGTGTAAAATAGTCATGGTTGACCAATATATTTTACCCAGTTTTCTGTGGCTCTTGATGATGGAAGACCAAAGGAATTGCTAGGTGCTCTGTTGTTGTAGATTCTTACAGATTGGCCAGAGGCAGAACTGAATGTTTTTACCACATTCAGTTCTGTCAAAGTGCTAATAGGGGCAATGCACAAAACATATCAATCAGCCTGGCATGGGTTCTAACCGATCAGAATGGATGTTAGTTGTAACCATAAATGACTACATTGGTGCACACTGGCTAACTTAAACTCAGACTTTACAGTGGAATTTGGAATTTGCTATTTTTGTTTGTTTTGCTGGTATTGTGCTATGCATTTGGTAGTTTTTATGGAGGTAATATTTAGTCAACCTCTCATTATATTAACATTATGGCACTTGTCATTTAGATATTATTTTCTTTTACAGATCTTTGTTTACAGTAAGGTCTCCTTTTTCCTATTGTAACTTTGAGATCCTTGTTTTACCTTGTTGTGAAAAATAAGCTACCAACAAGAGTAGCCACTAAAATGCTGGCTACTGCATTAGCTGCAAGTCAACAGCCCACTCTGTGCAGCTGTCACTCTGCCACCGCATCACAGGCCGTCACTGAGGAGCTGCAGTTCGGGGAGCTGCGCTTTATTTAAAGTCGTTTGAAACGGGCAGATTGGTGAGCTCGTCAGGTGAGAAAATTTTCTATTTTGTCTTCTTGGAAAGGTTGGAAATAGAAGGGTTTCTTCCTTTCCTCTTTCTTTCTTGAAAAAAAACCCAACAACTTGGTAACCATAGGTAAAGTAAAATGCTTGTTTCTTGTTCCTTCTTTCTCCCCAGCAATGCTGGCAGGCACAGAAGATGGAATGGTTCTATTTCTTTCTTTTTCTGGCTTGAATAATTGTTTCCTGTAATTTTTAATATCTTTCTATCAGGACTTGGTACATTCTGTTGAATTCTTTCTTATGAATGGCCTGTGCTTTATTTTTCATTTTCTTTTTGGAAAATGGAGGAGTCAGTAAGCATTATCCTGTCCTTAAATCACAGGAGTCAATAACTCCATGTCTTGGGAACAATGTTCACACTCTATCTAGTCCTAATATTTTGCTAAGTCACCTTATTTCTTCTGGCAATAACTTTCAAAAATTCATAAAAGTATAGCTAGATAGACATATTGAGGACTATTATATATTATAAATAAATGAGGACTTAGCTCTGCAGCAGTTCGTAGAGAAATATAAAACAGCTCCTGCCCTGGGGGTGTTTACTCCCACAGGGAAACAGGGCAAAGAGAGATGTTAAAAATGTAAGTGACAAACAGAACACAAAATCCAAAGCAGGGACAGATCCCGCAGACTCAGATAGATGGTTAAGACATATTGGGAAGGTGGGACTCCTTTTGGAGCTTGAAAGGAGAGTGGGATTTGGAGATGGAGCGGAGAAGGCAGGGTCTTGCAGACAAGATGGAAAGGCTTGGGGTCAGAGTCCGGGATGAGTAGAGCGTGGTCTGTGCCCTGACGAAGTGGCACGGTGGTGGCAGTGATATCAGGGTAATGAATGGAAAAGTTAGAAAGGTCAGAGGCTGAGGGCTAATTAGTTTGGGCTCTGCCTCCGTGAAGGTCCTGGCAGCCCACTGATGGCTCACTCAAATTCTGAGTAAAATTTACTAAAGGGATTATTTCCCAAATTGTGGGCAGAGTCTAAGAACAACAACAAGTGAGTGTGCAGAACCTCTCGGCTGTTAACAGAGCACCCCTCGGCCAGGGAGGGTAAGAGGGTGGAGCAGTTACCACAACCTAGAGACAGAGAAGGCCCTGTGTAGAGGGCTGCCTGACAGCAACTGAGCTGAAGTTGAGGACGCCGGCAGCCCTTGAAGACTTGGCAGTTGGGGGTGAAGGAAGGCGGTACATTAGTTTACCTCATTGCAATCTCCCCGCTCCCTCTGATATTCTGCTCCCCACTGGCTGGCCCTACCTGGAAGTCAGAGGACACGGAGTGCCAGGCCTTCAGTCTCTGCCCAGGCTTCTGTACAGAGAGTGTGATGAGGAAGTACAGGGAGCGGAAATTCACAAGGGCAAGAGGAAGGGGCGGTATCTTTTGAGAGGCATTGAACAAGGTTCAGTGTAAAAAAAAAAGAATATGTCAGACATATCAGTCCTGCAGCAATTACAAAAGTTAAGGGGGGAAAGAGGTCAGAGCCAGTGCTCTGTTAAGGGGATCAGATTTGACATTTTTTCCACAGTGTAAATTAATAAGGTCCTGAATCAAATTGTTGGCAAAGGGAATAGAAATAAAGGAGCAAATGTGAAAAACATTAAAAAGAATTGCAAGTAATTCATATGGCCAAATTTGTGTCTCTCTTTGTATCATTATTATTATCTTTAGATTTTGACTTCTAAATGTTATAAAATGTACGTAATTTGTGAGGTTAGAATTTGGCAACGACATCTCTCTTCTTTAATCATTTTACCTAATGTACTTCTCCTTTTCCTCTTTTTTTAACATTGTGATTTTTCTTGTTTGATTCTCAGTTCTTGTTGAGTGTATAGGTGAGTGCTTCAGTAACTTGGTAGGAGAAATACTAACATTTTTATGGAATACCAAATAAGAATTCAGCTTGCTTGTTTGTTGTACTAAATATTTTCCTTATGGAACTAATAATTTATCATAAATTCTAAAAATCATACTATTTTAATTGCTCTTTACCTTGTAAGTGAAAATATACATTAGATACTTATCATATACTTTTCTGTGATAACAGTAAAAATATATATCTCAATCTATAAGGTCTAACCATTTCTCATTATATATTCATTTATGTTTAGCACAATATAAGTATAAGTTTTTCATCAGAATAACCTACACAGATCTCAGTGGCTGGCACAATAGCATAAATGTACAATAGCTGAGTCTCACTCCATTACGTTATCTTTAAAAAATCAAGAGCACGCATCACTCTATTTTGGGTACTCACCTCTCAGGGAAGTTACTCTGTTTTATTCTCTGTGGAAATAGAAAAGTAATTTTACCAAGAGATAATGTCAATTGAAGAACTAAAGTCTATTTTCATTCCCCTTTCCCTTTAACTTCACCTCAACCCTCATGTACAACGTTATTTTGCAAGAATAAAATTCCTGTTGTCCTTATCAGATATTTCCAAGCATTTCTTCAGCCAATCCTTATGCTTTGGAAACCAAGCCCCAAAGGGGTGGGGGCAGCAGGCCTGGGAGCTGTTCGGGCAGTGTGCCAAACGTACAGCGCTTTAGGCTCACCTGCTGAAGAGGACCCAGGTGCTCCTGGGAGGTGCTGAAGTTTCTCCCAATGTCAAAGAGGCAGAAGGTCTCCTGCTGGCACAGGCTAACCCAGTCCTGGTATTCCCCTGGGTCAGGGATGCGATCCAGGAAGATCCGATGTGCTTCCCACCCTGCTTCCTGACACATGCAACGCGGCCCCATTAGAATGGAAGATCCCCTTCTCCCAACACAAGCACAACTTACAACATGGACAGCTCTCTCGTGGCTCATGCTGCTGACACATTAACTTACGGCCCCTAGAAATTAATTCATTTAGCAACTATTTATTGAGCACCTCTATGCACTATGGGGAAAAAAAAAGAAGGAAGATAGGGAATATGAGAGAGAAAGAGAGAGAGAGAGAGAGAGAGTGTGTGTGTGTGTGTGTGTGTGTGTGTGTGTAAGACAAATTTAAAATAGGGTGGCTGAAGAAAGCTTCATTATAAAGTTGATTTTTGAGCAGTCTGGGAAAAGACCCCAAAGTTAGAGAATGCTACCAGCATTGAAGGAGGAGCAAGGAGGTCAGGGTGCCCAGAACGAAGATGAGAGTAGCAGAGGGGGAAGCTGTGGAGAGGAACATGGAGAACGTAGGGCCCAGCTGACCCATGTAAATAGAATCAACTTCTAGACCCCAGCTTTGCTACCACGCTTTTCTAACATTGGTCTGCCTAAGGGTGCACCTTTCCTTCCTCACCTTTCCTTTGGTCATCGTTCCCCCCTGTCCATTTATCCCTAACCCTTCAGTGGCACAGTTCCCCTAGGCTGCCATGCAAAGGGATGATTTGAAACAATAGACTTGAGGTTAAGAAAGCAAGAGAATTTAGGGTGGGTTTTTGTAATTAGGATGCTTTCTGCTTCTTTGCTTTTAACACATTAGGAGTCCTAATGGAGTAGACAGCTGATAAATCATTAAAAATAATGATGGAAGCTCACGATGTGATTGTTAGCATATAATGCAAAGGGAACTTAAAGAACAAGGATGTTACTGTAACAAAACTCCCTCTGTTCCCATCTGCTTATTCATGTAACAAGTTTGTTCAGCAGGTAAGTGAAACCAGGTGAAAGAATAAGTACAAAATTGATGCTAAATCCTGCCTTATTATAGCAATAAATAATATGAACAGTAAGTAATGGTACATGGCAAGGCAACCCTGTCTATCCAGAGGCAGAATCTAACGCAGCTTAAGCTTGAGAACTTCATTTAAACTGGCCTCTTCCAAAGCCTTGTTCCCAGTTTCGTGTTTACAAACATTAGCACCCATGAAACCTGTATCTGGTCCTATATCTGTTGATAATGACTTACTTAAATTATTTGTCAAGTTGATATCTAGTTGTTTTAATCAATTATATATTAAAAGTAATTATAAACACAACTGAACCTGGAAGAAATTTCTTTGAACACATAAGGTAACAGGAAAGAAATAAAAAATATAATTTCAATTTATGTACATATTTTTGTTACTGAGACATATCTTAGAGCAACCAATAACAGACTTTCAAGCTTCAAAAAGCTTCCATTAAGATAAGACTCTGAAGTGGGAGGCAGAATGGAAATGTGGGTGTATGGAGAGAAAGGGACCATGTGATGTTTCCTACTGTTAAGAGTTCCTTCATTATTTGTTTAACTTATTGGATGGAAAGTATTGAGCGGCTGTGGTAGATTCCACCAGATGCATGTGACTGCTCTAATTCCTGTTTTATTTTCAATATCAATATTTACAACTCATCAAAAGTCAACATCTTATCCAAGTATTTAAACTTAAGATAAAACCTTAGATGTCAACTGAAAAGTAAGCAAAGGTGCGCATAGTTTAAAAATTATTTTTGGGGACTAAATGCAAAAAACATTTAGATGACTTGTGTTGTAAGCAATTATAATATGTTGATTTTTTTTAACCTCTGGAGGAACGGGGAACAATTGGAGGCTTTGGACAAGCAGAAGCTGACATCACTCGATTTTCTAAAGAAACTGTTTGACCACTGCACTAAGAAAGGGGCTGCAGGGAGGACCGAGGTGAGGGAAGATCTGTTTGAAGACCCTTACTCTTGGGCTTCATTTTCCCTTGCTCCCCAGTTACTCCATGTCTGGATTTCTTTTATCTTTGGGTTGTAAGAGGCCAAGAGAATTCCAGGCCATTTATCAGCAGCAACCTGAGCTGACGCCAGAGCCAGCAGAGGGTCCCCACCACGTCAAAAAGGGTGGTTAAGGTTCCACATGTGGGGGAGCGGCTAAGGTTCCACATGTGGGGGAGCGGCAGAGGTCAGCACAGCTGGGGACCAGCATAATAACCTCTCACCAGAGAGCCCGGGTCTGCGATCATGATCTTGTTCCTGCCAGGCAAGGATCAGAGAGTTTCAACGCCTTTCCCGATACCAGTCATCCGGAAGGCTTCTGAGCCCCATCTCCAGTCAAGAGTCTACGTGCCATGCAAGAAGGAAGTAACGTTGGTTCAAACTCTGATGAGTTGTGGGTTCAGTCCAAGCAAACCAGCTGCCTTTGCTTTCTTTCTTGCCTACATGCTCTACACTCTCTTGGGGGAATGTTATTTTGCCCTCTATCTTTCCTTAATGAACCTTCTAGTTTAGTTTAAAAATCTATTTAAGGGACAGATACACAGCAATATATAAAACAAGTGAGCCCTGCCTTTGAGGGCTTAGTGTTGGCGACTTTCACTAACAATATCCATGAGTGGAACTTCTGGGAAGACATAAACTTGTTTGATAATTCTTCATTCAACAGTTCAACGCACTCTTGCCTGCATGGCTTTTGGTTTCAGATGGACTTCCTTTTGTTCCAGTTCAATTTAAGGCTTGTTTTGGTGCCTGAACCTTCCTAGTGAGGCAGGAGACAGCATAGGAAGAACTCTGAGACTGCAATGCTGTTACTGGCCAGCATTTAGCACCCTGGTTGCCAGGAAAGGCCTTTTGCCAATTAGGTAGAATAAATAGTAAGCCGAGGGAGGGAGGAGGAAGGAGACAGGTCTCCCATGCTAACTCAGCAGTCCTCAGCCTGGTCCGACAATATTGGCAGGTGTTCCAACATCACAACACTATGTAACATAGAAACACTATGTTAGCAAGAAAGATGGGAAGTCCTTGAAATTCTTTGTACCATTTCCACTATCCGGGAAAGAAACCTTGAAACTGTGCTTTCATCCCAGGGCCTGGAATGCAGGAGAGGGTCCCTGGTGCCCAAAGAAGAAGCCCATCAAACAACTTTGGTTAATCGTCTACCTCTGGTCACTATCTGTTTTACGAGGGAGTCCCTGATGCTTACAGAAAGAGCTCATAAATAACTTTGGAAAGTGCCTCAATTTTAATTAACTGCCTCCTGTCATGTATTTGTTTTACAAGATGAACAAATAGGGTCTGGAGCAAGATAGGGATTCAGGCTCACAGACCCCCACACACCTAGGTTTAGGTAGTCACTTTCCGCCAGGACAGCTGGCACCGCATTGACCCGTTAATCAATATGTAACTTTTTCCCTCCTATCCCGCCAACTATATAAGTCCTCAGAACAAAGGACTTTCTCTCTCTCCTCTCTCTCTCTCCGGGGCTCAGGGTGCTCTTGGCTCTTGGGCCACAGGGCCTTGGGCCACCAGGTCTCAGGCTGCCCAGGGGCTGGCCACCCTGGTCTTCAGCTGCTCTTGCTTTTGTCACCCTGCTTTGCCCTGAAACTTTGCCTTTCACCCCCTATTCTACCCAGTCCTGTTCTCTTCGATGTGGATGGGCCACTAATAAACTGATTACATACTACAAGATCTGCTGATATGTAATTCTTTACATGCGTCAGCAAGAAGAACCAGGTCTCTCCCATCAACACTAGCTCTGCTCCTTGGCCTTTTGTCCTTTTTCTACTCAGGGACACAGAAACCCTCATCCCCACTAAAACCTACTTTTCACAAAGGCTCAGAGAACTTTCTCCCCAAGGCACAAATGCCTGAAGCTGCTTGAAGAATTATTTCCCTGGAGGATTGTCATTTATAGGGATCGAAATGTTAGGATGAAACAGGCATTAGTAGCTTTTGTTTAGACTCTTTTTGAAGGCCAATTTTTTTTTGGTGATATCATTTTCTTGGCCTCCTCGAAGTGCACACAAACCAGGAGGCAAAGAGTCCTTCTATGATCGGAGAACAAGAGCACCAGCCCATGACCCATCAGGAAAGTCCCCTGTCCTTACCAGGAGAGCATCAAAAGGACCTTTGAAACTTGTGGCCTCAAAGGCTTTTTGGACTGGGAGGAGTCTAAAAACTTCTGAAAGTCGGAATTTTCTACTCTCTTGACTTACCTGTTCTGCTCCATCCTTCTCTGAACCTACTGGGAAGGATTGTGACATGGATTTTGGAGAAATCCAGAGCCTTGCCAACCAGTCTTCCCACAGTTGCTAGCCCCTGTCTGAAATCCGACCACAGAGCCTCAGCTTGTCTGCTGAAGGTCATACCCTCTGCTGTTCGAAGATGTAGGAAGAGCCCCGGGGAACACACGCCCTGGGGGCCAGGCATGCCCCAGGACAGTGCTTCACATGGGGTTGGCCAAAAAGTTCATCTAGTTGTTTCTGTAAAATAATAGACATATTTTTATTTTCACCAATAACTTTATTGATTTGGATATTTTGAGTATGTCAGCTACCTGCTGCATGGTATAACGTTGACTGTTCTCAATTAATGTCTCAATTTGATTGCTGTCAACTCAACTGGTCTACCTGACCAGTGAGAAATCTCCAGCACGAAACTTCGCAAACCACTTTTGACATGTTCAGTCAGTCACAGCTCTTTCCCCACACACTGCACAAATCTTTTTTGCATTTCAGTTGTGTTTTCACCTTTCTCGAAATAGTAAAGCATAATACGTCAAAAATGGTTTGCATTTTCTTCCATCTTCAATATTAAAATGGCTACACAAAAATTCACCAATTTTGATAAGTTTTTTAAAAATGCACACTGAAATGTCAGCTGTCACAGCACAATCTAACAAAATTGTTTTGAATGGAATTTAAGAAAACTAAGTGCTACTCGAGCCACCTTACAAAAAAAATGAACATTTTGGTTAACCCAGTATTTGGAAGGATTAAGGCAGACCGACGGTAGGTGAAATGCCCACCGCAGGGCTGGGCACGCAGTGGATGGAGCGATAACACACTGATGTGGGAGTCAGGGTGCGGGTTTCTAACTGCTCCACCCTCAGCAGTGGCCTTGCGTGAATACGTCACCTCACTTCTTATCTGTGCCATGGGGGTGTAGATAGAGGTTGTTCAGACCAATGTTTCTAGAATGTGAAAGTGCACATGGATTAGCTGGGGGTATTATTAAAAAGTAGGTCTGGCACGGGATCTGAGAATCTGCACTTCTAACAAGTCACCTGGTTGGTGATGGCGATGCTGCTGGTCTGTGGACACTGTTCGGAGCAGCAAGAATTAGGACTCCCTCCATCTTTAACTTTTTCTAAGCCACGTATTAATGTGAAAGAAAGATCTAGCTTTTGTTATTGGGATTGGGAGAAAGAGAGAGAGAAGAAGGGACATAGAGGAAAGGAGGAAGGGAGACAGAGGCAGAGACACTCCCTTCAAACCTTTGGCCCCCTCTGCCAAATGTTTGAAGGGAGGCAGTCACGAAAGAGGGTGTTTCCCTGGGTAGGAGCACAGCCCCCACCCCCACCCCCAGGACACTAGCAGAAACAAACTTGCCTGTTCTGTGTCTGTGCTGTGTGATGAGCACTTTTATGATCCAACCGCGAAGCTCAGAACATTTTCGCTTCTGTTGCTTTAAGCATTGGGAAAGAAATAGCTCAATTTGATCTGAGGGATGCAGGAGATTTCTCCCCTAGGTTTGAAGGATGTCAACAGATAATTCTGTAAAATAAGCTACGATTACTCTGTCAAAGAAACATTGCTTTATAGCTGGGTCTTATTTCTAGTTTCTTTATGAACTGAATTTGCTAGACTTGAGAAATCCATGTTGATGAATAGTAAAATTTCATATCACCCAGGGGCAGCCATAAAGATAATGGACTGTCATTGCCTTGGGGAGAAAACAGTTGTTTGATTCATCCAGGGAAGCAAGAATGAAAGAGGCAAAGCTAATAAAAAATAAAGAGCTAATAATAAAATCCAGGGCTAAAAATTTGGTTGCAGCAATAAATTGTCTTTTCTCTAAATACTTTCAATGAATGCTATTTGTGAATGCCATAAAGGATTAGAAGTTACATGAGAAGGATTAGCAATAGTTGTGTTCATATTTGATGTGATGCATACGCTAAATGTTCGTACTTCCATCCGTGAACAAATGAAAGGGAATTTACTCATGTCATTGTCAGATGACCATGTAGGCACATTCAAAATAAATAATTTACACGTGTCGCTCTATTTTCTTTGCATTCCCAATGGCCTGTTTGCTTTCTGTGTTCATCAAAAAACATTTAGTGAGAACCAGTTATGCACAGGCACTGTACTAGGATCTCAGAATATTAACGCATTGCACTTGATTTTCTACTATTAGAGTCTTTCTTCTGACTAGGATCCAGTTCTTGCCACTTCTCTGTGGGTGTGACTTCTGTCGGAAAGCCAATATCTCTTTACTTCTACATAAAATCTACATAAAATGAGACATACGAGGAACATAAGGCTTGATATCTTTGATTCTGTTAATTATGTCTCCAAAACCCAGTAAGAACTCCTCAGGTTAGTTCAGCCCTTGCACATATTCCAGATGTAAATATTCAAGGACTTTTTGGGATGTATCATGAAATGCTTTTCAGTTGCCATAATGTGCAACAAACACATTATAGACTAGAATTGATCCAGTTTGCTGTAGACAATGAGCTTGAAATAGATTAGTGTAACTGTGGTTTTTGGAATGAAAGCAAACTTCTACTACAATCAAGGTAGAAATCACTAAACCTCCTCAACTTTCACATGTAAGATGGATTGAGTTTAGGCTTCAGCTAGACGAGAACGTTTGCATTATTTGGAGCTATCTGGGGAATTAAATAGCAGCTACTAAAGAGTCTTTTTTTTCCTCTAAAGAATAATCCACAAAAATTCTTTCGTCTGTGCTAAGTGAATGACAAGGGCAGCCACTGACGGGCGTGGTATAACTGAACACTGTACGCATTCCGGGATGCTGTTCGGGGGTAAAACTGCACTCTAGCTCCGCTGGAAATCACAGTAATTGTGCTACAAATCCCATTAACACCCTGCATTGTACCTTGGTAACCCCGTTAATTTGTGATTCCTCTGCACTTGGATGTGTCTCCAGGTTTCCAGGCTTCAGAAGTTTTTGCCAAGTCAGCAATAAACGGCTTCAGCTTATCAAGGGGGGAGAGAGTATCTGGATTGAAATGTTGCTTTTGAAAAATAAAATCTTAAGTCATAAATCAACTTATTTAGATTCCTGATGTTGCAGTCATCCTGTGCTTCATAATAACAACATTAAAATTCAGTATTGGATTTTGGCAAAAATAAAAGAGAGAAAACCCGGATGCCAAGACTTTCCTGATGACTTGTCAAATGCTCTAATGGTTTTATATTACACAAGACATTATTATGAAGCATAAGAGCAAATACCTGTCATTGCTTTGAACGTTTATTTTTCATTAACCTCAGATTAGTTGGAGGGTTTTTATAACTCTTGTGACTGAATGAGAGACTGGGAGTTTTGGTTTGAGTGTGACCTACAGATGAATAAAAAGACAGAGATGGAAAGAATGAAAGGTTAAACAGGTTTCATCTCTTTTCTTACTGCTCAATCTATAATACGCTTGAAGACTGGCTAAAATCTGTTTCGTGGATTCCTGGGGACGGACTTTAACCCCAGCTGGGAAAAATGCTGATCTTTTTGTTTGATGCTTTGTCAAATCGAATACTCGTCTCATGGTTGATACCTTGTACATTTTTGCAGTATTTTCAGTAGTTTCAATTCTTGGGGCATTGCCTATGTCTTTAGTCTCAGAACAGTCCATTTTAATGGAGAGATCTATAAAAGAAAGATTGATTTCCTAGTGAATATATACATTTTTGTGATATGTTTGAAACAAATGAATGGAATAAACTAAAAATTATAATCCTCTGGTTTATAAAAGTTCTACTTTAGTACAACTGCCAAATGTAATATTCCAATGACATGGCACTTTCAGAAATAAGTGAATATTATGAACTGATCAAGTATTGAAAAACAAACCCCAACATCTCAAATTATCCTACCTTTAGGAACTGCCAAATATTGAAACCATTTCCCACACATCTCTCTAAAAATCACTCCCACTTAGCACTCCAGCCTCCCGAGAGATAAATCTTTTGATGAACATCATAATTCAAGTGGGGAATGATATAGCGTTGTGGTACCCAGAGGTACACTCTTGATGATGAAGTGGAGTGCTTCTAAAGACCTGGGGGCGGGAGGATGCAGCAAAACAACCTTCTTGCCTGTTAGTGGCAGTCCTAAGATTTCCATATGGTAGAGCTCAGAGGGTGTCAATCCAGTTGAAAGTGAGTTAGGTCCTTAACATATCTTCGAGTTGCATTTACAGAGCAAGCTTCTTATTTCATGCTGGGTGGTGAGAGGAAAGATGAAGGGGCAGGCAAAGAGAGAAGCTGGCAGAGAATTTAATCCTCCAAGCCATTTCTTCCTGCTGGTTTTGCTGTGTCTGTTACGGTTAGGTCTAGACTTAATATTTAAGTTGCTTACATTCAGTGAACACTTTCTTGTTTTGAATTTTTCCATATGTCTTATCTCATATCATTCTCACAGAACCTCTGCTGTACAGGTAAAATAGGGACTATTTTCCCAGTTTCATACACAGTAGGGTCCTGAGGGTCAGAGGCATTAGGCATGTTAACAGCCTGGTCAGACCTTGAGCCCTCCTTTCCCACTAGATTCCTGTCCTTTTATCCATTACACTGTTTGAGAAAGGAATTCTTGATGAACAGTTGGGACCATACACTATGGCTCCTTGGGACCATAAGCATTGATTTACAGAGCTAAACGTTTAAAGGGAATGAATTGGTAGTTGAAAGACCTGCCATTAAAAGCGAGCATATTTAATAGAGGATTGGGAAAAATTTTGAGGCAGCAGTATTTCTCTAAGATGATGACAAAACATGAGTATAACCTGCATGGTGATGAGTTGGCTGCCATCAGCAATTGTCTCTGGGTGAAGTTCAAGTTAGAAAGGAACGAGAACCGCAAAATGATTTCAGAAAACAACAAAACAAAATGAAACCCTACCTTTTTCGGAGGTCAAGCATATTAGAAAATTTTAGTTAAATAGATTATAAATTTGAACAAAAAATGCAATTGTATTCTATTCTATTGTAGATTAATCATCAGGAAAACAACCCTTAAGCCAATAGTTTTGGGAAATAGTCATATCATTGAATGAGGAAAAGACAAAAATGGAAATTAATGTATTTGCCTAGAAGTTCTGAAGTCAGACCTTCTAAATATAGATAAACAGCTAATACTCATGGTGATTACTTTCTAAATTTAACTTAAATTTGTTCATTAGTTGTGAAGAAAAGTAGTAGCAACACAAATCACAGGCCATGCAAATATTGAAAATGTGTTAACAGTGCCAATGTTACCTGGGGCACCGGCTCTGTGACTTGCTAGCTGTGTACCTGGGACGTACTCGATCTCTCTGCGCCCCGTTTCCTCACCTGCATAATGGAGGACAACGATGCCTCTCTAACAGGTTCCTGTCCTATTAAATGAGTTAGCGCATGCGCAGCTCTTAAAACTGTTAGGCACAGTGGAAGTGCCCAATAACTCCTTTATCCGATAATCCACGCGTTCACTTCCTGGCATCTTTCTCCCTCCCTAATACGCTGTTTCCGGACACTGCGCCTCTGTCCACAGACTAGACTGCGCATGCCCTAAGTCGTCCTGCGCTTTGCTGCAGTGCTCCTCTCGCCTCGTGCTTGCTTGTTGTTTCATACTGGAGAGCTCTACTCATCCTTCCTTGTTTGTTGGGCTCCTACTTTTCCATCAAAGGTCAGCTTCTAAGCCTTCTCTTCTCTTCTAAGCTTTCTCAGATCCCACGTTCAAAATTTATTCATTGCGCCGTCCTGCTTCTCTAGCTTTTTACTGAGTCACCATGTTCATTATGCGCCTGCTATATTTCGGGCCTAGTATGGTAGGCGTATCATGGTAAATTAGATGAACAGACGTCGTGGAACTTGTGTTGTGGTACTTGCCCGGGAATGAACCCCTTTAGGCTGTAAGTATCTTTGTATTTGCAAACACCACTTTTAAACCACAAAGACCTCGTTATGGGAACCCTGCTCTCCCCCCAGCCTTCTTGGTGCTTGCCCAGCACAATGTTTTGTACATGACAAATATGCAATACATATTCATTAAGTGAATTAATGAAAAAAGCCTATGGAAATCGTAAGTTTTTTTTGCAATATATAAGTGAGATTCATTTAAAAAACCATTAGACCATGAAAAATAGCTTCATATTTCCTGTGCACCTACATTATTGCAAACTCCCTTTTAAATTTCTGCTCCCTTCTGCAGTCTCTAGTTATCAGAGGGTTTGGACGCAGCCATCTTATTAAAGATACTATCTTAAGTGAAAAGACAAAAATTCTTTTCTGTATGAAAACCAAAAGAATGGAAAGGAAATGATTTAGGCATAAAGCGTATTTTAGTTAGTCAGCATCCCCAGAATCTTTCAATTTGTCCAGGAGTAAATAAATAAAAATGGAACCAATTAAAAACATGGGGCATCAGTGGGAGAGAATGTTACTATTGGCTGGCTTTTTAGGAGGATAAGCCCTCAACTCCCTGGCCCCTCAATTCTTCTCCTTGATAGGCAAAACCACAACCATGGTTAAACCCAACCCTTTGCCTGCTCCACACCAGCACCGTTGTAGTTGAACATGGCTGGAGAAAAATTCCCACCAACAGGGCTCCCTTTCTATTTATGATCCTTAAATAATATTACACTACATTTCCCTGGTCCATTGAGTTTCACATTCTCTTGGAGAACTGCACCCAACTTTTCTCAGGTTTCCTGCATTTCTTGCCAATTCTTACTCTCTGCCAATGACCTTGCCTCAAATTTTATTGAGGACAAGAGAACTTTACCAATTTCCAGTATTGCGCCTGCTCGCTGGCTGCATCCATGCTCAGATTCTCTGCTTTCCCTTCTGCTGCTGTGTGAGGGACGAGCAGTCTGTGCTCCCACGTGAGGCCAAATCTTTTCCTCACGCACTGGATCCCGGCCTTCTCGCCTCTCAAGGACACTCTTCTGGAAACTCTCCTTTCAGTCGCCTGCATCATTACCCTTCCTCTTTCTACTGGGTCACTCCCATCAGCCTACCAAAGTGCGGTTATTTTCCCCTTCTGTTTAAGAGGTTCTCTCTTGATACCACTTCCCTTCCAGCTACTGGCCCATTTTTCTATTTATCAAACAAAACTTTTGGAAAGATCTGTCTTTTTCTCCTTTCCTAAAACAAAGCTCCTATATGTGTGAGGATTCTTCTGCTAGCAGAAGCAAAGCTACCAACACTTTCCTCCCTTCATCCTCTCCTCTTTTTTTCCTTCATTCTTTTTTATTTTGATTGCACTGCGCTCACAGAGCCTGGTGTAGTCAACCTGCTAATGTGAAGCTTCACCAGAAGGTGTCACTATCTAACACATAATATACTGAACCTTAAGGTTGGACAAAATATCTCCAATAATCACTTCTTTGAGTTTGGAATTGTTCATGTTGAGTATTGACGTTTGTTGATGGGTGTGGTGGTGAGGGTGGTGATTCTGCAGCTAAACAGACCTTTGTGAGGTAGGGCTGAGACAGCATGGTGGGATGGGCTCCCATTGGTCTAGGAGGTTCTCATCAAAGGCCTGGCAGATAGACAATATTTAGGTGGGCAGGAAGAAGCATTGGGTGCCCACGGGCAGGGCAGCTTGCAGCAGGCAAAGGAAAGTGGTCAACATTAAAGGCTTGAATGTGGGGTTTAAATTAAATTTCTTTAGCCACTGTATCCTGGGGTTGACCCAGATCCTGCACCCTGTACAGCTATGACAAGTTTGGAACTTTCCAGTTATATAGAAAGGGAAATTAATGAAATGACTGGATTCAGCTACTGAATTCAAACATTGCTTTATCATAAGAAAAAGTTAAATCTGGCCAAGGGTGGAGTGGCAGCTCTGAAAGCCCCCAGTTGACCCTTCATTTATTGTTTTAAAGTCAGGTTGCCTAAGCAATTGCTTAAGCGTGTCTACTAGCTAATATGAAGGCTAACCCTTCGATCAAAAGCATCTTTTCCACTTTAGGTTCTAGGCTGGTGGCACTGTGGCCTTGGTGTTGACTGATATCCTGGAAGCCATTGCAGGCCACACCATCTCTCTGTCATGTCACTAAAGAGTATATTTTTATACTTTCTGCATCAAAGTTAGCCTCCAGTCGTAGGCTGCTTACAAAGTTTCCATTTCAGGGCTCAACTGTGCCCAAGAATTAGTTTCTTTCTTGATTACGCATTAAACTGGATCCATGCTAACGTGTCTGGACCATTCCTCACTAGCTCTTTCTTCTAGAGGAATATTTTCTAGCCATTCATCTCTGCAGGCTTACCATATAGGATTACTGTACGCACAGAGCGACAGTAACAGGCAACAGGAAAGGAGCTCGGGGCTTTCACGGAAACACTGTCACGAAAGCAACAGCCACTGGTATAAGCACTTAGCGAACCCATTATTTTTCCCCAAGGGAAAAGGCCATAAGGTCTTAATGAGCAAATTAACACCAGAGGAAAAAGTTACTGGAATTCCTACAGAACAAAAATGTCTGTTTGAAAAACAGACCTCTGTAAAGAGAAAGTGGATAACATTTCAGGACCAAATCAATAGATGAAAGTTTTAAAAAATATTAATTTCACCTTGTATAAACTTCCCAACCTTACCAAAAAGAAGAGCGAGTGGTTGTGACCTTATGCAAGTGCTCAGCTTGTTTGTGATCTATTACATCTGTTCCACCCCCACATTAGTAGAGATGCTCAATTGCACACCTGAAAATTTTTCTCCACAGAGCAAGGGTGACTAAATGTATATCCTGCCTAACATATCTGAATGGAGCCTCACAAATTTGGCAGGTATTCCTAATACTGTGTTTAATGCCGTCCCAGAAAATTGCACCGTTTCCGTACTTTGCTTTCCCACCTCTCTTCCTACAGGCAGTTCCCTATAACCTCGCCAATGCCCATCCAGTGAAAGTGTGCTGGAATGAATGATGGAAAAGAGGATCACAGAACTTGAGGGCACTCTCAGTGATTTTCTTTCATAGAAAACGAAGAGAGTAATCTCCCACAGTGGTTAGCACGCAGACTGCTGGGTGACCAACGATGCCTGAGATGACTGCTGCACCACTGCCCTCTCGGAAGCTCTTGAAACTCGGCTGCCTCGCAGCTTTCCTTTCCTCCTGCACCGGCATTGGCTCGGCACCACCACTCTCCCCTGAGGGTGAAAATCAGGGTTCCCTTCTCTCAAAGAATTAGACCAGTTGCATTATCTTTCTTCTCATTACAAAAATTTAGCCATTGGTACACTTGATATATCAGAAAGGAGAGGGCTAAAACCTTGGAAAACTGTTACAAGAAATAAATGTGCTAACTCCTATTTTCTATTCTCTCTCTCTACATATGTATTAAGTCCCTCTTCTACCTCCCTGCACTATTTAAAAAGAAGAGGGAGAACCAAATTTATAGGTGAGATGCTGAGGAATTTTGCTGATGGCATATGCAGGTTGCTGAGTGGGTGGGAACGATACTAAGTTGAAGAGAGATGTAGAAAACAGGAAGGGTCTTGTCTCTTTTGTGACCAGGGCGGGTGGCCCTCTGAGAGGCGCAGCGGTGAGCTCTCTGTGACTGGTAAGTGCCAGGGATGGAGAGACAGGACGTCAGCAGGGCCTTGTCTTTATTTACCTGTACCCAGAACAGAAATGTGTGCTAACTTCCATCCTCTTGGTGGGGAGACAGAGGAGGACATATCGGGAAGGGGAGGAGTGTTCTCAGAGATAAGTGGTCTCTCTCTGTCTGAGAAATAAGAGAAGCACGAGTGAGGCACTTGTCATGGGGTGTCATACACCATCATAATGCAGCCTCGCGGCTGAAGTCCACTCGCTGCCAATGGTCAGTTCCAGAGGCACTGTTCCTACGGCAATTCCAGGCCTCAGGGACGCCCTGGACTCTCACGTGCCCTCGAGGTCCGCAGTGCGGGGTCAGAGGTTGTGAGAAACCACGGGAGCAACACTGTTGCTTCTTCATGGAATGCTCAATTTACTAGAGAATTTTAGCAGAAAAGTTTAAAATGTTAGGGATTGTAAATGCTTTTCACATGAATACATAAGCAAAATCAGCAGAATCCTTTCTTCCCTAAATAAGCCAGTCTTGAAAGTTAGAAGAGCAGGATATTTCTATAAGCTGTGATTAACTGTAAAGTATATTACTTAGAAAAAAATGGTGAGTAGGGTTGCTTTAGTGCTGAGGTCAGTTTGAAGGAAACAGGATGTGAAACAGAATGAGAACAATTATGTTCAAGTTGCTGGCCCACTTAGCTGAACCTGGTTTTCAAGAGTTGACAAAGAGAACCCAGTGCTTTCTCCGGCAGCTGGATTATTTCAGCCCCCTCAAAGCGTCCTGGCTGGGCAGCTACGTTCTCTGTATACACGTAGGAGCAACCCCATCAAACCACTTTTTTGGATAAATATTCTTTAATTCTATAAAGGCCCCAGACATGATATTTATAGTGATGTTCTGATTAACTTTTTAATATCTTAAAACTATACTTATAGGGGTTAAGAACAGATGCTAGACACACACATTTTTATTCTTATATATGCATATGGCTCAGGTGTGCAAAGAAAGGACTGTTTTGGTAGTTAAACAAAGCCCTGAAGTATCCAGCAGACTGTATTAACTGTCTTTGTGAGCACGAAGGAGATGTATAACGTGCAACGTGAAACTTAAAAAGTGAACATTAAGAAAGTCTATTCTTAAACGTCTTTTGGTCTCCGTGTTCCTCAGCCACACCTGTGTTCTCCTCTCCTTGTGGCTCCGTTTCCCCCAAACCCCTGTTTATTCCTCATGTTCCACCACCCCAACATCTCTTCACTTTATTGCCTCCAAGTTCTCATATTTCACCCCAATGTATTACACAAATGATTTTCCAAAATAAAAACACTTTCCCCTTTAACAGAAATTCCACCGTCAATGGTTAAGATCATTTCTTCAACCCACTGCCCCAGCAAAAATCTTTTAATGATCTCATCCTTACGTTAACTTAAATTCTACAAACCTTTTTCATTGCTTCTGCTTCTCAATTTTTACCCATGATGTGTTTTTTTCTTTTTTTTTTTTTTTTGCACCATCTCCATATATTTCAGAATGTGAGTTTGTATAAATATCCACGTTATGGATAAGAGATTCAGAATGGAATTTTACAAGTAACTCGGAAATAGGTGAACAATGAGCTGTAATTGAACCTCACAGATGTATGGGGTGTTGCAATTTGCAGGGCATTTTTATAGCCTGGCTTGACACAAAGGTGAAGTGACATGGAAACCAGAGGGTTGTGCTGCAACAGGACCAGGTCATGCACAAGCCAGAGGCAGATTCAGTCTGTGATCTATTTGGAGGTGGGTGCTGAGACAAGTAGCAGGAATTCAGAGACCTACCAAGAGCCTATAATTTTTTTCCCCAAACTCAGGAGGAAGCTAGGGGTACACTAATAAGGAAATACCAGGAGACGGGAATGTGGATTTGCTTATGGGATGCATTAATGATATGTGCCCTGTTCCTCTGTTCCCAGCTGTGCTGGGTTACAGGAAGAAACATGGGCTATAATTCCTATAACACCCCTGTAATTCCTAGGGGTACTGTATATTTGGGGCATATTTATCTTGTTAGATTCTTAAGTACTCATATCAGAATCAGCTCTAATTTAGCCCAGCATCTTTACTTTCTGAATCGTTTGGCTGCCTGTGATTCTAATATTATAAACCATGAAATACACTACTCTGTAGCTTTAGTGCTCTCATGTGATCCTGATCTTGGAATGTGCTGAGATTTCTGAGTAGAGAGAATTACATGGATAGCATTGGTGCAATATTGCTACAATGAATGATATTTTAACTACTTAAGGACAGCAGAATTGGAGCGGTTTACACAGAAACTCCTGCAAATCTCTGCCTGTTAAACTTTCTGATGCTTGAGGACCTATCTCTGTTCATGCAGAGAAGAACGTTAGACTTCACTTTGAGGACCTGTGGCCCTGAAGTTACACTAAGTTAGCTCCGCCTTCTGAAGCCACTTCCTGAACTTGGCAAGTAATTTCTATATGCCTCAGATTTCTAACCTGAAAAAGGGCATAACAATAATTCTGACACCATAATTATACATTAATGTTTACATGTGACATAGTTTCATTTTGTTTCATTTTAAAGACTAAATGAGAAAATAGATGTCATGAAGTTTGTGGAAGACCTGGCACATTGGTAGCTGTTATTACGATTTAGTACCTTTGTATTTATTCTGAGGTTTAGGGTTAGGGATGAGGAGATAGGATTGCCTGATATAGCAAATAAACTGTAGAACCCCCCATTTAAATTTAAATTTCTGATAAACAATTAATAATTTAATAGTGTAAGTATGTCCCGTGCAATAATTGGGACACATTAAAACCAAACAAAATGCCACTATTAAAAGACAAAGGTCATCAGACGGCATTAAAAAAAAACCCCACTATATATTTTTTAATAAATACATCTAATAGAAAAACATAGAGGTGAATTAAAAGGATGGAAAAAGTTATAATATGCAAATACTAATCAAAGGAAAATTGATATAGTTATGTTACTATAAAATAAAGTCAGAGGTCTGCTGGTAAATGTTTAATAACCAACTCTTGGGAATGGATGAGAAGGCTTGGGTTGTAGCATTTGCAATTTCCACATGTTAATATTCCTCCCTGGCTGATTTCAAGCCACTAATGTGATATTATTGAACACTGAGTTGAGAAGAAATTGTGCAAGGGAGCCCTGAAAGTTAATGTGGGCCAGTTCCAGCACCCAAGTGGATGAAATTCCTTATTTCTCAGAACACATTACAAAGAAGAAGACAGGAATATCATAATGATAAAAATAAAAGTTACCAGAAAGATGTGACAAGTTATAATTTCATGTACTTAAAAATAAACCTTAAAATGTATAAAGAAAATGTTGACAGAACAATAAAGTAAAATCAACAATTACAGCAGGTAGATTTTAAGAGATCTTTCTTTGTAATTGATAGAACAAGCAGATAAAAATCAGTGAGGATTATTGAAACATAATTGAACTTGAGCTAATAAATATATGGAATATTATAAAATGAAAATATGTTTATATTAAATATGAAATATATGCTTCCAAGTACAAGGAGACCATATACAAATAATGACTATATGAGGTCTGTCTGGAAAAAGTCCAACCATCATTGATATAACAAGAATGGTTTCATGACATAGGTGTAACCTGGCAGCTAAGGAGAGTGGACTGGAATGGACGTGTATGAACAATGACAACTTCACTGTACTAGTCAGTGGGGGCAGTAGACGCCATTGAGTGAGTATGTGTACTGTGTGGCCATCGCATTCAGAATGACCGAGTGAACTGAGCAATGATTCTGTATCCAATTTTGCATTAAGCTTGAACATTCCTCTGCAGAAACTATTGAGATGATTCAGAAGGCCACAGCTGTGTGAACTGGTGATTGGCAGCTTCATCAGAACAACACGCCTGCTCATATATCACATCTCATGTAGAGATTTTTGGTGAAGCATCAAATCACCCAGGTGACTCAGCTCCCCTACAGCCTAGATTTAGCACCCTAAAACTTCTGGCTTTTTCCAAAACTAAAACCACCTTTGAAAGGGAAGAGATTTCAGACAGTCAGTGAGATTCAGGAAAATACGATGGGGCAGCTGATGGCAATTAGGAGACTGTGTGAGGTCCCAAGGTGCCTACTTTGAAGGGGACTAAGGTGTCATTGTCCTATGTACAATGTTTCTTGTATCTTCTTCAATAAATGTCTCTATTTTTCATATTACATGGCTGGATACTTTCTGGACAGACCTTATATCTACTGGATTAAAATGCCTGTATATTATGTTCTCACAGCAACAGGGAAATAAGCTAAAAAGCAATTTTAAAAAGCAACTGGAAGCCCAGAAATAAGCCCATGCCTTTTAGTTAATTCATATTTGAAAAAGGAGGCAAAAACATAGAATGGGATTAAGATAGTCTATTTAATAAGTGGTGTTGGGAATATTGGAGAGGTATGTGCAAAAACATGAAACTAATCTGACTTTCTTACATCAATGCAAAAATAAACTCAAAATGGATTGAAGACTTACAGTGTGGTGATTGCTCAGGGAGGGGTATATAAAGGGACTAAAGGGTAATGAAAAAATATAATTAAGGTTAAATTAATAAGAGACTTAAATGTTAGACTTGGAACCATAAAAATCCTAGAAGAAAACATAGGCAGTAAAATCTCGAGCATTTCTCATAGCAATATTTTTTCTGATGTATCTCCTCAGGTAAGGCAAACAAAAAAAATTAACAAATGGGACTACATCACACTGAAAAGTTTTTGCACAGCAAAAGAAACCATCAACAAAATAAGATAACTCACAGAATGGGAGAACATATTCACCAATGATACATTTGATAAGGGTTAATACCCAAAATTTATAAAGAACATATAAAACCTAACACCAAAAAACAAGCAACCTAATTAAACAATGGACGAAGGACCTGAACAGATGCTTCTTCAAAGAGGATGTGCAGATGGCCAACAGACACATGAAAAGATGCTTATTGTCACTAATCATCAGAGAGATGCAAATTAAAACCACAATGAGATATCACCGCATGCCTGTCAGAATGGGTATCATTAGTAAATTAACAAACAATAAGTGTTAGTGAAGATAAGGAAACCCTAGTGCTCTGTTGGGGGGAATGCAGACTGGTGCAGCCACTGTGGAAAATGATATGGCGTTACCTCAGAAAAATTAAAAATGGAATTGCCTTATGACTCAGCTATTCTACTTCTGGGAATTTTCCAAAGGAGCCCAAAACACTAATTTGACATAATATATGCACCCCATGTTCATTGCAGCATTATTTATAATAGCCAAGATTTGGAAGCAGCCCAAGTGTCCATCAATAGATGAGTGGATAAAAAAGCTGTGGTACAATTACACAATGGAATACTACTTAGCCATTGAAAGGATGGAAATCTTACCCTTTGTGACAGCATGGATGGACCTGGAGGACATTATGTGAAATAAACCAGTCAGAGAACGACTAGTACCACATGATTTCACACATATGTGGAATCTAATGAGCAAAATATGCCAACAAAATAGAGACAGACTGATAGAGAGCATGCTGATAGCTGTTGAGAGGGAAGGGCTTGGGGGGTAGATGGAGGGATTGAGCAAAAAAATAAAAACAAAAGAGAAAAACTTCATGGACACAGACAACAGTGAGGTGATTGCTGGGGCTGGGGTTGGGTTGAGTGAGGAGAAGAAGAGGAAGGTATAGGTGGGGTAAGTAGTGATGTGTGCGAAGGCTTGACTTGGGGCAGTGAGCACACAGTACGGTGCATACATGATATGTTGTAGAATTGTGCCCCTGAAACCTGTAAAATTTTGTTAACCAATGTCACCCCAATAAATTCAATAAAAACAAAAAAATAAATGAATTAAAAAACTGGAAAACACCATGCATTTGGAAATTTTTAAAAAAACACCTTAAATTAACCCATAAATCAATGAAGAAAACATGCTGGATATCAGAAATAAATTTTTTATCATTTTATCAAATGATAAAAATAATGCATAATAAAACTTGTGGGATATAGCTAAATTTGTACTTGCAATGTAAATTTACCCCATTAAAAAGCCTATTTTATGAAAAGAGAAAGCTAAATATTAATAAGCTAAGCATTTATCTCAAGATGTTAGCAAAGTAAAAAAAATTCAAAGAATACAAGAAAAATAGAGATAAGGGTGGAGATTAATACAAGAGAAGATAATAAAAGAGAAGATAACATTAAAGAGAAGAAAAGGTAAGATAAAGGCAAACAATTTTTCCTTTGAAAATACTAATAACAAAAACAAAAAACAAGATTGATTAAGTAAGAAAGAGAAGGCATGATTAACCACTATCAAGATTGACAAAGGAAGACATCCTTACACTTTCTACAGGCATGAAAAACATAAGAGGGCATTATAAATAATATTTTTTACAATTAATTTGAAATTTTGTATGAAATATATGAGTAAATTCTAGAAAAATATTTTACCAAAACAATATAAAAGCTGGAAAGTTGAATTATTCTTATATACTTTAAAAAATATGAGTTAGTATCAAATATCTTTCCTTAAATATAATTCTCTAGCTTCACCTGAGAGTTCTATCACACATTCAAAGAAAAACAAATTCTATTTTTATACAAACTCTTATAAAACCTGACAAGGAAAGTACAAAAAAAAATCATGCTTCAATATCACTTATGAATATGAATGTAATAATCTGAAATAAAATGTTAGCAAATGGAATTTAGTAGTATGTGAAAAAAAAAGGACCAAATTGCATTTATGTCAGGAATGTAGAGTTGGTTTAATATTTGAAAATTGATTAATTTATCACATTAATGCATCAAAATGGAAGAGCCATTTTGTTATCTCAGTAGATATAGAAGTATCCAATAAATTTTTATATTTATTCATGATTAGAACTCTTAGAAATAGAGAGTAACTTTAAAAAGAAAACCTGATAGAGGACATTTACAAAAACAAAATAAACCCCCGATCTAAAACAAGCATCATACTTAATGGTGAATTATGAAAGTATTACCTTCAAGGTCAGTGTCAAGTTAAGGGTGCATGAAACTACCATTTCTCTCTAACATTATCCTTGGTTGGCCTATGAAGGGCAATAAGACGATATAAAGAAATAAAAGATATAAACACAGAAGAGAAAGAACTCAAATTTTCTTTATTCACAATTGATATAATTTTTAAGTAGAAAATTTCAAAGAATTGCTGGTAAATTGTCAGAATTAAGATTGTTCAGCAAAGCTATGGGATATAAATCCAGTTATGTTTCTACATAGAAAATATAATAAGAATGCCATTTACATGATCACAGTTAATGTACAGGAGGTAGAGATAACTCCGAGGTGTGGAAGCCCTTTATTAAAATAATCATGCACCTTTATTGTAAGGTACCAATAAAAAAGAAAGATATTCCATGCTCTTAGAAAGACTTAACATTATAAAGGTGTATTTCTCTCCCAATTGATCTATAGATTCAATACCGTTCTAAACCAACCTTGATAAGGTATTTTGTGTAACTCGTTGAGCTAGTATTAGAATGTATGATGGAAGAGTGGAGGTCAAGAATAGCTTAGACACTGCTGTAGAAAGAGAACGGAGCCATGGAAACATGGTTGCCAGGTATCAAGATTATTGTAAATTTGTAATAATTGAAGCAATGTGGCATTGGCCCATGGACAGCAAAATCGACAAATCCATGTTCATGACAGAAGGAGTGTCACAGAGCAAAGCACAGAGAAAAGGAGAAACTGCCCAGTGGATGGTGCTGAAACAACTGATTATCCATATTAAAAATTGTTTTTCTGTTTCACATACATGAATGTGCACTCACAATAAATACTAGTGGCTTAAATATGAAAGGTAAAACTATACAACTTTTATAAGACAATATAGAGTATTTTCATGACTTCGAGATAAAAAAGGATTTTTAAAGTAAGGCAAAACCCCCTACAAAACATGATGTTAGAGACTGAAAAATTCAACTATTGTATATTAAAATTAAGAATGTTCTTCAGAGGTTATCATTAAGAGAGAAAATAATAAGCTACAAAGTTGGAAAAGATATTTGCAAAGTTTGCAAAAACTGCAAAAGAATTGACATCCACAGCCTTTAAAGAACTTCTAAAGCAGTAAGAAAAGACATGTTTCACAATGGAAAGGGGACAGGACACTTGTTTAAGCATTTTTCTAGAAGAGGAAACAAAGAAGACCCAAAATATATGAGAAGATATTCATCCTCATTAGTAATCAGAGAAATACAAATTAAAATCACACTAGGATACAATTTCATCTCCCTGAATACTGGCAAAAAAAAAAAAAAAAAAAGTCAGGCGCTACCAAATGTGGGTGAGGGTTTGGAGCAAAAGGAACACTCTCCCTCCAAATGGCAAAAACACTTAGGAAAACAGCTTGATGTCATCTGGTGAAGTTGAAAACCTGTAAACCTCATGACACCCAGTTTCTCTCCCACGCAGGAGAGAGAGACGCCAACCTAGACTTTGGAGAAACTCCTGCCTGGTGTGGTGAGCACCGGGGGACACATGTGAGGGTGTCTGTACCACTGTTGTCTGTCACAGCAAAGTCCATCAACGGAAGAATGGCCACGTCGTGGTGTGTCTGTGCTAGGCCGTCGCAGGTCTCAGGTGCCTCTCATGAACCATGTGAGGCCCTCACCTCTCTCAGAGCAGCTCTTCATAAGCTCTGACTGCTACAGGGGACATAAGCCCACACACAGTTCCTTGCCTCCGGGCTCTGTCATGGTGCTTCTTTTCTCTTGCCCCAGGATTTTCCGTCACTGCGGAGACGTGAGAAGCATCAGGACACATGCACTGTCAATAGATGAGCACAGTAAAAGTGCAGGAGGGTGGCTGTCCTGTGAGGCAAGCCTTTGCAGAGATCTCCTGTGAATTCTTCCCCATGTGCCCGCAGGCTCTCACCTGGTAGACTACTGGGAGGTCCTGCGGTCTCTGAAGACAGCTGGTCTGGAGACCGACGAGTGGTTGCACGTGATACAAAGTGGTGACCAGTGTGGCAAGGCTCCTTTCTGTTGGCTCTAACCTGCTCACTGCCTCACTCCTCATTTTCTTTTCCTCTTGGTTTCCTGAAACCGCACTCCCTAACGAAGAGTAAGAGGTAAACTTGCGCCTCGGGGTCTGCTAATATGCAACAACGCGCATAAATCTTAAAACATAACGTTGAGCCAAAGAACTAAGTCATATGAGAACCTGTACAGCAGGGCATTATTTAAATAAAAATCACAAGAAAAACAAAGAAATGCCTTATTTAGAGAATACATCTCTAGGTGGAGACACTAAGACCAAGCAATAACATGATTAACACAAAATGTAAGACAGTGGCTACCTTTGACACAGAACAAAAGGAAAGAGATCCTGGCAGAGCAGATGGGGCCTTCGAAGATACCATTGATGTCTTATTATTTAATCTGGGAAGTGCGCATGCTATTATTTTGCCCTAAATGCCACTGAAATGTTTTGTATACTTGACGTATAGGCTCCAAGTAAGGTGATTGACAGCAAGCAGTGAGTGCAGCCTATGGCAGAGATTCAGGCAGCAAGGCTGGAGAGGGTGGTGGCAGCCAGATCGTCAGAACCCTCAGATGAAATTGGTGAGCTCTATTCTGAAGACATCAGGAGGCTGTGGAAGTTCTTTTCTTTCCTTTTCTCTTTTTAAAGCAGCGGAATATGATGTACAATGGTACCAAAGCTAGTTAAAGCTGGAGAAATACAAAGATATTCATGAGGTAGTATTGACAGGATTTGCCACCGACAGGCGAGTTCTCCTGGGTTGAGGAAATGGGGAAGCCAAAGGTCAGAACCTGAGGGGAGACCGCCATCCACGGTCCTAGGAAGTGAGGACAAGAGAGAGGCTGGGTGAGGGAAGCCTTTGCACGCTGATAACACAGCTGTGCACCGAAACAGGGTCGCATTGGCTCCCGACCCCTGAGGGCCGACCGTGCCCGTGCAGAGGAGGTGATGTCATGCTGGTAGTTTGAAAGTGGCCACGGCAGGACTATTTATTTGCAGATGCGTGTTGGCAAAGGATATGGTTAAGGATTTTTACCCCCTGGAGAGAGACAGTTGCTAAATATTTATCAGCGCACCATTTGATAGGATTTGGTAGCGAATTAGATACAAAGGAGAGGAAGTTGTCTTCGATGACACCGAAATTCCTGACTTTAGAAATGAAAGGTGGCAGCATGAGGTGAAACAGAACGCGAGGAGCAGAGTGGTGCTTGCCAGGAAAGGGGTGCCGATGGTGTCGCGGAGGACAGACACAGTCCCTGTCCTCAGGAGGTATCTGTCTTTCACCGGCGTCCAGTAGGGCGTTCTGCGCAGCTTTTTCAAAGTACATATTCCTGCAACCTACCCATGCCCTAATACAATCAGTGCTGTTTCATGTAAAGTGGTTAAACAATGAAACAATATAATGAATAGAATGATTATACGAATCATTCTAGAAGCCCTACTAAATAATGAGATCCCTCCCTTTAGACTGGGAATATATTTATCATATAATTTATTTAAAAATGGAGATTAAAGAAAATCTCCTGTTGGCCCATAATAGAGTAACCCACGTATCATAGCTTCACAGAAGGGCAATAATACCATAGAATTTATGACACAGGTCATTCCTTCAAACCTGGCTTCAGCGAGGAATCGCCTGCATGGCTTTGACCATTGTCACATGCCAGACAAATGAAGTCGGAATCTTTCCTGCAGGAGCCCCGGCACTGGTGTTTTTACCAACACTGAGAAAAGTTTCGTTAAACTCTTTACGTTAGGAAAATTAAGGCAATTGAAAAAGGAAACTGGCAGAGGACTGTGTTGGGGGAACTGGCTGTAAATGGAGCTAAAGTCATAGGCAGATAGTGAGGACATTAGCCAAAATATGAAATCTTTTCATTCGCTCTGAAACAGGAGAGAGTGTGAGGAGTTTGGTTAAAGATTCAGGGCAACTTTGAAGTAGAAAGAAGAGATGTCGAATTAAACCAAATGGTTTCAGTCTTTTCAGTATGTAGGAGGTGGTGGTAGTCATCGCGGTAATCATAGGAGCTAACATTTATTGAGCAATTTTGTAGAAGATTCCTCACTAAGGACTTCATAAATATTATTTCACTTATCTTCATCACTGCCCCATGAGACAGGCACCGCTGTTATTCTCATTTTATAGACAAAAATTGGAAAATGGCTATACATATGGGACTGAACAATTTGCCAAGATTGCATAACCGGCAAGTGACAGAACTGTTCTGTGTTGAATGCAGTCCTACGCAAACTTGGAGTCTCGGCTCCTAACTGTGCTGTTACACCATCGAGGGAGAATCAGGCTGCAGACCCGAGGAGAGAGGGAAAGTTTGGAAGACTATGAGACTGGATTCTATCAGGGAATCAGAGGTAAGCATCACTGTGCTTGGACGGTCCAATTAAGTTTGCAGCACATGAATTTGTTTCAGGGAAGCACTCTGTTTATTTGGGTTTCTCTAACAACACTTGCAAGCTCAGGAATGGAAGCGAAAACAGTGAAGGCTGAGTTTACCCGGAGTAGAATAACCAAGCAAATGGGGCAGAATTTCAAGGAGTAAGTTTTCATTGCACTACCAAGAAGAATGTTGAGGGAGGTTCAGGGTGGGACCCCAGGACCTAAGGCTGGTGTGTAGGAGGACATTGAGATTTGGATGGGCTGAAGAAATGGAGAAAGTACGAGGGGCTGAGGGGCTGGGTTGTTTTGATGAGAGTATAAAAATCACACTCCATGGAAGGAAGGAAGAGAAGTTATTAGAAAGGGGTGTTTCAGAGCTGTATATCTCAAGTCTGAATATATTGCTAACTTGAAGATACAATTTCAGTGTTTTAATGGTGTTTTGGTTCAGAAGGTGCTTTCCCACTGTGTCAAATTATATCCATTTCTCCAGGTCCTGCCTTTAGGTGCGTAACGCAATCTTAAATAAGCCACTTGCCACTGAACTTAGACTTTAATGGTGAGCATTCAAAAGGACACCATGAATAAACAACTCCACTTCTTTGAGGAGTTCAAATGTCACACTTTTTTCTTAATGAGTAACAGAATTGGTACTTCCATTTTTAGGGTAGACCTGCAAAATATGGCCAGATATCCTAAGGTTAGTCATGCATGTACACGTTAGACATGGCCCAGAGTCAGCAGTTATCCAATGTTGTTGGCAGGGGAAAGCAGGCCTTTGAACTATTGGTAAGAACCATGTTAACTGCACTCATCATATGATATTGAACTTATTAATAGACTTTGGATATAGGACTAGACCCAGCTTAAGTCCTAGTTTTGGTTCTAAGCTTTCACCTCACATGATTTTAGGAACATTACTTAGCATCCTCTGCCTTAGTGTCCTGACCAACAATGAGTACATTGTCTACCAACCAGTAAAATCTGAGTAGGTAAGATGAATTAAAGTTTGTTTGAACATTTATAAGAAAGGTATCAATATGATTGCTGTCTACGAAGTATTTTGATCAGGTATGAATTAACTACAGTGGCTTAGGAATAGTGCCCGTTGGTTCCATAGCTGGCCTTAATTAAGTGTAACTTTTATTTATTCGAAAATGAAGTGGGAACCTTCAAACGGACAAATTAGCCCTACATATGTTATTTTCTGTGTGAAGTTCAAGTATTTCTGAAGTTGAAATTTTTACTAATTTGGGGGTCTTGAGTTTTCTCCACAAAATTCCTTTTGGTCTGGCTTCCTTTATCCCTTCTCCTAGGGAAGCAGTTATGGACATGGGTGTTGGTTGAGGTGGGGGAGGGGACTACCGCTGGGTGAATGTGGAAATCCAGGCTAGAGGAAATTAAGATGACTTCACGAAGGCACACAGAAAGACAATGTTTCCTCAAGAATAACTGACCGTAAATGGGATAATATTTACCTTCTGAATATAACCATAAGCTTAGAAGCATTTATCACTGTTCTGTTACTCTTTCATATTCTCTCCTACATTTACTGTGGCCAGGAGGGAGGTGCTTCAGTAGGAGTGCGTGTTCAATAAATAATTAGAGCAATGCCCGTGTACTTCACACTTGACAGTGTCATTTCCATATATAAATTCTCATTTCCATGGCTATGCAAGTCAGCCTATCAATTTATAGTAGCATAAACTTTGGCATGTGGGTTGCCTTGGACCCACAACAAAGAATGCACCACTATCCATGTTGTTAAAATGGTTCCCTCTGACACTGCGAGGCTGAAACTCCGGGGGCACTGTCTCTTACTCTCAGTGGGCTCATACCCAATGGTTGCTGAAGACTGCTTTGGAAAGTTAAAACTCATGCTGTGGTCAGGAGCTTTCTCCTTTCAACAAGCTGCTTTGAGGTATTCCAAGGGTTGGTACAGCCAGTTCTCCCTCCACAACTGCAGAAGTGTCTTTCCTGTGCTGAAACAGGAAGAGGTGGTGTGGACTGAGACCTCAGACGCCCTGGAGTTTGCTACTCCGCAACATAGTCATGAGGTCAGGACTTTTATTATAGTAATGACCCATACTGAATTGTATTCCAATAATATAAACCTAGAGACTATTGTAGAAAACAAACTCTGTGGCCTCAGACGGACTATTTCAAAGCAATGTGAAATCTGCGAACATGATTGAGCATCTAAATTTCCAGAGAGGATTAGCATGCAAATATAGTTGATATTTAAGGCGGCTGCATACCCATGATTGACAGAAATGGCCAAGAAGGCAGTAGGTCATGTCATTGCTTCCTAATTAACTCACACATAAAACAGTCCTTCAGTGTGATCAGTGAAACGAGCATAGAGGGGCCATAAGGCAGCATTTGCTGTTTTGTTTTCAAAGTATTTGAGTATATAATCTAATAAAAGCTACCACAGTTTGTTCGATTGGATGCAAAGTGTTTTTAATTTACACAGCATTGATTTTTAAGGACACCTTCTCAGATATAATTGAACAAAAATAAGCTACCTTAACGCTTTTGGATTATATTGTCCTGAGACTGTAGCAGAGATGAAAAAAAGTAGGAGCTGCCAAGTCAACATGACTGTCCCCGGGCAGCTGTCCCAGGTACACAAAGGCAGGCCTGCACTCTGCTAATGGAGCGCAATGAGGGAAAATAACTTCCTGGGCAATTTTATGAAAGGAGAACATACTGCAGTAGTGAAGGGTTGGAAGAAATGGAGTGTCTTCAAATGCAAATTTCTTGACATTTCACAGCTACTAAAATAATTACCCGAGCTTGGTGAACTAATAATAACTTAGTTAAAGGTTTCATTTGGTATAACCGAATGTAATGCAAAAGGCACACACTGTGATAAACACCATTGCCACTTTCGGGCTTGCTGAGGGTGGGTTTTCTCTCTTTTCTTTATCCCACACATCGCAATGTCACAAGCAATTAGATGCGATTATTTATGGGGACCAGAAAGGTAAGAGGATCCAGCCGTGCTGTGCAACTCCAGGGCAAATGGTGTCCCCACGCTGAGCACCGAGGAGAGGAGCTTTGGCATCTCCATGAAGTAATTGTCCTTTTAAACTGCTGAAGTACATTTTGTTGCACTAAACAAGTTTATTTAATGAACATTTAAAAATCAAAACCACCTCACTTTTATGTATCAATGGAAAAACTACATTGAGTACCTAGCAAGCTTAAAGGAAACCTTTTGAAATAACGGTGAGTCTTTAAATCTCTTCGTGTTCTGCATTGGGTGATTGGTAAGCACTCTGGAAGTCAAGTGGGGGAAAACGTCACCTCAGGGCACAGGAAACCTTTTGAGAAGTAATTTGGGAATATGAATCAAATACCATAAAATTGTTTATATTGCTTAGATCCAGTAATTTTACCTTAGTGAATTTAGGCTAAGAATCTTTAATACTGAGAGAGGCTTATGCACCAAGATGTTTATTACAATATTATTCATAATAACAAATTAATTAGAAACATTTCTCTTTTGTTGAGTATTAACTGAAAGGAAAATTATACTACCTAAAAAATAATGCTTGCCAAAGTTAGACAGCAATATAGAACATTCTTATGTACATTTGTACTTCTACTAGAAGTACAAAAAGCCTAATATAAAATTATGTGTGCAATAGAATTGCAATCATGTAACAACAGTTAGTAAGTGTACATTAAAAAGACTGAGGATACATGTGCTAGCTAGCATATGCTGTGTTTGGATGTGGGTAATTTTCAGATCTTTTTGATTTTTCAAATAATCTATAACTTTTAAAAACGACTTCTTGCCCTGGCTGGTGTGGCTCAGTGGACTGAGTGCTGGCCTGCAAATCAAAGGGTTGCCAGTTAAATTCCCAGTCAGGGCACATGCCTGGGTTGTGGGCCAGGTCCCTAGTGGGGGGCACTTGAGAGGCAACCACACATAAGCTTCTCTCCCTCTCTTTCTCCCTCCACTCCCCTCTCTCTAAAAAATAAATATATAAAATCTTTAAAAAAAACCCCAAATTCTTGAATTTAAACATCCAGTTGTCATGCTTAACAGCTAGTTGTATTCAATTGAACTCTTCTCTTTCCTAAAACCACTTCCTATGTAAATACACTCATGATGGTTAATTAGTTACAAATGGAAAACCAGTCTGGCTGAAGTAAATACACTCTAATTAATGTAGACCTCACTAATTAAAGATTAACAGAAATTCGCAGATTTGAGATTCTTACAGCATGAAAAACCCCAAACAAATAATATGTTAGGATTTTAAATTTTGTAACTAAAATACTTTGTTTCATAGAAATAGGTACATAACAAATGGTAGTTTTCTGGTGAGCTTATTTTAACTAACTTTCTATATATGATTATGCAATTTGAAATTGTAAGTGCTAATATATAACATATAAAGGTATATTATGTAAAAATATAAAAATATAAAATGATTAAATAAGCAAAAAACAAAGCTCATTTGCCTGGTCAAGTTTGTGAAACACATGAATTGCTTTGCATAGCATATTAAGTTCAGTATACAATGAAATACCACTATTTGTTTGTAATTAAATTTTTTTATAAATTAAACATTTATGTGTAATTGACAATTAAAATGGAAGGTAAGTAAACTTTTGCTTCCTCCACTATCATTTATGTAGCAAAGTGTAAAGTATTATTACATAACATTTTCCAGATTTTTTCTCCCTCCAAACGCAATAATTAAGAATTACATATAAAATAACTAACAGAATCAGTTATCTTGTGACTTTCAAATGCAACCAACTATTTTTTGCACTTTTCAGTGGGTATTTTCAAACCAGTGCTTTAATTAGCATGTTAATTGTCCAACGCTATGTCATCCTTAAAGAAGAACTGAACATGATTGATTTTAAATGTCTTAAAAACATCACGTTTTAATAACCAGGCTGGTTCTTAAAAAAAAAAGTTAAACTGTCTTCAACAGTTTTTTTAAAATACATTGTTTTTTTAAAAATATGCTTGTTTTATGGCTTACCTTAATTTTAGATTTATTTGAAGATGTGCCATAAAAATATATGGTGCCTAGTTTTTAATATGTATAAAACTTCAAAAACTACCAAGTTCTGATTGATTGTAATCATAAACTCTAAAGATAAAGCATACTTTGTTTTCTAAGGAAAAGCAACTCATGATTTAACTATGAGAAGATAAGAAATACATTTTTTGTCTGATTGTAAATGACAAAATATTAATTTTATTTTGGATTTTTATTTGTCAGATTTAAGGAATAAATATAATTGGTGTCATGGACCAACTAATGTTATTGATATTAATGACGTAAATTTTTATTCAGTGTCTAATAAAAGTAAATAGGATGCACTCATCTCTCCTATTTTGTTGATATAAATTGCACTTAGGATTATGTAGTAAATATTTAATAAAGTAAAAACAATTTTTGACAGTCACTCACTCAATCAATATTTATTTAGGGCTCATCATATACGAGCCTTCTGAGATACAGTGGTAACTTTGTTGATTCTGAATGTTTTCTTCTGTAAATAGATTTTACATATAAGCAACTTAAAAATAAATACTTAAACAACTTACCTTTGGTTCCTTGAACTTGGAGAAAAATCCAGAAAACAAAAATAGCCCTCCTAGTTTCCAAATACCTTCTGACTTTTGTGCATTGGTAAGTCTGGTAACAGTCACAGAACAGCCCCAAATCTCATTAAAAAATAAAAAAGACAGAAATACGGAAAATAATTAAATACTGATGCAAGGTGAGCGAGGATAGCCTTCTTGATTTACTTTAGGAGGGTGCCAATTTATGGAGAACATGAGCTAGTGTCTGTTTCTGGAATAATCTGTTTATCTTCCCCTCAGGCGTAATCTCGGCTTAAGGGCCAGCTGGGGGGACCTTTATCTCATTAACCTCTGGAAGAGCGTCAGTCAGCCTAGCTCTGGGACCCCGGATGCCATTATAAAACAGTGTCCACAGACAGAAGGAAGGCTTCTTTTCTTCGTTACTCACCTGTTACAGTGACACGGAGAACCGGGGGAGGTGCTGCCAAATGCGGGGGAAGGCTGACAGCTGGGGTCAGATGTTTGCCAAAGTGACATTTGCAAGGAATGTCCGCTGAGAGAGTTTAATTGCTCCCCCTGGAAGCATGGCTATTGGATGTGCGTTAGTCTCCAGAGACAGCAAGGCTCAGGGAAATGCGCTGCTTTGTAAATTGCTTTCTTTCTGCCATTACATATAGATGGCTTCTTTGGTTTTTCTTTTAAAGTCTGGTTTTAGTTTTTTAAGTTTGTTATTGGTGCACAGAGTCCAATAGTTCTACAGAGTTTGTGAAAAATGATACTGCCACGCCTCCATTCAAAAGCAATCACTTCTTATTCTTTAAGTTAATTCTTCAAGTATTCCTATTTGTACCTGGAAATAGTTATGCTTCTGTTACTATTCTTTTATTTTTCACTTTTAGAACATTATCAAATAATGAGTATTGAGAGTATCTTCTCTTCCACGCACACCTCACTTCTCTTCCCCACTCTGTATAAACATGTACTTGCCCTCCCTTCACCGGCCTCAGTGTCACTGTATTTTCAGTTCATTGTGTGTCCAGTTTAACGCTATTGTGACTGTATTCACGCTACGCATGGCTGAGCCATGGACTATACTGCAATTATTAACATGTACTGAGCTTTTATGTTACGGCAGGCACTGTTCTTAGATATTTTCATAGATTATATATATTAGTTAATACAACATTATGAGATAAACACTACTATTACTATCTCTGTTTTAGTTTTATATTTGAAGAAACTGAGGTATATGTGGCAGAGCCAGGACCTGAACCCAAAGGAACCGGTTCAGGAGCCTGTACTTAGCATTAACCATTATCTCCTCTGATGCCATTTGCTGCTGTCTCCTTTGTTTCTCCTCATTTTATACACGCAAAACAATAAATCATCCCCAGATGTTACCCCAGATGTGTAAATTTCCTCTTCATATGGTTAAACACTCCAGGTAGTCTGTCCTCCCCGGGCTTTCTAGACTGCTGCAGGCTGCATTGTTCAATTTCTTGTTATGGTTCACAGCAAGCATCTGGAGATCTCCCTTCACAATCATCCTGGTGACTCCTTTCACCTTTCTTTTGCTGGGTCCCAAGTTCTCCAGACCCCATGTTGACTCCTTTCTTAACCTAACCTCTTGTTTTAGCAGAGTACATGCTCCAGTGGATGACTGAAAGTCCTCAGTAAATAGATTTGAGATCTTATGTTTGAAAATGGCTACCATTCATCCTCATCCTTGATTGATCGTTTGGCCAGTGTGGCACACTCAATGTCTGTGTCCTCCCAAAATTCATTTGTTGAAAACTAAATCCCCATGTGATGGTATTTGGAGGTGGGGCCTCTGGGAGGTGACTGGGCCACGAGGGTTAAGCCCTCACGAGTGGGATTAGTTCCCTTGCAAAAGAGGCACAGGGAGCTCCTTTGCTTCTTTCTTTATGTGGGCACAGCGACAAGACAGATCTCTGTGAAGCAGGGAGTAGTTCATCATCAGACGCTGAACATGCCCGCAGTTTGATCTCAGAGTTCCCAGCAGGTAGAACTGTAAGAAATAAGTTTCTGTTGTTGTAAGCCTCTCAGTCTACGGTATTCTGTTATAGTAGCCTGGATGAACTAAGACAACTGGGTACAGACTTCTAGGTTGGAAGTAACATTCACTTAGAAGACTGAAGACATTAATCCACTCTCTTCTAGTTTCTGTGCTGCTGAAATCTGGAGTCCGTATTGTTCTTGATTTTTTCCATAGAAGCACCCGATCTTTTCGTCTCTGGAAGCTCCTAGAAAGTTTTCTTTCTATGTCTCTAATGTTCCGATAGTGCGTGGTTATGGGTCTATTTTAATCCATTGCATAGGAAATTCATAGAACCTTTAATCTGGGTATTTATATTCTTCAATTATTAAAACCTCTTTCACGTATTTGATTTCCACCTTTCATTTTGTATATTCTCTTTCTGGAATCCATATTATTTGGAGGGTGGCATATTCTTGCACTGGCTCTTTAACTTTCACTATCTATTTTTTCTTTTATTTTCCTCTAATTCTTTATACTCTGATTTCAAGAAAATTTTCTCAATATTTTAACCCTTCTTTGTTTTTAAATATTTACTGTCGTTTACAATTTCTGGGAAATTGTTCTTGGTGGTTTTTCTTGGATTTTTTTTGCTTTTTTATTTTCAATAAGATACCATTTTAGGATTTTAAGGATACAATTTCTCTTATCTCTTTAAAAATATTTAACAGTTTCAAAAATTATTTTCTTCTTAAGTAGCTTTTGTTTCATCCTAGCTGCATATTTAAATTTCTTTTTCATTTTCTTTTTTTTTTTTTATGTTAGAAGCTTTTCTCAAATATCTGGTAATCCTTGGCTGACCATTCACTTATGTTTGAGTCCGGTTATAACTGCTTATTGCTCTGTGCATGAGGTTGGAACTTGACAACTGTGGTCCTCTTGTAGCCGATCTGGCTGGGCCACTTCCTTCTTAGGGCTTCCAGGTAAAATACAGACTGCCTAGGTAAATTTAACCTTAAGGTAAACAACAAATAATTTTTTAGTATAAATATGTCACAAATATTATATGTAACATACTAAAAATTATTTGTTTATCTAAGAATCAAATTTAATGGGGTATTCTATATTTTTATTTGCTACATCTGGCTACACTCTTTCTAAAATACCTGAATTCAGTATCTTTAAATATTTCATCTTCAGTTGGTCATAGATTCCAGAAAAGACTACTAATCCATTGGTATTAGAATAAAGACTAACTCTCAATGTATCAATACATAAGCTGAGGAAGATGTCTGGGGCCTTAATATTCTGAGGTATATTTTAATTCAATTTTCCTGTTTTCAGAGAAGCACCCTCAGTCTCACATCTGCCCAATATTTAATAGTCCAAAGAATGTTTCACCCTGCTAGACAATAAACCTTCAGCCTTCTGTTGAGTAGCCAAGAGACAGTTATATAAGTGAATATCAGGATGGGAAAGGAGATTTGGGGCCGTAATTAATTATTAGCTGTTTCAATTTATTCTTCTATTTTTAACCCAATCCTTCCATTAATTTACCACTATTTCCAGAGGTATATGGAATGTCTTTAAAATATATAAAAATAAATATTAATACATTTATATAACATTTATGAATAAATATAAATTGAGTTGTTTCTGAGCCTTCTGTACTGTCACTTTAAGATTTGCCCATCTAGGTTTGTATTTTAAAACTTTGCTTAAACCTACATGTCCAGCTTAATAAAATTATTATGAAGTGAAAACTAGTAATATACAGGTAAAAACAGAGAATATTAATAGCACTCCACCATGATCTCCCCTCACAAACACAAATTTTTTCTCCATTAAATGTACTTATTATTCTGATGTGTATGATAATCATTTATTTGCTTTCCTTAATTCTTTTACTACTTAACTACACATCTATAAGCACTGTAGTTTACTTTTGCCTAACCTACCACTATTTATCGAAAAGATTATCATTTTTCCTACTGTTCTGAAGTTCCATCTTTGTCATAAAATCTGTGTATATCATGAACTCACACTGTTCCAACCCTCTGCTCCCTCCTGTTTTATTATATTGACTCATCTTTTATCTACTATTTTCTCTTCAGCTGGATATAATGTATTGTCTTTAATTTTCATATATATTTTTTCTTTTTTTTTTTTTTTTAGTTTTGGGATTTCAATTTGGTTCTTCTACAAGTCTGCTTCATCATTTTTAAAAATAGTTTATACCTTTGTGCTAATGTTTTAAATCTTGTTTTTTATCTCATTTAATATAGTAGGAGTAGTTTGGTAATTTCAAATTGTGGAGCTCTGGAGATTGTTTCTATGACCTTGCTTTCTCTGTTTTTTATTTGTTATTCTCATATCCCCTTGTATAAGTGGTTATATTTTCAGGTATTATATTTTAAGAGTTGTACTAAGAAAAGCAGGACAATATGGTATTGGTAAAAGAATGTACACAAAGATCCAAGGGACAGAATACAGAGCCCAGAAGTAGGCCCTCACAAATGGCCGAATGACTTTTGACGAAGTTGCAAAAGCAATTTAATGGAGACAGGACTGTCTTTTCCAAAAATAATGTCATATGCCATGCCCCCAAAAATAAACAAACAAAAATTAGATCTAGAAACAGACATTGCACTTTATACAGAAATGAAAAAATGGATCACACAGATAAATATACAATGCATATAAAAATTCTAGAAGAAAATATAAAAGCAGATCCATTAGATCTTAGGCTTGGTGATGAGATTTTGGATATAACATAAAAGCATGATCCATGAAAGAAAAAAATGATAAGTTTGATTTTATTAAAATGAAAATCTTCTGAACTGTTAAGAGATTATAAACAAAATAAAAAAGTAAGCCACAAACTTGGAGAAAACATTTGCAAAGTACATTTCTGTTAAAGGAATTGTACCCAAACATACAACAAAAACTAAAACTCAAGAATAATAAAACCTAACACCTCAATTAAAAATGAGCCAAAGATCTGAATGAGACACCTTTCCGAAGAAGGGACACAGATAATAAACAAGCACATGAAGACATGGTCAACTCAGCACCATCATTAGGAAATGCAAATTGAAACATCAATGAGGTACCCCTACATACCTATTAGAATGACTAAAATTAGAAAGCAAATGGCACTACCAATTGCTGGCAAAGATTCAGAGCAACAGAAGCTCTCATTTAGTATTGGTGGGAGTGCAAATTTGTACAGGTACTTTACAAAACTGAACATAGTTTTATCATACAATGCAACAATGACTTCCAGGTATCTACCCAACTGATTTGAAAATATATGTCCACACAAAAATCTGCACTTGAATGTTGATAACAACTTTGGTCATAATTACTGAAACGTACAGGCCACCAAGATGTTCTTCAGTAGATGAGTTAATAAGGAACCCATGTATATCTGTTACTGGAGCTTGGTTCTTCTGGTCTCTTCTGCGCATGCCTTTCCCATAATTCTCCTTGATTGTCCACACCCATGGGGATGGGGGGGGTTGTAAAACTGCAATGGAAATTTTGCTAACTGAAATTACTTCGCAACCAAGGCGGTGAACTGAAACTATTGCAAATATTTGTCTTGGGTCAACAAGGACAGTGGCCCTCTTCCTCTCACCCCTCATTTCTAACTGCTGCCTAACATATCCATATGATGGAATGAAATTAGTAATAAGAAAGTATTAATGCTAAAGGTTAAAGATAAAGGAGAATCTTAAAAGCAGCAAGAGAAAAGGAGACAGTTACATACAAAGGAGTGCCCATCAGACGGTCAGCTGATTTCTCAAAGGAAACTGCAGGCTAGAAGGGACTGGCAAGAAGTATTCAAAGTGATGAGAAGCGAGGACCTACAACCTGGATTACTCTATCCAGCAAAGCTGTCATTTAGAATGGAAGGGCAGATAAAGTGCTTCCCAGATAAGTCAAGTTAAAGGAATTCATCATTACCAAGCCCTTATTACATGAAATGTTAAAAGGACTTATCAAAAAAAAGAAGATCAAAACTATGAACATTAAAATGGCAACACATTCACAACTGTCAACAACTGAATCTAAAAAACCAAATAAAGCAAACAACCAGAACAGGAATAGAATCAGATACAGAGATCATCTGGAGGGTTATCAGCTGGGAGGGGGAAGGGGGACAATGGGGGAAAACGTTCAGGGATTAAGAAGCATAATTGGTAGGTACAAAATAGACAGCAGGATGTGAAATACAGTATAGAAAATGGAGAAGTCATAGAACTCACATGTACAACCCATGGACATGAACTAATGGGAGGGGTGGATTGCTGGAGGGAATTGGGGTTACTGTGTGGACGGGGCAAAGGGGGAAAATGGGACAACAGTAATAGCATAATCAATAAAATATATTTTTAAAAAGAAAGTATGAGCTGTTATGCTGTTCAAAACATGGGTGAGTCTTAACTACATATTGCTAGGCTGAAAAAGCCAGTCGGAAAAGGCTGTACACTGTATCATTCCATTTATATGATACTCTGGAAAAAGCAAACAGATAAAACAAATTAGCAGTGGCAGGCATTTGGGGGAGTATGTGTTTTAAGTAGATGAAGCGTAGGGGATTAGGGCAGTGAAACTATTTTGTGTAATACTGCAATGCATGACACTGTACATTTTTCAAAATCCATAGAACTTTACAGCAGAGAAGTGAATCTTAAGGCATACAAATTTAAAAAAAATCTTTAGGCTGCAAATAACTATGCTAATTGTGACAGTGCAGGTTGTGACAGAAAAATGTATGAAGCAAACTCACTGGAGGGAGTAAGGGAAAAGCTGACCTAAATAACTCTGGAAATGAGTGAAATCTGTGACTAAAGGCAAATGGAATTGTACATAAGCAGTGTACTCTAGTTGAAAAAATTGCTTTGGGGCTATGAGTTAGCAATTCTGAAACAACTACAATGTGCATCTGGAATTGAACAGACGAGCAAATGGATGGCTGATAATGGGAGGCCGGTTTCTCACTACTGAAGTGGGAAGTTACAGACGAGCAAGGGAAAGAGGCAAAAGTAATACATATGGTAATGGAGTAGAGACATCGTTATAAACTCACGTTTAGTTTAATATAGGTAAAGATGGATCTGTATGTATATATTAATAAACAACATATGATTTTATATTAATTTATATATTAATTGTATGTTGTGTGGTCAATACATGGTTCTCCCATCACCCATGAGGAGGGCTGGCCAGGGGGTCCGCAGCCAGAAGAAGTGTGCGTTGTTTAGGGAATGGATGGTGACTCCCTCCCTATATCTTTTGGAAGCAGCTTCCTGTCCCGTGACTGCTTCTTGACCTTTTCCTTCTGCACGCACACACTGAGGTCATGTAGTCTAGAGTCACGTGTAGGAAGGACATGCACCTCCTTTGTCTGGGGCCCTTGTGAGGAGCCTCACTCTGGAGCAGGTGCCCGTCTCTCTCCCACACACCTGCCACTGCCTGGGCACTCCCCTGTAACCTGAGCTGTTAACGTGAGAAACATTCAAACCTGTAGAGAGTTTTTGGTGAGTTTATTTGAGCCAAACTGACGGGCGACAATTGCTGGGAAGCGATACCTCAACAGATTGAGAGATGCTCTGGAGAACGGCAGCTTAGTACCACATTTCATACCTTAGAATTAAAGGTGGAGCCGTAAGGGGATTACCTGAAGTCCACTGATGATAAATTAGGGGAGGCAGGAGAGTAAAGTGGGGAAACTTCTGGGACTGGATAAAAGGTAAAAAGATAGACACATACTTTTTTTAACTAGGTGGGTGAGAGATAGCTAACAATCAACAACTAACATAACAATATCAGTGAGGGGTTTGTGGTCTCTGCTTGTGCCCAAGGGGCTTGGGGAAAGGAAGTTAGTTACCTTGACATTCCAAAGCTGTGTTATCATAGATGCAAAGAGATAACAGACAGGCTTAGTTAAGGTAAAGATTGACCTTTGTTAGAGAAAAATACTGGTTTAGGACAGGACCACGTGCCGTGAACTGCTTTCAGTTAATAAGTTTTGATTTTAGACCATCCTTTTTTGTTTCTTTAGGTCTCTGAGTTTGTAAGGCTGCCTTGCCGGCCTCCCCTGAGCTTGGCAGCTTAATCTGTGGCCCCTTCTCCTACATAAGTGTGCTTATTGCTACTAGAGTATCTTTGCTTTCTGGCTCTCTTAGCTGACCGAGAAAGGAAAAATGTGTACACTAACCAGTCACATACACACATCCATAAATATATATATAACATATGTTATGCAAGAGCCCCAAACCCGGGAGCTGCTTAAGTGTTCGTGATATTCCGATAAAACCAGTTGGAGGACTAGCAAATGTAGACGTGCTGTTTATTACTCCATAGTTTCCCTGCTTTACTTTCTCCTGCCTCCCCTAATTTATCATCAATGGACTTCATGTAACCCCCTTACGGCTCCTCCTTTGATTCTAACATGTAAAATAAGGTGCTAAACTCCCATTCTCGGAGTATTTCTCAATTCATTGAGATATTGCTTCCTTGCAATTGTCATCATTCTGGCTCAAATAAACTCACCAAAAACTCTCTACCGGTTTGAATGTTTCTTATGTTAACACTTACACCCAAATTCTGCTTCTTACCATTCTTCAATAACTTAAACCAGGACTCCTTGGAGAAATGGCTAATTCTAAAACTGGGGCAAGACATGTACAAAATGAACCAGGAGTGTCTTGTAGTGCCAGTAAGGAAGGAAGAACCCAAACAAAACAGAACAAACAAAACAAAAACCAAAACTGAGAAGCTCCGCAGTGAAGGGGGGATGTCAGAGGGACATAGGATCCAACCGAAAGGGCTCTGAATGGCCAAAACTGAAGCGATTTGAGGAATAAAATAGTGTTGGATTATAACACAAAATGTAACATAAGTATCCACAAGTGCACACTGATACAAAGAAATTATTAAATAAACAAATGGCGGAAAATGGAAAAATACCCTGTGTAGAACAATTCTAAGAAATTTGTGTAGATAATTCACTTTCCAGGAGGGCAAGCGTAAGTGTGACCTGTATACAGTGACTTCCAGAGTACCGTACAGAAAACAGTCCATTTACAGTGTCCTGACAAATACAACCTGGACCAAGGTCAGCATCCACAGCGAAGCAATGTGATCGGTATGCTCCCTTCATACGGTGTAATGGTTTGGCACTTTACCTCTGTGGTCTTCCTCCAAAAACCCCATAATCCCAGTCCAATCATAAGAAAGACATCAGACAAATCCAAATTGGGGGATATTCTTCAAAAACAGCTGACCAGCACCCCACAAAACTGTCAAGGCCATGAAAAACAAAGCATGTCTGAGAAACCGTCAGAGCCAAGACTTGCCTGAGGAGACCTGAAGACAGGATGGAACGTGGTGTCCTGGATGTGTCCCGGACCAGGGAACAGATGGGCGTCGGTTAATGATGTTGTATCAGTACTGGTCCTTTAAATGTGACAAATATACCCGATAATAGGGGAAACGGTGTATGGGATGCATGGTGACTGTCTTTACTATTTTTTGTAAGTCTACATCTATTACAAAATATATGCTTATAGAAAGAATTTGCAGTCTAGGACGTCTCCTTCCAGAGAGAATTTTCCTTTGCTTCTTCCAAGCACTGGGGATTACTAGCAAACCAAGATCATCTTACAAAAATTTCCAAGTTGAAGATTCAACAACACAAATAATTCAAAGCTCAGCTGTACTTGGTGGAGGTGTGGTTCACTTTGTGTTCAGCTTGGTCCCTGCAATGCAGCCCTTTGCAGTTTCCCAGAGCTTTCCCACGGCCTGGACGCCAACTTTTGGCCCCTTCCTACCAGGAGCTTTGCAAAAGCATTGTTCAACCTTTGTCTTTCTTACAGATCGGCAAATGCTCTGGGCCAAACGTGGCCCCCAAATCCAGGCTCATGTGTTTTGATTCTCATTCTTGTACGTCTCCATTCTGATAGTGCTTCACTGTTTGAAAACTCTTCATTCCACTCAATCAGATGATTGTATATTTCATCCAGCTTTTCTGCAGAATGTTCTGCATTTCCTCAGCAGGAGGATTGGCATAAATGACCTGATTGCTTTGTCTGCTGCAGAAATTTTAAACTGTTACTGCTGCCTCCTTTCCCATTCCATTTACTGTTGTGGCCTCATATTTAAAAAAAAAAATTCTTTAATATTATTTTCTTGGAGTATCCAGAGGTAGTATTGGGAAATGGGTTTTCAGCACTCATCTCTACAGCTTATTCTGGTGATATCTAAAGAAAATTAGAATCCTCAAATTGGTGTAGAATCTTACTTAGAACAATATATCTGAAAGTGAGAAACAAACTAGGTGAAAGATGAATCTACCTTAAATAATCACATATAGGAAAGTGACGTGAGGATGTAGCATACATACATACTTACATACAGGTTCTGGCAGAAATGATGCTTTTTATTACAAAATATTTTATTATAAAATCATAATCATGCAATTCTGTGACATAACAGTATCACACTCAAGCACACAATTTGACATTTTGGGTAAAGGTTCAAAGCGCTGTCCGCCTCGTGTGAGACATTCACGTACCCTACCAACCACACTCGAGCAGGGATTACTTCTGCTGGACCCTATAAACATACAGGGGTGGACAAAAGTAGGTTTCCAGTTACCAGTACGTGAAAAAAATCATATTATTATTTATTAATTATTGTATGATTTTCCATATGAAAAATTGTGAACCTACACTTCCCCACCCCTGTAAATACATATGTAAATATTTCTAATATACATTCATATAGGCTGGAGAGCTGGTAGGTGCTAACAAAATACTTTCTCTCTGTTGGCTGTATGTCCCTGTGTTACACTTTCTAATCCTGTTGTGAAATATCAGTGTCCCTTCTCTAGGAGAGAAAGCAACGATTTGAAGTTATGAAAACAATTCTGCAGAAACAACACCTTCCTGCAACGGGCAGGTGCTGGCCACTGAACAACTGAGCTCAGACACCGAGCTTGTCACTTGGGCATCTGACCACTTGCTGTAGATTGGAGGTTCCAGTGACCCCTTCCTCAGGTTTGATTCATTTGCTAGACTGGCTTATAGAACTCACAGAAACATTTTGCTTACTAGATCACCGGTTTATTGCAAAAGGATATAACTCAGTTGTAGCCAAATGGGATAGATGCATAGGGCAACGTACATGCAAAGGGCTCAGAGCCTCCACGTCCTCTCTAAGTGCACCACTCCCCCCCAATCTCTGTGTTTACCAGTCCAGAAGCTCTCTTAACCTCGTCCTGTTAAGTTTGGACAACCAAAAAGAGGCTTCATTACATGCGCGTGGATGATTTAATCATTGCCCACTGATGATTGAACTCAATGTCTCGTTCCCATGGGCCAAGGAGAGGAGACTGGGAGTTCCAACCCTCTAAACACACGGTCTGCTGCCCACTCAGCCAGTCCTCATCCCTATGCGGGGCCCTAAGTCACTTCATTAACATAACAAAAGGTAGCTTTGCTGCTGTCATTGCTTAGGAAATTCTGGAAGGTTTCAGGAGCTCTGTGTCCTAAAACAGGGCATGGACCAAATATGTCTTTCTTGTTATAAACCCCAATACCATTACAATATTGAATGAAAAGAGAAACCGATGAAAATGTGGGGTTGCATTGAAATTTCACTGTTTGCATGGGTCTTTTCCTCCATTTTGCATCTACTTATTTAAATATTGTGGGTTAGGAAGATACACAAGAATCTGCAAACTTTTTATTTCTGGAATCATGTAGTCTTTTCTTTGGTAGATGGACTACTACTGTCCGCTTAGTGTTCTAGGTTTCCTTTACTCACACTGCTGATTTGTCTCTGCAGTTCAGGCAGCAAGGGGATTCTTGAGGTATTTTCATCACCCTCACAATGAGTGACTAACTGGGAATATTTGAACTACTCTTAGGAGGAACCCGGGGCAGGTAAGCAGTACCATGAATATTAAATCTTTGATTTGGGGATAATAAGTTTTATTACCTCTGATAAAAATCCAGTGTCCTCTTCTGCACTTCTGGTTATCTTAAATACATTTCCTTCTTGTTAGTACAAAATTCATCCTGTGTAGTTCAGAGAGTTTCCAGTGCATTATTACCTGTATCTTAGGAAAGAAGGATCTACCACACAGAAAGAAACACAAGGGTAACACCCATCCACGGTGGGTTTCCACTTTTTACCCTCTGGATAATCCGAGGGGTGGAACATCTGATGGAATCTGACAAAAGCTGACCGCATAAGGGCGGAAATGGAGGAAGGCAATTGTAGACCCTGGATGACAGTGTTATTGAGGATATGAATGTTCGCAACCCAGGGAAGGAGGCTCTGTATCTGCCTCTGTCTTTATTATATTCTCAGAGATCTTTTTGATAAATCCTAGTGCGGGAGAACTTGAATGACCTGATTCTTTTGTGGAGGAGACAAAGCAAATCAGCCTTTCTCCAAAGGCTGCTAGCAAGGTGCTCTTCCCTGCCTATCCTCCTTGCCCGTCTCCAAGTCTGTGGTAATAAATATAGTACACCTAAAAGACTGAACCAGTCCCTCCCTGAAACAAATAATTATAAGCTGAACAAGAGAAGAGCAGTTAACTTTTTCCTTTAATCTTAAAGGTGTCCATCTGCATGCATTTAATTTGTTTTCACAGTGTGTGCAGGCTTGATTTCAATCAGGAAGTAATCAAATCTATATACAATCTAAAAATAGTAGAAAAGGTGAATAAAAAGGCCACAGTCTGTCTGGGGTAGGACAGGAGGGTGGGCCCGGAGAGACTTGTATCTGGCACCCAGTGAGTGGGGTTAAACATTTACTGGCAGCAGCAATGACGGGGCCCAGCGGAGGCGGCTTACTAGGCCTAGGGCAGGGAGGGCACTGCCTGGCTGCGTGAACCTGCTCACCTGACCCAGAGGGCAGGCCCAGGCCAGTTGTGTGGCCAGCCTGTTCCCTCTAGGGCAGGCTGGGCCTGAATTCTCTGTTGACAAGTCCAAACTTTCACAGTGCTGTCCACAGCCGCTGTGAAGAGCTGGCGCTGGGACATGGCCAGCCGAGTCACATGGCCCTGGTGATGAAGCAGGGGCTGCATACAGATCGTGTCCTGAGGGACTGCAGGACATGCTGAAGACTTTGGTCTGGTCTGAAAAGGAGATGACAGCCAGGGCACGCAAGGTGCCTACACGGCCCATCAGTCTACACCTGCTACTTGGACTGGATATCCCACAAGTGGATAAATTTCTCCTAGGTGCCCCAGACAGTGTGATTCCTTATGACGACAGAACAGACATTGCCACTGACATCTGCTGGACATGGATGCAGTAGAGGGTCCGGATGTCCCAGATCTTGATTCTCTGGTAGAAGCCACTATACAGGTATCAGAAGCCACCCAAACAGGCACGTGTTTGGCCAGCCACCAGGGCCCATAGCCAGTCACTGAGGTCAGTGAGCTCCTTCTTCAACTTCAGCTCAGTGCCCACCATGCCCAGACTTTGATGGCCCTCAGAGAGCTGCCGAGGAACACGCTGCGCAAGAAGACCAGTGTGCATTCCAGTTGTCTGCACCCGGATCATGTTCACCTTCTGCAGGTTCTGGATGTCCCACCTGAGGATGGTGCAGTCTGCTGAGCTGCACTCGAGCTTTAGCCCCTAGAAATAGGGCATCAGCACAATGCTGTTCTGGTCCTTCAGCATCTTCTGACATTTGAAGGTGGAATAGGCATCTCACCTGCAAGAGGAGCCATGGAAAAGCAGGTGACCCATGGAATAGATGATGGGGCCCTGGTTGCCCACAAAGTTTCCTTTGCTGTTGATCATGTGCTGAGGGTCATCATAGGATCCTGGGATGCCCGTGTGCATTGGTGTGATACAGCTCCTCGTTCAACATGGATGCGTCACTCTGGAACTCCATGAAGTCTTCACTAAGCTTGTTCTGGTGTTTGTCCAGGACATCAGATTTGAGCTCAGGGCTCTTCTCCAGATGGCCAATCTTCTTGAGAGCTTGCTCAGCATGAACACAGAACAGCAATCTGCTGGTCCTTATGGGCCAGGGCCACATGCATTTTGTGGAAGCTGTCAACTGTCTGCTGCAGGAACTCAGGCTGTCCAAGTGGCATGTCTGCAGGCACCTCTCATATGCACACTGGTTCCCAGTGAATGTGAACTACTTGGAATGGGACACTTTATGTGCTTGCACTCCTTGAGGTGGGCTTCCAGGTTCATCTTAAGAATGTGCAGGCAGCTGGGGCTGTTCCTACACACATCTGTAGTCACAGCTATCATCATGGTTCTTCCGGCTGCTGAGACTGACGGTGAAAGGGCAGCTTCTAGGGCAGCCTCTACCCCAAAGCCAGTGGGCTTCCCAGCCCCCACCATCTGGATAGCTGTGTCTATAGCGTATGAAGACTCCTGGATCCACTCAGCCACCACAGTGCTGTTTACCATGACCGTCAGCCTGGCCTTTCCATGGAACACTTCTGTGACTTCATGGTGCATCTTGGGTAGAACGTGTGCTCACATGTGGTGATCACAGGGTCCCTGAACACACTGCGGCACAGCTGGCAACAGTGCTTCACCAACAGCTGCTTGGCAAACACCAGTGGCTCTGACTCTTCTTCGTCCTTGGACACATAAGGGGTAGAGCCCAGGGACAGGCTGGACTCAGAGTGGCTGGAGATGGCAGAGTCAGGGCCTTGCAGGATGCTGATGGGGCATGCTGCCTTCCTCGTCCTATGGGGAGTAGGTAAGGCTGCTGGAGGAGAAGGGTGCACTGCGGTGATGTTTGTGCGTGCTGATTCCATGGGCTTTAGTGACTGCTTAAGAAGGTAGGCCCTAAGGTCATTTTCATCCGGTCCCTGTGGAGACTGATGGAATGGGAAGGTTGGTGGGCCCTCCTGGAGAACCTGCTGCAGTGGGTACTCTGGCTCAGGCCACTGCCCTGCTCACGGCCACCTGGGAGTAGTAGCAGCACCCCCACTCCCCAACTTCATCATGTGCTCTTGGCTGCCAGCAGTGTTTTCAAAATAATTACCAGCACAAGGACAGGCTGCTAAGAGAATCAATAAGGTATGTTTGGTGTCTGCAAGTCACATGTATTCCTTTCTATATAAAGTCATGATACATTTTGCATTTTCATCAGTGACTGGCTTTTATAGATGCTACACTGAGTTTAAATAATGCTGTTGAAAGGTTTTAGAGGTCTGAATTCTCCCAATGCTCATTGCGTGAATACTTAGACAGCCAGCAAGGAAGAGTGAATGGTCAGCAGGGTCGAGGGCTGCAAAGAGGATCAAGAAGATGGGTGCTGAGGAAATGCTGTTGGGTCTGTGATGGGGAGAAATCCATGTATGACCTGTGGGAGAGCATGTCAGGGGCACAATGGAGAAGGAAGTCAGCTTGCAGTGGTGCATTACAGAGCGATTGGGTAGCCGGAAAGAGACAGGGAGCGAGCCTTCTTTATACAGTCTATCAGTGAAAGATGAGAGAGAATTAGTTTGACAAGCTAGCTGGGTCAAAGCACATTTTTTAAAAAGGGGAGTTTATAAGCAGAGTAGGAGGCATGGGAGAGACTTGCATTTGTGGCAGAGTTTAAGGTAGGGGCGAAAGCTGGGGAGAGAGAGAGAGATACTTCCAGCATGAGAGTCCCAGTAGCAGGTGCTCTGTCTGCCTAAGCACTTAGCCTAAGGAAGTTTCCAGAATTGCCTCAGTTTTGTAGGACTCAAAGTATTATTTATTTATTTATTTATTTACTTTTTATTTAATCCTTATTGTATTCTTTTCCCACCACCGTTTAGTTCTCTTATACCCCTTGCAAAGGAGTTTTAGAGCATGAAACACACAGATGTTTGCCTTGCAGTGGCCTACCATCTAAAAGTGATCCTATGCACACAGAGATAATGAAATGGAGTTACCAGTTCAACCACTTCAATACCTTTCAAAATGATACCAGCCAAAAGGTGTGAGCCAAAACATTCTAACCGTAATAGACATTGGGTGACTTTGCTCAGTTTACTCACACAGCCACATTAGGTAGATGCTCTTATCGTTTTGCATGTGAGGAAACTGAAGCCTAGACAAGCTACAGGCTTAGCGAGTTCTTAACTTCTCAAAGCTAATCATGACTTAAGTCCAGCCCCTGATTACAAGCTAGCATCCCATACTAAGTAACTCTCAGTAGAAATATTGGGTGAAGCTTGTGACCTGAAATCACAAATGAGAATTCAACAGCGTCATATCTCACTTTATGTAAGACAATGTCTATATCTTACTTTAAAATATTTTGGCATAGGCACAAGTGTGTGCACATGTGTTTGTATGTGTGTTTGCCTGAATGAGTTTGAGCTGCACTCTAGATATGGCAAACGGCCAGGGTGAAATACGTATTCTAGGGGGAGAGAGGGGATGGGCAACATTTAACAGAAAAACCTGCACTTCAGAGATAGCTACTATAACCTTCATTATCTTTAATTCCAATTAATGCCAGATTTTAAAATATTAGCATAATGAAAGACAGAGATTGGTATTCACTAGTGAAATTAATGGTTTGCTAATTAGATAATGGATATTGGAAATGGGCATTCATTAGTGAGATTAGTGAAAGATAAAATTTGATAATTAACTAAAGCATTCTAGAAAAACTCTTTGCCTTGGCATTGGTCTGGTAAGTTATCTTTCACAGTTAGATTAAAAGTGGAAGCTTGACCCCCAACAGTCCTGTGCTCAGCCATCTCTGGAGGATTCTGGTTGGCTTGCTGGACCCTTAGGCTAACTGAATCTTTCCTCTAGAAATGTTGTCACATCATCCCAAAGTGCCCTTTCATGCAACATATGACTGGAACACCAGAAAAGTATTTCATTGGGTTTATAGAATAGGGCCTGTTTGGGGTCTGTTCACTAATAAATGTTAACTTCATGCTCTGTATGCATAGTAGATTTTTGTCCAATTTTTTCTTTTACTAAAACCTGGTAATAAGATTGTAGGGGAGTAGCGAACTCTCACTCACTTCCAACTAGTGGTTCACACTACTATTTACTAAAAAACAAAAAAGAAAGAAAACAGCAACAGTCAGGTGGGCAGTCCTTCTGCTCCCCTCAACTTCCGTCATCAAATCCTCCAACCTGCTGCACCTGCCCTTACCTTTTGCCTTTCCTCTCACTGTGAAGGAGAGATGTGTGTTGGCTTGTGAACAGTGAGTCTTTTTACGTAAGCTCAGTGTCCTGCTTTGCTTTACCACTTAAGGACCTCACTCCTGTGGTTTACTCACTGTCTTTTCAATCAGTTTCTCTCTTTCTGTTAGATTATTCACTTCAGCATACAAAATATTCGAGCATCTGCTATCTTAAACAAAGAAACTTATGTTGATCCTGTTAAATAACCACTCAATTTCCATGTCCCTTCACAGTAAAACTACTACAAGTTGTCTGTATTGATTGTTTTTATTTCCCCAATTTTCATTCTCTTTTGGAATTATGAAATAATTCAAACACAGAGAATAGTTAGGGACTAAAATAGGGTACCTCTATGACCACACAGAACTCTGTCCAGCTTTATAAAGTTTTAATGATTTTTTTATATTTACTTTACCTTTTCTAAGAGAAACGTTATAGACATAACTGAAACCCTTCCCAGATACATTTTCTCCCATCCCCAAAGGTAACCACCTGAATTTGGTGGTCATCATGCCTCTACATGTTTTTGTATATTACTGCCCAGATATATACCCATAACTGGTATATAGTATCTACTTTTACAAGTTTTCAAATGTTGTACAAATATTATATGCATTATTATACAGCTTACATCTTTGGTCAACATTGTATTCTTGAGATTTATTCATATTAATATATTAATTTATTCATTTCAATTCTGTATTCTATTCCATTGAATAACTACTGTATACTTTATTCTGTACTGATAGGTGTTATACCATTTCCACCCCCACTGCTAATACAAAATGAGAAGTTACTATTTATTCATATTCATGCCAACACTTTAATTGTCAAACTTCTTATTTTAAGAAAGATTTTATTTATTCATTTATTTTTAGAAAGAAGGTAAAGGAGGGAGAAAGAAAGGGAAAGAAAGATCAGTGTGTGGTTGTGTCTCACATGCCCCCAAGGGGGGGACCTGGACTGCAACCCAGGCATCTGCCCTGACTGGTAATCGATCCGGTGACCCTTTGGTTTGCAGGCTGGTGCTCAGTCCACTGAGCCACACCAGCCAGGAAATTGTCAAACTTAAATTTTGCCAAGCTGATGCATTTGAGCCGGTACATCACTGTGATTTTAATTTGCATTTCTCTGACATCTAGTAAAATAGAGCATTTTTTCATATGTTTATCGGCCATTATGTTATTCTTGTTGAATTGCGTATTCATACCTTTTGTACTTCTATTTTAGCATCCTGAATGAATAGCCCATCATTTCTCCACTGCTTTGTAATGCCACCTGTCTTATACTTCGTCCTGGATATCATGTTATTTTATTGTTTCAATAGTTTATCGTATAATTTCAAATCAAGAGCACATGATCTCATTTACTGCAGCTTTATAACAAATGGTAGAGCATATCCTCCCATATAGTCTTTAAAATATTTGTAGACATTTTTGCTTCTTGTACTTCCATGTGAATTTTAGGAACTTCATGTCCAGGTCATGAAATCCTAGGGAGATTTTCACTCTAATTTGTTTGAATTTGTGGAAAAAAATTTTCCTTAAGCTCGAGTTTTCTTATCTCTAAACAGGGCATATCTCTCATTTCTCTCTGATGTACTCTCACCAGGCTTCTCTCCCCACTACTCCGTTAACTCTGCTTTGGTTGTCAAGATTGTGAACAACTTCCAACTGTTTGGTGATGGCCTTTGCATCAGCTCAGCCTCTCTGATGTCATCTTCTCAGAAAGTTCTTTCCTTGTTACCCAATTTTAAGAGTCACTCAATAACTTCTTTCGCATTATTTTCATCCTTTACATAGCCCTTATCTCTAATATGTCCTCTGCGTATTTCCTTGACTTCTACCACTTTCCCCCCTTGCTAATTATACTTTCTATGAATGCATCAAGCTATTTCTCACATTAGGGACTTGATACTTCTTTCCTCCTCCATCTGGAACTCTCGTCTCTTAAAGATATTTGCATGACTCCCTTTTCATACAAGTTTCCAGCTAACTGTCACCTCTAAGGAGAACTTCCCTGATGACCCCATGTGAAGTTACTTCCCAGTCATCGTCACACCAGCCCATGGTATTGTCATAAATATTTGGATTCAGACTGGAAATCATTCTGTTGATTTATGTGTTTGCTTGTTTATTGTTAATTTCCCCCTAACAACCGTCCCTCAATCATATATTCTACATAAGAGCGGTAACTGTGTTTGTTTTGTATATGTTAATACCAGAACACCGCCTGGCACAGAGTTGGTGTTCAGTAAATATCTGGTCAATTGAATAGGCCACTCTATAGCCTAAGACTTTAAATTCCCAATTGTTTATGAAATTAAGATGCCCTTACTTGTGAATTGACATAAAGAAGGGATATAGACCTCAGGTCTAATAAAATAAATTATTAGGGTTGACATAAGAAATTGATAAGCTAACAAGTAATTGTTTACAAATATCATTTGAATGAATTAAAGATTAGTTATAATATATGGATATCAAATAGTTTAAAAATAAAATATAATATGTGAATGCACACCCAAGTATGTCTTACATCTACTATTAATAAAGATAAACAAGGGGATTAGAGAGATACAACATATGGTAAGGGAATATTAAGGGTACTGCAATAAAGTTAGCACCAAAATTTTACATAAAATGGTTGGAAAATTTGTTTACTCGTGGATGTAGATAATAGTGTATTGATTGTGGTGGGGAGGGGGCAGGGTGGAGGCGAAAGAGAGTATAAAGGGATAAATGGTAATGGAAAAAATACGACCAAAATAATATAAAAAAACAAATTAAAATAAGTTGATTAAAAAAAGGAAAATTCATTTCTAAACATTCCAGAAGTCACTCCAAAAGGAAACTTTGATCTGTTACATGATTCATATCGTATACGAGGTGAAGCAGGATGGTACACCAAGAGAGCCTGAATGGTCTTGTAGCTACGCCCAGAGAGACTTCTCCCATGGGTTGTCATAAAAATAGTCTTTGTTAATAATATTTGCACAGCTAACAAGATGCGGTGTGCTGTGGACATACCTTATAATGTTCTTCACTACATGCTTAAGACGTAATGCCCAAGGATGGAGTAAATTACTTCTATCCAATGAAATGATCACATGGACTGGTTCTTCAGCAATCCAGCTTAGCGGGGTCTAACAAGAAGGGTGGAAGGCAAATCCTTCAGGCAACCCTCTGTAAGTGTGGCTTTAATAAAAGATCAGATGATCGATAATAGCCAGAGAAAAGTACACTTAAGTAAGTGCACTTAAGTACACTTTTGTTTTATGTATAAACAAAAAGTAAAGTTTGGATTTTTGACGTTTCCAAGAGTGTACCTATCATCTAAGTTGAGAGAATATCAGAAGTCCACACTTGGTTTTGTCTGGAACCTACCAATAGTTTTTCACTCTTTTAGGTATCTGCCCCTGACCACAAGACATGTTTGTGGTGGATGCAGATGCTGCCCTGATGGTGGTTCCGAGTGTATGTGCAGCACTGGGGCCATCAGTTATATCTTCTGGAATAACCGTGTCTGAGTATTTGCTCATTGAAACACATTATTTTATTACAAATTACCTTTCTGTTATTTCTTCTTTATATTAAAGTTAAGGCAGTACCTTATTTTTTAGAAGAATATCCTGGTAGATAGCACTATCCATGAATTTTGTTTCAGGATATTTAAAAGAATGTTACTAAGTATCTGTAGAAAGGGTGTATTGGATTGAGAACTACTGATTTAACCTCATGGCTGCCCAATGATGCAGGTAACTACAGTTTTCTCTATTTGTAGATCAGAAAACAGGCACAGGCTAGTTAAATACCTGTCCCAGGCCACATAGCTAGTAAGCCAGGGGGCTAGAGTTTGGACCCAATACTCTATATCCCAGAGCTATGCTCTTAATGACTGTTTTTCTGCTTCCCATCACAGGAAGCTGATAGAAACATCAGGCAAAATGAGGGCAGAATTCTGAACAGGCTTTGAGAGGTAGGGAGTGTGTGATTATGAACCTGCAGACCAATGCAGAGTCTCCACGCGGAACAGTGTGTGCAGGACTGGGGAGGGGGACTGAGAGACCAGCTGGCTCCCTCCATGGGTTTCAGGCGAAGGTGAGTTGGATTCTAGGTATGCATTCTGAGAAATGCAGGTAGAGCTGGGTGGACCGATATGGCTAGTTCCTCAAGGGTTCCATGATCGCTCCTTTCTCCCAGCAAAAAAATGGATGGACAACCCGCAGATAGTTTTGAACTCACAGCAATGTTCCTCTTATGTGCCTAGTGGAATCTGTGATATTGCTCTCTGGAACATTCAATGTTTTTTTTTTTTTTAATTATATTTTATTGATTATGCTATTACAGTTGTCCCATTTTCCCCCCTTCATTCCCCTCCACCCTGCACACCCCCTCCCACCCACATTCCCCCCTTTAGTTCATGCCCATGTGTCATAAGTTCTTTAGCTTCTACATTTCCCACACTATTCT